>JASDDO010000004.1:282576770-283115937 GCA_030015575.1 Agapanthus africanus | reverse complement strand
GGTGTAGAGTGCACTGCTCGTGATGCTCGGTAAAGATCTCCGCCAGCCGAGGCCTCGCGAGATCCAACCTCTGCCCTCGGTTCCCCCCGCGCCATTGGCCCCGAGCCTCAGCTCGTAGCACTCGCGGACGAGCGCCTTTGAGCAAGCCAGACGGTTCGCGGAGATCTGGCCGAAGCGCCTTAGAAACCGCAGCTTGCCCACGGCCTCGTCATAGAGCTGCTCGGACAGGGGGTTGTAAAGCCCCGGCGACACCCTCCAGATGGAGTACATCAGCAAGCTGCAGCAGAAAAGGGCGTTGGGGGAGCAGCCGGCCAGAGTGGTCCTCGATGCTCCCGTAGACCAACTGCACTGTGTCCTCGGTGCAGTTCTGGTCATAAAGGTATACGTCTTCGAAATGGATGATGTCGGGGATAGTAAAGGGGAAGTCCTGCATCCTCAACGATCTGTTTACGAAGAAAAGAAGGACTAGTGCTCCTTTAGCCTTATATAGCCCACTGTGCCCCAACAGAACTCAACAGTCGCCCACCTTCGCCCAAAAAATTCCCTGCCACGTGGCGATCAACGAGCCTTCCGTGGCAGAATTGAAACGACGCGACCCTGGCGCTTCGCCTCCCCCCACATTCAATGCGCATGCTGCGCGCATGTTTGCTGCGACCGTCCCTGTTCCCCATAGCTGCGACTAGATGGTCGGGCGAAACCTCATGAAGAATCAGCCGAGCAGCTACCCTGCTCGGCTATCCCTGACGGGTAGCTTCCCTACCGCAACGCCAGGGACCAGAAAGTCCTCCTAGAGGCAGTCGATCCCGACCCTCGCTCGGCTATCCCTGGCGGGTAGCTCCCCTACCACAACGCCGGGGATCAGAAATCCATCCCAGAGGCAGTCGAGCCCGAGGATCCTCGCTCGGCTATCCTTCAGGACAAAAACCCTCGCCAAGAGGCACCAGACAGTAACCCTGTTCCCCTCCGAACGGCGGCCTGGACTCGGGCGTCCGTGCCTGAGGTTCGGGGCAGATGCTAATTGGTGCTATCCGTCCATCTCTCCGAAGATGCCAAGTTGTTTATGGCACCGTGCATCGGAGGTTTAGACGGATGCGGCCGATGTAGCAGACTTCGTCAGATTCCCCCTCATTTGAGGGGTTTTTGATTGTGGGGACGCTCTTCCCTGCAGGCGCAAGCCCCTGCAGTTAATTACGCTACCGCATCGCGGTAACAACTTTCTCCTTCTCCAGATGGTCACTTCGTGTCGTGTGTGTTTATTTTATGTTTTGTTGCCCGTGGATTGTTTACGGAGACTGAGTTATGTCGTCGCCCGTAGGGCGTGGACTAGTCCAAATCCGTGTTTATCTTAGATTTGGGTTTGGGAGTCTGGTTTGAGGATACGTCAGCCATACTTGAGGCTAAGATCAACTCAAACGTTTGTTAAGGATACGTTAGTCCGATTTGAGACTAAGATCAACTTAACGGGATCGTTTAGATCCGACAAAGGAGCGTTTGGGCTCCATTGTTCCAGTTTAGTGACATAGTGGTCCATCGTATATGTGGCCGTCGGGACCCGTCACCTCTCTGACGACGTTGAAGGATTACAACGACGGATGTCAGAGGAGTTCAGAGATGTACCCTCGAGCCAGAGTTAATTTGGGGGATTCATAGTCCAGTCTGTTTGAAGGTTTAAGGATACGTCATCCATCTTTGAGGCTAAGATCAACTTAAACGGGACCGTTTAGATCCGACAAAAAAGCATGCGGGGCTCTATTGTTCTAGTTTAAGGACATTGCAGTCCGTGGGTAGTTTAAGGACATTGCGGTCCATGGGTAGTTTAAGGACATCTCGGTCAAGGTTAAGGACGTCATAGTCCATGGGTTTAAGGACTCCACAGTCCGGTATGTGCTCTGGATGCTTCACACGGGTTCACTGCCGTGCTTGGCGAGGACCAGGCTCCGCTCTGGGCGTTTTCCGCGGGGTCAAAGAGTGACGTTATCCACGTTCCACGTAACCAGGAATTTTGCACTAGATGCTTCACACGGGTTCACGGCCGTGCTCGGCGAGGACTAGGCTCCGCTCTGGGCGTTTTCCGCGGGGTCAAAGAGTGACGTTATCCGCGTTCCACGTGACCAGGAATTTTGCACTAGATGCTTCACACGGGTTCACGGCCGTGCTCGGCGAGGACTAGGCTCTGCTCTGGGCGTTTTCCGCGGGGTCAAAGAGTGACGTTATCCGCGTTCCACGTGACCAGGAATTTTGCATTAGACATGGGTTTAAGGACCCCACAGTCCATATCATGGGTGGTTATCGGGACCCGTCACCTCTTTGAAGACATTGAGGGATTACAATGCCAAGTATCAAAGGAGTGAAGAGATGTACCCTAGAACCGGAATGGATTAAATAGTCCTTGGCCCAATTTGGGATCAAGACCCATTAATCATATTATGAGCCCATTGGCCCAGTTAATTACGAATTGAGGACTTATGGCCAGCTTGGGCTAAGTCTTATCATGTCTGTAATATTGACTTCTTGTGGGTCCATTGAGGGAGAGGCTTTGCCTCTATCCCTTTAGCCAATTGGGCCAAAGCCTAGTGTTAAACACTTCAGAGCAATTAGTGTTGAACACTGGGAATGAGGTTGACAAGTTAGTGTTTAACACTAAAAGATAATTGGTGTTAAACACCAGCAACAAGGCTTTCAGATTAGTGTTAAACACTAAAACAGATCAGTATCAAGCATCGGCAACAGAGCTCTCAAATTAGTGTTAAACACTAAGGTAGTCAGTGTTGAACACTGCAAGTAAAGTTCTTTGATTGGTGTTGAACACTACGGCCCAACAGTGTTTTAACACTGGATTCAGGAGTTCCAACTTAGTGTTAAACACTAAAGCAAGAGGGGTCACGTGGCGACACGTGAGAGCGCCCTCTCTCCATTCATTCTGCTGAGATTATTGCATCTTTCAGAGCATCACGTGCCATTACGTGACGGGCATTCATATGCCTATGTGTTAGAGCTTCTGTCCAGGGTCACGTGGGTCACGTGGGGGACTGCCTCAAAGGGCTTTCTGTAGATCTTTTGAGGGGGTCACGTGGTGGCACGTGACCCTGCCTCCATGTATATTGTTTAGAGAATCTGTTGATCCTTTTCTCAGGAATTAAATTCCTCGAGCTTTAAATTTCAGAGGAATTAAATTCCTACTTCCTTTTGAAGACTTATAGAGTTGAACTCTGAATCTTCTGTAGGAATTAAATTCCTCGTATATGTGAAGAACTGAATAGGGTTAAACCCTAATAAAAGCTTTTTAAGGAATTAAACTTCTATTCCTTGTTAAATTATGATTAAGGGAATTGAATTCCCGTTGTTTCAACAGAACTAAGTTCTAAATTAGGGTTAAACCCTGTTTCTCTCTGTTTTGAAGGAATTAAATTCCCATGACACAGGGTCAAGCCTTACTTTTAAAGGAATTAAATTCCTATATTTCTGTGAGAATTAAATTCTCCTGTTTCCATTCCCTCTCTATGTTTTGGATCTGCATGGCAGGATCTCAACCCATTGAGAATTAAATTCTCAACCTAAAGGGGAGATGTGCACTTTGCAGATCCTCTATCAAAGAGAGAAGAAATATGTTCTTCTGTTTTTACATTATCAGAGTTAAACTCTGTTGAGAATCAAATTCTACTTCTTTCAAGAAGCCTTCCCTTTCTTACCTAGGGTTTTCTTTTGCAGAAGCTCCAAATTCCTCAAAGTATCAAGGCTCTCTCCTTTTTTCTCCCTCTGCGTGTATCTCTCCCTCTTTTTGTGTCTCTAGGCTCCTATTTATAGGAGAAGCATCCGAATCAATTAGTTTTGATGAATCTTTATTAAGAGATTTGATTTGTATCCATCATTTGTTTTTGACCCTTGGATTATTAGGTGAATTTTATCCACCATTGGATTTCAAATCCAGGGATTCTCCTTTGTTATTGCTGTTAGATTTAAAGGGGAAATCTTTCCAAACTCGAGATTTTCCCATAGATAGATGATATTTAATCATCTTTAAATCTTTAATTCGATTGGTTCCAGATAATCGCTTTCCTTTGGAAAGATTTGAATCTCTTTCAGAATTTAATTCTGTTAACAAAATGGGCTTTGAAAGCCGGTCACGTGTGACCACGTGACCCATGGTCACGTGTGGGCACGTGACCCTCTTTGGAATGAGCCCTCATCTTTCCTTTGCGCTATACCTTTGCCGCTGCTTGGTCATCGCGTGCCAACACGTGACCACTGGTCACGTGTGGGCACGTGACCCTTGTCTGGAGCCTCTTTCCTTGATGTAACTGGAGAACAAGTCTGCTGCTTTAAGTGTCACGTGCCAACACGTGACCCTGGTCACGTGGGAGCACGTGACCTCTTCCGAAGCTTTTTTCTTGATTTGCTCAGGGAGCTGTTGGGTTTTGAAGCCGCTTTTGATTGTCACGTGCCAACACGTGACCCAGGTCACGTGGGAGCACGTGACCCTTTCTGAAGCCCTTATCTTTGATGTAATCGGGAAGCTGAATTTGCCTTGCTGATGCTTTTAGGTGTCGCATGCCAACACGTGACTACTGGTCATGTGTAAGCATGTGACCCTCTTTTGAAGCTTTTTCCAGAAGCTTTTCTGATTTTAAATCAGGAAACAAACCCTGCCTGGCCAAGGGTCCTTGGTAGGCTTCTTACATCCCCTCCCGCACCAAGGACCAAAGTCCTCCCAGAGGCAGTCGAGTCCTTGCTCGACTATCCCCAGCCGGTAGCTTCCTACCACAACCGACAGGGATCAAAGTCCTCGCCATGAGGCACTGGGCGGTAACCGTGCTCGGTCCCCATCCTGAAGGATCAAAGCCCTCGCAAGAGGCATCCGAGCGGCTGCCCTGCTCGGTCAACTCCGGCCGGTAGCTCCCTACCCACGACGCCAGGGATCAAAGCCCTCACAAGAGGCACCCGAGCAGCTACCCCGCTCATTCATCCCAGGCTGGTAGTTATCTACCCACGACGCCAGAGATCAAAGCCCTCGCCAAGAGGCAACCGTGCAGCTTCACTGTCCGGTCATCCTTAGTGGGCTTCTTACAGCCCCTCCAACGCTAAGGATCAAAGCCCTCGTAAGAGGCAACCGAGAAGCTACCCTGCTCGGTCTTCTCTGGAGGGTAGCCTCCCTACCGCAACGCCAGGGACCAGAAAGCCCTCCCAGAGGCAGTCGAGCCTGAGGATCCCTCGCTCGGCTATCCGTCCTGAAGGATCAAAGCCCTTGCAAGAGGCAACCGAGCAGCTACCCTGCTCGGTCATCTCCGGCTGGTGGTCGATGCTCGCATTGCCAGAAGTCAAAAGATGGCACCCCCCATGGGGCCACCGAGAAGCCTCCCACTCATGCTCGGCCCAAATACAGCGAACAGCGCTCTGCCCGTCACCCGCAAAGGATCCGAGACCCCAGTGAGGGGCATCAAGTCTATCTAGGTCCAAATGATCTCCCCTCGACTTTGGGGCCCATGGGGATACCTCCTCGGCAGCGCTTGGCATGCTTGTTGGCGAGTGATCGAAATCAACTCGACGGACGATCGCTAGACAGATGGCCAACCTGACATGAAAACACAACGGTGCAAGCAGAGATCTTACGAGCATTCTTCACAAACAGATGATAGAGCGCGATTCGATGAAACCAAAGAAAATTTTTATTACTACCAAAGACAAAGGCTTTACAAAGGTTATTTTTTAGGCTCCCCAGCCTTACAAAATTCTGAAAACAAAGAAATAAAAGGAAGAAGACGGGGGTTCTAGACCTCGGGGCCAGGTGCGACCTCGGGGTCCTCGATATCCACCACGTGACGCGCGGGCTCCTCGACGGTTTCCTCGTCAGGAACCTCTACCTCCTGCTCATCGGCGTCCGCGACGGGGAATTCGGCTCGGAGATCTCTGTCGGCAAACTCCGGCATTCAGGCCTTAACAGCATCGAGGGCCTCATGCCAGATGCGGGTCGTAGCCACGGCCAGATCATCATAGAAGTCCTTCGACTTCTTATAGCTCTCCACCACCTTCGCCGCCTTCAGGTCGGCCGACTTGGCCGCCGCCCTAAACTCCTTCCGGAGGGTCTTCACCGTCCTCTTCAGGTTGCCGACAAGCACCTGAGCATCCCTGAGCTTGGCCTCGGCAGTCACGGTGGCCTCGCGGTACCGTGCTACCTCCCATTTCCCGGCCTCCGCCTCGCCTTCCAAGGCGGCAACCCTCGCCGTCACCGCCTCCAGCTCCCGCCTGGAGCTCTCTTCCATCGAGGCGAGCCGACCCGCTGCCTCCAGCACCGGGGCTACCACCTCGGCTTCCATACGCAAGGCGAGGTCAACGTGCTGGAGAACCTGGGAGATACGAAAGAGATCAGAAAGATGAAGGAGGCACCGAATCTCACAATGAACCAAATACTTACCTGCACAGACTCCTGGGCGATGGACGCCAGCTGAGCCCTGAAGGTCCCCCCGGGAACTCTACCCCCGGCCGAAGCCTCTATCTCATGAAGAAGGCTATCTGCAACGGACAGCCCCGATGGCAACGCGAACCGGATGCCCCCTTCCTCCACTATGATCGGCGAGGACCGGCCCCGGGAAGGTCTCCGGGAGCTCCTCTTGAGCGGCTCCGAGGGAGAGCCGATCTCCTCCTCCGAGCCCGGATCCTCCAGAATTAGGGCCCGCTTCCGGCCTGACACTCTGCTGGGACCCGGGGCGGGATCCGCCCCCGAACGCTTGCGGGACACCACCACCGGAGCAGTAGGAGCTGGGGCGGGCTTCACGCGAGAAGAGCTGGTGCCCCCAGCCCTCGTAACCTTCCTCGGCTGACGCATGGAGGCTTTAAGCGAGTCGAAGTCCATGGATCCTGCACAAAACAAATACCCAACAAGTCAGCGACACGAGCAAAACACAAGCCAAAAAGCAAGCCTAACTTACCGACGAACTCAACGGGGCTGAGCCCGGCCCAACTTAGGACCCTCTCAGACAGCAGCACGTCAGGTCGGGGGATGGGCTCCTACAACGCCACTCTCACCGCGGCGGGGTCATTGGACTAGTTCCCCGGCAAACATTTCTCTCTCGACCACTTGGTAGGCACGGGCCAGTCCCCGCCCTCGAGAGGGGAAACGAAGAAAAATTTCTTCTTCCAATCATGAATAGAAGAGGGCAAGGCCACGACCCCGGTCCTGGCAGCGCCCCCCGGCCGATTTCTGAAAGAGAGATAGACCCATCTCGGGTCGCCCGCTCGACCACCGGGGTGATTTTTGAAGACGAGTGAAGAATCGAGAAGGGAGAGGCTGAAGGGAACCGCCTGTAACTTCAGGCGGATCAAGAACCCGAGGAGGATCCTCCATGAGTTCGGCACTAACTGGCCGGGGGACAAACCGAAAAAATTCAGCGCTGCGACGACCTCGGGAGAGAAAGGCAGGCGCATTCCGCCCCAAAAAGCTTCCAAATACACGGCGATCTCCCTGCTCCGTACTTGATCCGCCCTCTCTCCCTCCTTGGCCAGTCGGAGCTTGTAACACAAGGAGATGTGGAAGCGAGCCCGAGCATTGGCGAGCTCGTCCTCATGCCTCACCCAACACAAGGTGCCGAGGGCCGCATCTTCCGCCTCCTCCCTGGGGGCTGCCCCCGCCGCACGATCCCGGGGAGAGGATCCGACCCCTTCTTCCCGGGGGGACTCGGACACAACTAAAGGGTCCCTAGAACCTACTCCTACAACATCTACTGACTCTACAAAGGAAGACATCTAATCTTGAAAAAGTGAATCCTCGGGAATCGAAAGCGAGAGAAGGAAGACGAGCGCCGAGCAACCAGGACTTAGAAGAGGGAAATATGAGGGAGTAGGGGCCCAAGGACGGGCCCCACCCCTATTTATTGCTGCAAGCAACCTCATCCAACGACGCCTGTCATCTCCCACCAAAACGACTCCTAGCATCCAGCGGCTCCAATCGCTCCACATGTCGATCCTGCGCTGGACCGCATCCCATCAGACACTGCAGGCCTGCATACGCCGCGTTGGCCAATCGATGCTTGACACGTGGACCGTCGCTTCAATGGTAGAATGCACGAACCGGCGCACCTTCTTTAAATGCAGAGATCTCTCCCTGATTCGCTGACAGAAAAGACAAACTGACAGCCCGAGGACTCGTCCTAACGAAGCCTCAGGAAGGAGCTCACCTCGGGAGGCCCGGCAGTCCACTCCTGACCCGACATGCTGTTAGTTATATGTATGCCCTAGAGGCCATTACTATACATAGGATGTATATTGTAGTGGATGCTTGGACATATATAGGGATGACTTTCTTGCTCGATATGATAATATGCTATCTGGTTACTCTTTTACCTTAACGTGTACACTGATTGTCTCTCTGTTACATGTTGGTAAAGCCCTTAGGATGTGTACTTGACTACCTGGACTATGATGCGGATCATACTAGTGGGGACATGGTAGTCCATAAGTACATCCTTCAAGGTCCCTAGTTATGGGTGTATCGAGACGGGGCATCGATATACCAGAGTAGACTAGCGTGTAGCTTCTCGACCCATACAGATGGGCGATGGATGATCCCATATCTATTGGTGTTTGACATCAGAGATGATATACGGGTGCTCGGTAGAGACTGGGTACACTGGACGGACTCGCCGAGAACTCCCAGATGGTATTATACCTTACGTCAGATGGCAGTTCTCTGGTGACACTGGTACAGGTTAGTCTATAGACCCGAGATCGTCATAGAGTCTTGTGTGATTCCCACTGTGCTTTGATTTCCATCATACCACGTCCAAGAGGGCGTGCAAAAAGGTGGCTTTTGGGTACAGTCCCGAATCACATGGAGGCAATGAGCGATAGGAGGGGTTTCGTCTCTCCCGGTATAGGGAGTTGATGTTGCGCAGTGCTCGATTGGCTATAACAGGAAGTCCTTGGCCAAGGCAGCTTTTGGGATTTACTGGTAAGTGTTACCAGTAGTTTCTCGACCCGTTATGAGCCTCATATCGACACGACTTATCGAGTTATTGGGGTCTGACGTTTACCACCCCTAGACGAGATATGCGACATATCAGACGAACAGACCGGACTGTACGGTAGTGTTACTTGTTGGATTCACTGGAGTGTGAGCGGGCTTGCTCGTTGATCTTCTGATCGCTCAATACCCGGGTGGCCGTTACGTTTAGCAGACCGCTTGCGGCTTGTGGGTGTTTGATATGATCATCACCTGCTGCCGGCGTATTGACGAGTCTTTAGAGTCCTACACAGGGGTTTCCTGGCTCAAGCGAAACGAAATAGGAGCGCATATGAGATATGTGCGGGACCGAGAATAATACCAGTATGTGATACTGTATTCTATTCTCGCGATTTGTGACATTGATCGGTTGTATGTGATATAGCCGGGTTATCGGATCAAGTGTTGATTCGGTAAGTTGTTACTATTGATATTAGTCGTTTATATGCGATATGACCGGATCGTTAAATCAAGTGTTGATTTAATCATTTAATGTATAATTATATATTTGATATATTACTTTACATTAACTAGTATTGGTTCACTTAAGATTTGTTTTCTCACTTGAATGTGCACATTGTTTATATGTGATATATGCAAGTGTACATGTTTGTATCATGCTTGATGATACAAACAAGTTATATGTATGAGACTTGAACCATATCAAGGTTAGATTAGGGTTTACTATTTTACTTAGCATATAACAAAAGAGTGTGACTTTGGTCAAAGTTATCAAGCTTCATGAAGCTTGATGAACATTGACAAAGTCAACTCTTTTGTCATTTGTTCAAGATATTAGCTAACCCAACCCTTAACCTTATGCTATGGTTAATTCTCTACATGAGTTAAGCATGAGGGCTTAACTCAACCATGGTGCTATGATTAAAAGGATAAGTGTTCATATTATTCTTTTAATGGAAATCATTCTTTCTTCTTCTTCATCTTCATCAAGCTTGAAAAAGCTTGCTAGCTCCAATGGCATCATGAGAAAAAGAGTGAAAAATCCAATTCTAAAGTGAACCCACTTCCTATTTCTTCATCCTCTACCACTTGCCATGTAGTATAGGGTGTTCTCTTCACAAAGTTTTCGACCGAGTGAAGGAATAGCTTGAGTTTGAGTCTCCCCGACGTAGATCATCTTCGGCCTCGAAGTCAATGACCTAGCCCGATCATTTCTCCGACGAAACCATTTCTAGAGTCCGGGATCCGATGATCGCAGCGGAGGGACGTAAACACAGAGCTAAAGAAGTGGTGGACCGGATCTACAAAGGTTGTAATCCCTTTCACTTAGTAGCAAAGTCGTTTGCTTGCTTGCTTTTCGCCTTAACTTCTAGTTAACGATCTTCATTAGGGTTTCTCGGTACCGTAAAATTTTAATTTGGCATGGTTGATGCCTTGTAGAACCTCCTTTGTGTGCCTAGGAACCCTACAGTGGTATCAGAGCCTAGCTAGAGCCTTAGGCGAAGTGTAGACGACGTTTGAAATCCGAACGAGCATCGAAACCCTAACCCAAATTGCTCTCTGGACTTTTTTCAAAAACTGGGTTTTTTCCAGATTAAAAATGCTTAAAAAATTCAGCAGGGAATTCTAAGAATTACGGTGCAAAAATTAACTCATGATGTGTCTAAAGTGCGGAGGAACCGCGGCAAAAGCCTGGCTTCTGCGGCGGTTCCGCGGCCAATTAACGAGATTAGCCTCCAAAGTTTGCACAGTAATTCATGTTTTCAAGTGCTGAGTTTTCTGGGAATTTTTAATCTGAACTCAAGAGTTGAGTTTTCTGGGTTGTATTAGGAGTTCGTAGATTCGATCGGATTATCAAACTTTGTCTATGTGTTTTCCGGATAATTTGTTGAATGTGTTAAAAAGTTCGACCGGATATAAATACCCATTTTTCCCCTGTCGGGAAATTTCCTAGTGTTGGATCTTTCCGTGGTTTAATCACGTTCTAAGTAGTGCAAGTAACGCGATGGACCCTCTAGAAGACAACAAACCTTAACTCGATTATGTGACCGTCTTGAACTGCCCTTTGAACCTTCGGGTTTGGGGCAGTACGGCGTGCCACATGTAAGGCGTTGGCTTGACCCTTCTACGGCTGGACCGTTGGTACTGAGGCACGAAGTGAATGTTTTTAAACTTATTTCATGTGTTGAGCTGTATCGGGAAAAATTGGGTGTTCGATTGTTCGATCGGAAAGTTTAACATTTTCTATTTATCCGGAATGTGATACAATAATTGGAATTCACAAGTAGTTATGAGATAACTGAATGAATGTTATAAATCTAGCGGTTCAGTTTCACTTGATCGGTTGCCACGGAATTTTGATGCGATCAAAAGTCTGTCGCAATCACGTAGTGTACGCGGATACTAGCCGGGTAAACTTAATAGACAGCCTCGCCCCATAGCCCCGACCAAGTGACTGTAGGAGAACCCCGTCGCCGAAAGCATCCGTTCGGGTGCTCGCGGCAGCGGTGTTCCGCCTTGGTGCACTTCGTCGACGGTATCGGGGGTGCGGCCGCCTACTAAAGTTTGCGACGAGCATTCGATCAGTTTTTCGGGAATCCTGTTGAATTGCCCGACATGATATTGAAAAGTGTTTTCGATAATGAGACTAAAATGCGGGGTTTATAATTGTTAGGCATGCGATGTCTAAGTATTTCATTTGATTAGGCATACGATGTCTAAAGAGTTTGCGGATTCCAACTGTTGTAGTTTTACACTTTCTTTTCTGTGACCGTAAGTGTAATATGTGATATCGCCGATTTCGTTGCTATATGTCAACGACAATTGGGGTGCGCACATTTACTTACGTTGATGACATGTGATGTTATGTGTTGCTGGATATGTTATATTGGATCGTCGCATTATGAATAGCCGGGGGTTTTATGTGAGATGAGAGTTTTTATTTTCATTCATGTAAAATTAAATTGTATGTAATATTCTTTTATTGGGGCACTTCCAGGTAGCGGAAGATGTCACCCATTGTATATTATTTACTTTTCCGCACTAGGATAGACCCAAGGAGGAGAGCACAAGTCACCGGGTTCTGGAGTCCAGTGGGAGACCAACTCGAGGAGTCGAGTCCGGGTCTCCTAACTCTAGAATTGGCAGGGTTGCTTGACGCTCTCGTAGGGGTCTAGGGGTGTGGGTTTGGCTATTCATCACGACCGTGGAATCCGTGTTTTATACAGGCTCGTATTGAAAACACGGACGTCCTAGTATATCCAATATTTCATATGATTCTTCTGCTGCGATATCTGTGATGTGATCATGTGATGTTCTGTGATAGATACAGTATATAGTATATATGATATATTATATAGACGTTACTTATGTTTTGCACTCGCGCTAACCCTGCCCCGCTCTGCCGTTAGTTACCTAACCTAACGGTGCACGAGGGGACATCGAGGCGAATGCGGATAGCATAAGTGTATGTCGTATTTATCTGTGATGTTTAGGTGACTTAAATGATGAGACTTCATTAATGTGATTAATGAAAGAAAATAAACCTAAGATGTTGTGGAATCGAATTTTCAAAAACAGGTAGCTACAGTTCTTGCTTTGCATCGCGGTGTTCCTTATAGAACATCCTGCACCTTATTCGATAAGGAAAGGACCGAGATCCCTTCACCGGGAGTGACTCCTTTAGCAATAACTGGCAGATGCTACAACCCTCGATTTGTCTTTTAATTGCTCCTATAGTTCTTGCTTTGCACAGAGATGTATATGATATATCCTGCACCTCATTCGACGAGGAAAGGGCCGACGATCCCTTCACCGGGAGTGAACCCTTTAGCAAAACTAGAAAAGCCTAAAAAACACTCCATTTTTAAATCATTTGATTCTACAACGATATCAAGTTCATTACGCAGTAGGTTATCAGAAAAACCTGTCGTAGCCCTCCGTCATTTTAGGAAGTAGAGTACTTAGTATTCGTGCTACGTTTGTCGACCTTAGCCGAGGCGTAGTGTACGGTAGCTAAGTGATGTCTTCCTACACCGCATATGATGCGATTAGTTAGGACAGTCATGTGGCTTTGTTGACCTTAGCCAAGGGTCATGTGGGTGGGTCTAATTAATCACGAAATGACGGGTAGAACTTGACTAGTGCTTATGATTTGTTGACCTTAGCCAAGGTCATAGGTGCTAGGGGCAAAATATTATCGGGAATTTCAAGTGTTGAAATTTGCAATGAGATTGCATACCTTCTATGTGATAGTTGGATCCCGATACCCACTGCGAGTAATTGTTACTCCTGGGAGAGTTTTACACATTACAATTAGCCGATCAAGTAGGTGTCTAGAAAGGTGTTAACGGGGTTACGCCTCTGGGAAAATGAGGTTTACATTAATTAGGTCCGTGCGAAAGCACGGGGCACCTCCCTCAAAGTACCGACACTGGCCTGGCTGAAAGATTGGCGAACTTGTAGCGTGTAATTAATCCCGGCTAGTCTTTCCTTTTAGGGTTTGAAGGAAGATTTGATAAAAACAGTAGGAGCCATCCTGATTAGATAAAATAATAACCAATCTGATCTTGCAAGAGCGCACGCAGAGTGTTTTCTTCTCTCTCTCTCCTGGTAACGACCATGTCACGCCTTAATCAAGATAATAAAACGGATATATTGACGAACCCGCTTGTTATACTGAGCTGGGGAACATTGGTCCCGCTCCAACTTATAATTGTTATAAGACAGAGAAGGAATTAGGGGATTACCAGAATTCCCGTGCCGCCGAAACGAAGAAAGTGCATATGATGCATCTCCTTCGGGTGTGTTCGTTACAGAGAACTGTTTCTCAAATGTCCTTTACGTCCTGGGTATATGATACCGGATCAGGATCCCACATATGTAATATATTACATGGGCTACAGAAAGGTAAAGAACTGAGAACGGGTGATAAGTTTCATGAGGCAGGAAACGGTGCAAGTGTTGCAACCAAGTCTGTTGGTCACTGTCACCCTGTATTACCAGAATACATTGATTCTGAACAAATATTTTTAGATACCGAACCTGATATACAAAATCATATCAATCTCTTTATTTAGATAAAGAAGGATACAATTTTGTATTGTTGGATAATGTTTTGAACATTTCCTATATCAAAAGTTGATCAGTTCAGGCACGTTATCTAAAAGCATTGATGTTCTAAATCAAACTACAGTTCTAAGTATACGGAACACACACAAGAGGAAGAGTTCAGAAATGAACGAATCCTTCTTGAGGTATTGTAGACTAGGTCATATCAATGCGACCCGACTAGCTGAAGTTACATATAGATGCATATTTAAATTAGTTTGAATTTACATCTTGTGAAACTTGCCAGTCATGTCACAAAGATAAAATGACCATAGCTCCGTTTATTGGAAACAGAGAAAGAGTTAGTGAACTCTTGGGATGATACATGTTGATGTATGAAGGTCCCCTGTCTACACATACCAAGACCGGTTCTTTGTACTTCATTACCTTCTTTGATAATCTCTTAAGATTCAGACATATGTTCCTGTTGAAACACAAGTCCAAACCTTTTGAGATATTCATAGAATATAAGTTAGAAGTAGAGAACCAAAATACGGGTAAAAGTATTATTTCCTTTGATGTGATCAAGGAGGAGAATACTTGAGCACGGGATTCCTGGACTATTCTAAGAATGAGATTCTCTCTCAGCATTACTCCTCCGCATACACCATAGCACGATGGTATATCGGGGCGGAGCAATAGCACCCTATGTGATATGGTGTGCTCTATGATGAGTACTACTGAGTTTCCTATTTCCTTTTAGAGAGTTATGCACTTATGAAGTTGCATACCTATTGAATAGGGTTCCGATCAAATCAGATGCCTACCATTTCATATGAGATATGGAAAGGGAAGAGCCCATCTCTTAAGTCAGTTAAGATTTGGGTTGTCCGGTCTATATCTAAAAGCATAATCCGGACAAGCTCGAGGCAAGGTCTGTTATATAGATCTGGAAAAGTTCCAGCTATACAAACTGAAGCAGATGATTTCGTAGAACCAAAGGATTCAATAGCAACCAACGAACCTCAGCCTCTCCGCCGATCTAGTAGGGTTCCTCACCCACCTGAGAGATACTTCGGTTTTCTCTATGACAGTGGGAGCGAGGATTGCATCATGAGATGATGACCCAACTAGTCTCGGGCTGGCCATCAGGAGTAGGACTCCGTAAGAATGGCTGGATGTTTATCGATCTGAGATGGAATCCTTATACACCAACAAAGTATGGACTTTGGTTGCTTTATCTGAAGGGTTAAATCCCCATCAGGAGCAAGTATATCTTGAGAAGATTACTTGGTGTACATGGAAAAGTTGAGACTTTCAAAGCTAGACTCATTAAAGGTTTGCATAATAGACCAGTTGTGGCTAATGATGAAACCTTTTCTGGGGCCTATGCTTAAGTCCATCCAGATCCTACTTGCCACGGCTACATACCATGACTACGATATCTGGTGGTTGGGTGTCATGACTGCTTTTCTAAATATTGATTTAGAAGAGAACGTCTATAAGTACACAGCCAGAGAGCCTCGTAGACAGTGGGAGCAGCGGAAACGTATGCAAGATGTTTTATGTGATAAAACAGGTATCGCGGAGTTGGAACATCTGTTTTGATGTGATAGTCAAAGAGTTTGACATCATCAAAATGGTAGATGAACCTTTTATGTACAAAAAGGTAGTAGGGAGTATGGTGGTGATCCTCGTAGAGTACGTGGATGACATACTCTTGATGGGGAAGGAGTTTCCTATGCTACGCTCGGTCAATCTCCGCTTATCACAATGATTCTCCATATAGGATCAAAGTGATACCTACTAAATCCTGGGTTTTGGATCTATGAGATAGATCTAATTGGATGTTAGAATACTCACTAGTTATAGTGAGAAGGTATCAATCGGTCCTGGGGAGAATCACTGGAAAGATTCCAGAGTGATAAAGATGACTGAATGTCAGTCACAGGCATTGTCTTTACCCTCAGTGGAGGGACGGTATGTTGGAAGAGTTCCAAGCTAGATACCATGGCATACTAGATGATAAAGGACGGATACATCGCTACTTAAGATGCTACCAAAGAGGAAGTCTGGGTGTATACTAGTTCAAAAGATGAACTTCGTTCCTCCCATTGTGTGACAATGGAGTTGTGGCTTATACCAAGGAACGCCCGTCCCATCAGTGATCCAGACATATTCTTAGGCAGTATCACCTGATCATGGAGATGGTTGATCTCCAGGGGATCGAGGTTAGGAGAGTAGACTCAGAGGACAACACGGCGGATCCACTCACGAAAGGCCTTTTTCCAAAGAGAGACTTTTAAGGGATGGTTGAGTATGAGATACTACAACCACTGCTATCGGATGGCCCTAGTGCAAGTGGGAGATTGTTAGTTATATGTATGCCCTAGAGGCCATTACTATACATAGGATGTATATTATAGTGGATGCTTGGACATATATAGGGATGACTTTCTTGCTCGATATGATAGTATGCTATCTGGTTACTCTTTTACCTTAACGTGTACACTGATTGTCTCTCTGTTACATGTTGGTAAAGCCCTTAGGATGTGTACTTGACTACCTGGACTATGATGCGGATCATACTAGTGGGGACATGGTAGTCCATAAGTACATCCTTCAAGGTCCCTAGTCGTGGGTGTATCGAGACGGGGCATCGATATACCAGAGTAGACTAGCGTGTAGCTTCTCGACCCATACAGATGGGGGATGGATGATCCCATATCCATTGGTGTTTGACATCAGAGATGATATACGGGTGCTCAGTAGAGACTGGGTACACTGGACGGACTCGCCGAGAACTCCCAGATGGTATTATACCTTACGTCAGATGGCAATTCTCTGGTGACACTGGTACAGGTTAGTCTGTAGACCCGAGATCGTCATAGAGTCTTGTGTGATTCCCACTGTGCTTTGATTTCCATCATACCACGTCCAAGAGGGCGTGCAAAAAGGTGGCTTTTGGGTACAGTCCCGAATCACATGGAGGCAATGAGCGATAGGAGGGGTTTCGTCTCTCCCGGTATAGGGAGTTGATGTTGCGCAGTGCTCGATTGGCTATAACAGGAAGTCCTTGGCCAAGGCAGCTTTTGGGATTTACTGGTAAGTGTTACCAGTAGTTTCTCGACCCGTTATGAGCCTCATATCGACACGACTTATCGAGTTATTGGAGTCTGACGTTTACCACCCCTAGACGAGATATGCGACATATCAGACGAACAGACCGGACTGTACGGTAGTGTTACTTGTTGGATTCACTGGAGTGTGAGCGAGCTTGCTCGTTGATCTTCTGATCGCTCAATACCCGGGTGGCCGTTACGTTTAGCAGACCGCTTGCGGCTTGTGGGTGTTTGATATGATCATCACCTGCTGCCGGCGTATTGACGAGTCTTTAAAGTCCTACATAGGGGTTTCCTGGCTCAAGCGAAACGAAATAGGAGTGCATATGAGATATGTGCGGGACCGAGAATAATCCCAGTATGTGATACTGTATTCTATTCTCGCGATTTGTGACATTGATCGGTTGTATGCGATATACCCGGGTTATCGGATCAAGTGTTGGTTCGATAAGTTGTTACTATTGATATTAGTCGGTTATATGCGATATGACCGGATCGTTAAATCAAGTGTTGATTTAATGATTTAATGTATAATTATATATTTGATATATTACTTTACATTAACTAGTATTGGTTCACTTAAGATTTGTTTTCTCACTTGAATGTGCACATTGTTTATATGTGATATATGCAAGTGTACATGTTTGTATCATGCTTGATGATACAAACAAGTTGTGTGTATGAGACTTGAACCATATCAAGGTTAGATTAGGGTTTACTATTTAACTTAGCATATAACAAAAGAGTGTGACTTTGGTCAAAGTTATCAAGCTTCATGAAGCTTGATGAACATTGACAAAGTCAACTCTTTTGTCATTTGTTCAAGATATTAGCTAACCCAACCCTTAACCTTATGCTATGGTTAATTCTCTACATGAGTTAAGCATGAGGGCTT
The DNA here is from genome assembly GCA_030015575.1 of Agapanthus africanus. Taxonomy (NCBI): domain Eukaryota; kingdom Viridiplantae; phylum Streptophyta; class Magnoliopsida; order Asparagales; family Amaryllidaceae; genus Agapanthus; species Agapanthus africanus. Next base: position 283,097,918 of record JASDDO010000004.1, on the reverse strand, counting down.
AACTCAACCATGGTGCTATGATTAAAAGGATAAGTGTTCATATTATTCTTTTAATGGAAATCATTCTTTCTTCTTCTTCATCTTCATCAAGCTTGAAAAAGCTTGCTAGCTCCAATGGCATCATGAGAAAAAGAGTGAGAAATCCAATTCTAAAGTGAACCCACTTCCTATTTCTTCATCCTCTACCACTTTCCATGTAGTATAGGGTGTTCTCTTCACAAAGTTTTCGACCGAGTGAAGGAATAGCTTGAGTTTGAGTCTCCCCGACGTAGATCATCTTCGGCCTCGAAGTCAATGACCTAGCCCGATCATTTCTCCGACGAAACCATTTCTAGAGTCCGGGATCTGATGATCGCAGCGGAGGGACGTAAACACGGAGCTAAAGAAGTGGTGGACCGGATCTACAAAGGTTGTAATCCCTTTCACTTAGTAGCAAATTCGTTTGCTTGCTTGCTTTTCGCCTTAACTTCTAGTTAACGATCTTCATTAGGGTTTCTCGGCACCGTAAAATTTTAATTTGGCATGGTTGATGCCTTGTAGAACCTCCTTTGTGTGCCTAGGAACCCTACACCTGCTAGCTGGTCGGGACAACAGCGGGGGGCTAATGATGATGCTCAATATTGGCGATGCGAGATCAGGACACGTGGCGGATGACATGTCCCAAGACCCAGAAGAAAATGGCCCACAGAGGCCGACTAGGCAACCCTTGTACCCGACCTGCAAGCACAAGCTGGCCCTCCTCGGGGCCCCGTGCAAATTTGCCTCCTCGGCCCCTCAGCTCGCCCCGAGCGGCCACATGACCAAGACTCCTCAGCCCTCTTGCTCGGTTCCGAGCTCCCCAGCCGAGGCCGTCTTCTTCGATCCTTCCGACCGACCAACTCCACCACTCACAGGCGTAACCGCCGCTCCGTAAATCTCGCCATGCACAGATTCTCCGCCAGCAACGTCCCGCGTTCCACGCCATTACGATCCCCATTAATGGGTGATCCGCTCTTTACACGGGCGTGACGTCGGGAGCGTAACTGCTGGCGAGATTCTCGCGCCTGCTGCTGCGTGCTACCGCCGCTATATAAACCCCCATCACAGAGGGGTCAAATAAGTCATTCTTGATTCCACTTAGCCGTTACTCTGCTCGGATCTAGTACTAACTTGATCGTCGGAGGGTCCTCGGTGGTACCAAACCACCCCGGGACTTCTTTGCAGGTACTCGGCACTAAACTACTCAAACCACCAATCCCCTCAAAACCCATTGAGACCCACACGCAACAGAAGATCACCGCCGAAATCCACCGGGAGATCAACGGAGGACAACATCTGACGGAGTCCCGAAAAGGACCTCCATCAGGGACTGATTAAAATATACCAAACACGTTAATGCAACATTTCTTGAAATTAGATATCTGGTCATCCCATTTTCAGGAATACGAGAATTTCCGATAATATTCTATTCCATATACCAAGAGCAACCTAACTGTATATTTAACTTCCATGCTTATTATAAAGGCCTAAAATTACTCGAATTATACCCGACAGCTTACTTTATATTTGCAAATTACTTCTCCCCTCCAAATAATCCTCTAATCAAACTAATAGTTTACTATATTTGCCAGTGACGGCAAACAATAACTTTTCCAATTACACAAAATCTTTATTATTACTTTCTAATTTTGTCTTTTTAAATAGGGTTACTGGATGTATATACGTAGACTTTAGGAGAAATCGACAAGCCCAATAATTTTGTATCTTATATAGCATATATCTTCGGAATTTGATGCATGCTTTATCAAAATAAGATATATACTATCACAACAAAACTAACAACTAATTGTTAAATTACTAATAAAAAAGATTGAAATTCAAATTTCATATTTGGGCTTAATAACTAAAGTTTTTTTTAACCTAAAGCCCACCTAAAATTGAGCTAATTACTTACTCCCAAAACTTGATAATTACTTATTACCCAAAAAACCTTAAAGTTGCATCATTTTACCCCACTAGCCTTTTCACTTCACTCCGTTAGTCAATTAACGAAGCAAGTCGAGTTAGAGATATCAAACTCTCCCCAACCCACTCGTATTTACTTTTCTTCATCTAAAATTCCAAATCAAAACTCCTGGTTGAGGAACAGAACCCATATTCCATATTCCATTGCTAATGGGAGATCTGAAACCCTAATTCTGAAGGCTTATTTCTCAATAGGGGCTATAATTTGAAATTTTAGATGAAGAAGAGTGAATACGAGTGGGTGGGAAGGGTTTGATAACTCTAATACGACTTCTTTCGTTAATTGAATAACAGAATGAAGTGAAAAGGCCAGTGGGGGGGTAAAATAATGCAACTTAAACGGTTTGGGATAATAAGTAATTATTAAATTTTAGGTATTTAGTAATTAGCTCAGTTTTGAGGGGTTTTAAGTAAAAAAATCCATAACTAAAACATCCCTAAAGGACAATTGTGTTTTCAAATAAGTTAGGAAGAAAAATATTTGACTTTTTAGTACTTATTTCTATTTGAGTTGTGGCTTTGTAATGGTTGAACATGAATAAGTTTTCTAGCGTTAAGAAATTAAAATGAACATGTGAATACACTATTGCTTTACAAAAACATTTTCCAACATTTTCAGTTTAAAATTAATATTATTTTTTATATAAAAAATAGCTTTCTCATTGATTTACTTGGACCCCGCTAACCAATTTTTTTCTGGATCCGCCCATCGCAGCGTGTATTCCCACTCTTCCAATCCCTCTACCGCTAAAACCGTGTCTTCTTTTGTTGGTCTCATAGTTTTGATTATTGACAAATACATTGTTCCATATTTGTACTAATCATTTTATTTAACAAGTCATGAAGCAATTAAAGAAGGTTGGAGACAAAGGGTGTAATTGTCATGGGAGGATGGAGGAATAGTGGGACTTCAAAGAACTTAAAATTTGAAATTTGAAGTCCAAAACGAACAAGACATGCTTTTAGATTCATGAGATGTTTTTTTTTTTCTCTAGGAGTTAACTGTAAGGGTGTTCGGATGCTAGAGAGCTTGATCAAAAAGAACATACACTTTTGTTTTATATTTTTAAGGTAGAAAAGTATTTTTTCCATATATTTTTAGAGTTTTAGATTGTTTTTCTAGTATTTATGAAACTCAAAATTATGTTAAAAATTATTATTTGATTTTATGACAAAATTAGTGTTGTTTCGGTACTAAACATTAATTTTCCAAACCTTTTTTTAAAGTCATTCACTATTTTTATAGTCTATTAAGTCATTCACAGATCATATGCTTTCAACAATGTTTCTAATGGGGCCCGCTAGTTCAATCTATTATTTTTGTGATTGGTGGATTGTCTCTATCTTAGATTTTTTATAACTTAGTCGGAACAGTCCGAAACTGGTTTGTCAGACTCTAATGATAAATTATTTTTTGTGTCGGATGTATAATACTTCCGGATAGTAAAGAGAAAGAGATGGAGTATTTCAAACAGCATTTGTGCAGCTTGGTTGGTACTTATTCTTATCACCTTCTTTCTCATGACCGGACATATACAGCTGAAAAACTATAGATTTTTTTCTAAATACAGGGATTAATTTGCTATCAGTTGAGGCATTATTACATCAAGGATGCATGTTAGATCAAGATGTTGAAGTGCTTGGTACTTGTGATATTAACATATACAGTGACTTTCCCAAAGCAAGGAAACAAGTATAATATGTTGGAAAATATTGTTATAAAAAATAAAATCGTTTAAAACCTTTTATCTCAAAAATAAATAAACAAAACTTGTAATATCTATGATCCGTACCTTTGTAAATCAGAAATATGAAAAACGGAGTTTATGGGAAAGAGACATATACTTAAGTGCACTGATCTTAAAAAGATATCGCCTCTTTCTTGGCAGGTTTACCGCGGCGATTTAATCCCAAGATGCAACTCCCCCGGTCTTTCTTGTACTCCGGCTTGCAAAAATCGTCGGAGCGGCGTTAGTACCTTTCTGTTTCGAAGTTAGATACTCAGAATGCTATGAATACAAGGAAAGAAGAAAGAAAGAATATTATGTGTAATTCTCTGTTTTGTTGTATACCTCCATTTGCCTTCAGGGTGACTTTATATAGTCTCCCAAACGGGCAAATGCAACGGTTGAGACCGTCGGTGAAAAACCGTTCGCAACGGTTGAAACCGTTCGTGAAAAAACTGTTTCAAAATATATTTAATAAATAAAATATTTGACAAAATATAATTTGACTAAAAGTTTATCTAGAATGAGAAGTTTGGACTTTTTGTCCTTTTGTGCATTTGCTCTAACAATTCCTCCACAAAGTTCAAACTTCGATACAAACTAAAATGACTATGACTACTATGAAATTAACATCTAACAATATTGCATATCGGCGCAAGCGTTATAAAGACTTGAGTTTACACTTTGTATAGAAAACTCCAGAACGCGAGATTATAGTAGTCATTAAGTGACCTTACAAAACTGCATCTTGTTGATGGTTCCTTTATCAAAAATACATACAATATGAAACAGAAATTTGGATATTTAAAACGAGTTATGCATTATGGCCATGCGTGATATCTCGATTCTTATGAGAGTTATAAGGGTTTCACCCACTCACCCTAAGCCACGATTCATGGCAATCTCACTTAGGTAATGCCTTAAGAGGATACTTATTGTCAGAGTACTTCGAAAATAATTTTGCATTTGACATCATTGAAAGTTAAATTCTCAACCTTAATAAACAACTGGAGCACGAATACATCATAAGAATAAGGTAGTGATGATACTCGTAAGTGGGAATTCTCCAGATCGCGACACATAGCGGATGATGTGTCAACCACTTAAGTCCGTTAGATTCCTGGGGACTGCAGAGGTGGAATAAGTACGATGTATTGGGGATATTTTTCGGCATCTCGTCTCCGTGGTTGCATCTGACCTTTTAGAGACCTTCTCGGAATACCTTCCCAATCTGCCTAGCAACAACTCGCCTCCGAGCAATCCTACAGCCGAGCTTCCTCAACTTCCTTGCTCGTCTCCGAGATGTTACAGAGCTGAGCTTCCTTAGCCCCTTCGCTCACCTCCGAGCTATCCACCGAGCTAAACTTCCCCGGCTTCCCTGTTCAACCGAGAGCACGAAACCTAAGCGCCTTTGTAACGGCTCCGTGTATCTATCCAAACAAGATCTCCTCCACTCCACGTTCCGCATCCTGCGCTGGCGTGTCTCTCCATTAATGGGCATATCCCGCCATTAATGGACGTACCACGCCATCAACGCGAACGTGAGGAAGGGGTGTAACGGACGGCGAGAATTTCGTGCCGGCTCGCTCCATGTGACCGCTATATAAACCCTCTCTTCTAGACGACTTAGGTAACTTGAAAAATATCCAATACGCCGCTACTCTGTCTCAATATTCTTCGGTACTTACTTGATCGTCGGAGGGTCCTACGGTGGTTTCCCATCCCGAGACTTCCTTTGCAGGTACCTCGGCGTCAACAACCCATTGAGATCCACACGCTTAATCTTTCACAACAAATCTCAGCCGTTCAGCCCCGCTGGCCGCAAGATCGACGGAGAACAATATCCAAGGGAGATTTCGACCTCCATCAGTTGGCATTGTCTGTGGGAAACCGCTTTCCCACCTAAGAAAGTTGATCTTCCATCTTCGATTTGATGGTCAGCAATAATCGCAACGATCCCAGCACGAGGCGTCCCATCCTCTACAACAGAGACAGGGGCAGTTCTATTCCACCTCCTAATATCGTCGACGATTTATCTGGACGGATCGACAAGCTCACGGTGATGGTGGACACGCTCGCTCATGTTCAAATGGCCGGCTATTCCCGCTAAAACGCAGTTCCTACTCTCCGAAACAACGGCGTGCGTGGAGCGATAGAGGGGCACATTCAAGCCTTCGCGCTCGCTCACGCCCATCTCGATGTCACGGAACACCGGTGTGCCGATTCCGGCAGTCATGACCCCCACACGAGGAAGCTTTCTGAAACAGGTATTGCTCATTTCGGGAGATGGCTTTCTCCGCGAACTTGAGATATAGAGAGACATAGAAAAAAAACATCAAAGCGGATCCATTCACTGAGGCTATTCCTCGAACGCAATAGTTTCGCAAACGGGCTTTGTGAAACTGACTAGTAGAGGAGTTGAATGTTCGGTATCACACGGGCTGTGAGTATGCGACATCGCAATAATTAGCCTTGAGTGCAAGCGGGAGATTGTTGGAGATAGTGCCCTCAGAGTCAATTATTGGATCACAGACATGTGATTGCAATGATTGAGGGAGGACCTATTCCGGTAGGACGGTCTTACTCAAGATGATAGTATGCTATCCGGTTTACCTTTATCATCGTGTACTGCTTTAGGTGACCTGACATGTCGTTATTACACGTTGATAGAGCCCCTAGGATTCTTGCTTGACTGCCAGCAGTATGAGGGCGATCATATACGTGAGAGCTAGCAGTCTATAAGCACATCCTTAAAAGGTCCCTAGTCGTGGGAGTTTCGAGACAGGGCATCGATACTCCAGAGTAGACTAGTGTATACATTCGAGACCCCGACGAGGGGCGGTGGCCGGTCTCACAAGCCACCGGTGTCAGTTGGTTCACCTAAGATGTATACAGGTGCTCATTGGGTTATGAGTACACTGGACAGGACTCGCCGGGAACATGCTAGTTGGTCTTATACCTGACGTCAGATAGCAGTTCCCTGGTGACATGTGTACAGGTTAGTTCATCGACCTGAGGATCGTCATTTGTCTCGTGTGAGTTCCCACTGTACTTTGATTACTACCCTACCACGCTCAAAGGAGACGTGCAAACAGGTTTTAGTTGGGTACAGTCCCGAGCCACATAGAGGCAGTGAGCGGATCTTCGGGGGTTCGTCTCTCCCGGTATTGGGGGTGAGGTCGCGCTGTGTCTAGGAGAGCCAGAACATGAAAAGTCCTTGGCCAAGGCAGGAGATTTACTGGTAGGTATTCCAGTAGTATCTCAGGGTGTTCTGGGCTGATCTCTGACACGACTTGTACCGCTTTTGGGGGTCTGACTTTTACCAACCCCATAGGCCCGCCATGCGATGCTCATAGACGAACGGACCGGACTGTACGGATATTGTCACTGACAGGCTCAGTAGGGTGTCAGGATGAGTTCGCTCATCGACGTCCCTTTTGGTCAATAGCTGGTGGCCCGTCACGTATGGCTAATACCTCTGACGTGCTAGTGGTTAAATCCACAGCCATGGTATTGACGAGTCTTTAGAGTCCCCCACATTCAGTTGCTCAAGTTTTCGGGAGAAACGCTGTAGAGACCGTATGGACATAAGGCAGGTTTCGATCAGATACGTGCGGTATTGCACGGATCAGGATCGAACGGTTAATACTAGCGGGCTTTGGTTTAAGCCGGATCCTAGTATTATACAGTATAGATTTTGTCTCATTGCATTTGTATTCGATCAGAATACAGATGCGGGTGTGTATACACAGTATCGAGGTTTTCCTGTAATTTATTACGGGACCAGTTTTCTGGAGTTGCCAGTTTGTTTTCCGTTTCGGCCATTTTCGTTTGTATCTTTCATTGGCCGAAGATTATTGGAGGAGGGCTTATTTGCAATTGTGCAAATAAGCATTTGTGGAGGGTGGTGATTGCATATTATTGTATCATGATGGTGAACCATCCCTTGACCATTTGACTTCTTCTTTCATGATGGCTTGACTTTGTGATGAGATGATGAGGTTAGTGGAGTGTGGTTTTGTGTTTGTGATCATTTCCCTTCATGATATCTTTTGATTCTCTTCTTGCATGATTGATCCATACACTCCCTCATTCACCCCCTCTCTCCATTGATGCATGGGCCGGCCACTAGTGAGGAGAGGGGACTTTCTCTTTTGGTTGTGAGAAAAATGTTAATCTCATTCTTTGCATGCTACATTTTTCTCACCTCTCTCCAAGTTCATTTTCCTCCACCACAAAGGCAACATCCACTACCCTAAAATGAGACATGGTTCTACACATATTCTACAGCAAACCTTGGGCACGTCGGCTCGCCAACTTCATGCCCGAGTTGCCTCGGTATAGAGGTGGGAGCCCGTAAAAGAAGCCGGCGACGTGGTGCCCTTCCGGCGACGAGGTGGAGACCGGACATTCCGCGGGAGATCGGGACGACGACGAGAAGACCGAAGGACACGGATCACTCGGTATATCTCTCTTTCCAATCTTGTAGTTAGCTAGGACTAGTTTAATGGCACGATCCGGGTTTATAGTGCGCGGTGGTGCCGGTTTGAAAAGTTAAAGTTAATCACCGCTTCCGCATTCCGGCGTCGGATTGACAGCCGGGGCGCCGCCGTGCACTTACAGTGGTATCAGAGATGGGAATGTTTAGTGTATATGCCCCAGAGGCCATTATTGTATCATACTAGTTTGTATATTACTTAATGGAAGCTTGAGATATTCACCTTATATATACAATCTTGCTCAAAATAGTAGTATGCTACTTGGTTTGTTTCTACTTCAATGTGTACATGTGTTTATTTTAGTATATCACCTATACACATTAGTGGAGCCCTTAGGATCTTTGTTTGATTACCAGCGTTGTGATGGCAGTCACACTAGTGGGGGCTGGGTAATCTATAAGCACATCCTTATGCAAGTCCCTAGTCGCAGGACTATCGAGACAGGGCATCGATACTCCGGAGTAGACTAGCGCATGCGCTTCTCATCCCAGAGTGGGAGATGGTCTGTCCCACAGCCATCAGTACGTCGTACTGGAGATAGTATGCGGGTGCTCGTTAGGTTACGAGTACACTGGACAGGACTCGTCGGGAACTGACCGGTTGGTATTATACCTATCGTCAGTTATCAGTTCCCAGGTGACATGAGTACATCTTAGTCCGCTGACTTGACACTGTCACTTCGCCTCGAGTGTGTTCCCACTGTACTTTGATTACTACCCTACCACGGCTCAAAGGAGTCGTGCAAACAGGTTGTAGTTGGGTGCAGTCCCGAAGCACTTGGAAGCAGTGACGGTTAGACAGGATTCGTCTCTCCCGGTATTGGGGGTTGACATCACGCTGTGTTTAGGAGAGCCATTACACGAGTAGTCCCTGGTCAGGGCAAGCGAGATATACTGGTAGGCTTCCAGTGTTATCTCAGGGTGTTTTGGGCTTCACTCCGATACGACTTGTACCGCTATTAGGGGACTGACGTTTACCGCCCCCTAGGCCCTCCATGCGATGTATCAGACGAACAGACCGGACTGTACGGAGATTGTCATATTCAGGCTCAGTAGGAGTTCAGATGGGTTTCACCTCGTCAGTCTTCTTGTCGGCATCTACCTGGGGACCGTTACGCACAGCTAGTGCCGCTTGCGGTCTGTGGTTAAACCCACTGCCAGCGTAGTGTCGAGTCTTTAGAGTCCCACACAGAAAGCTATTCGCCTTTAGGCAAAACAGTAGAGGTCGCATGGTTTTGCGACAGGTCGCATGGTTTTGCGACAGTGTTCGGTCACATCCGTGCACTTGTGCACGTTTAGTGTCCGGACAGTTAACATTAGGGGGCTTTGGTTTAAGCCAAATCCTAGTATACGTTTTGGGATTGGTTTTGTCTCGTATGTATTCGTGTTCCTCGGAACGCGGATGCAGGTGTGTATGCACAGTTGACGGAGAGACAGAGGCAGAGGATTCTCATTAGAGTTGTTGACTGTTGACCGTTGACTATTGACTTTTTGCTCAACCCTAATGAGAATATGATATATGATTAACAATAATATTAATTAAGTATTATGGTGACATGGTTGTTGAGGGGTTGACTTTGTTGACTTGTTGACTTTGTTGACCGGTTGACTAGGTTGGACTAGTTGACCATCATGATAACAATGGCTATCATTTCATGGCAAAGACTTTTGCTTGCTTCTTTCTCTTGTGCAAAATGAGTGCATGAAATGATATGGCTATTGTAGCTTAAACCATCACATAATACTTGATTGCTATGATTTGTTATGATGGCTTTGGATTATGAGAGCCAAGAGAGAAAAGTCTTGCTCATTCTATCATTCCCATTCTCTCTCTTGTTCTTGAGCTCTCATCCTCTTCCTCTTGCTCTCCCTCTCTCTCTAGTCTATGGTTCATTTGTCTCATGAGTTGAGAAGTAAGAACCATAGAGAAAAATCCCAACACAATCTCCTCTACTCACTCTAGTTCACAAGGTTTAGCAAACCGAGTGAACTAGTTTCTTCAAAGTTCGAAGAAGAAGCCAAAGGTAGAAGCTTTCGGGTGGATCGATCTTCGGCGCAAGGAGACGACGGGGTGAAGCCGATCCGTACACCATCGAGTTTTGAAGACGAAGGAGTTTAAGAAAGAAAGGTATAACCCCCTAACCGAGTAGTTAACAACTCCTAGTTAGGTTGTTAGTTAGATGTTTAACAAAGATCCGGTTTTGAGTCCATGTTACCGCCTCTAGAAAATCGTTTTTCATCAAATTCCATAAGCCCGTAAGTACCGGGAGAGGTAGCATGGACTTACAATTCAGGCCTTCGCGCTCGCTCACGCCCATCTCGATGTCACGGAACATCGGTGTGCCGATTCCGGCAGTCATGACCCCCACACGAGGAATGATTCCATGACTTATTGGGCGCCGGACAGTTCGACACCGAGATCTCGGGAGCGACCAGACTACCGCCTCAACCCTCGCCGCGCTCTCTCACCCCCTGAAGAGACGTCGGTCAGATCACCCGATTCCAGGCAAGATTGACATCGCTACACTCAACGAGACCGCGCATACGGCGAACGTCAGGGCCAACCACGAAGGGTCCACCCCGAGGATCTAAGGAATGTGATAGAATGAAGCCAAAACTGCTCCATCACGCAAGCCCAGAGCAGAGATAGCAGGCACTCCGACTATGGAGAATCCTCGGAGTACCAACAGTGAATTGAGGTCCTCGAGAAGAAGATTGAGGACATGCGGCTTGCCACCCGCTCGCTCGGAGGGTCGGCGAAATACTCCGCGGGTTCTCTCACAAGACCCTTCACATGGCAGTTACTATGCGAGCGCATCTTATCTCAAAACAAGCTGTCCAAGGTGGCCCTCTTCGACAGGAAGTTCGACCCAAAGGACCACCTGGACGTGTTCATAGAGGGCATGAGCTTCCAGGACAACTCGGACGTGACTCAGTACCGAGCCTTTCCCACCACCCTTATCCGGGCCGGGCGAGATTGGTTCCGCGGCCTTGCTCCGTGTTCAATGTCGACATTTGACGAGCTGGCTACTCAGTTCCTCGGTCATTTCGTCGGCAACCAACGACAGAGAAGGACGGTCGACTACCAGTTCACCATCAAGATCGAGGACTGGGAATCTTTCAAATGTTACATCACCCGGTCCTATAATTCCCTTCTGGAAGTGCCCGAGCACCTTGATAAAACGGTCATCACTGCTTTGAGATTGGGTCTTAGGCACAAAGAGTGGCTCCACTCTTTTGTATTAGCGCAACCTTAGACCATGGCCGAGGTAAAAGTCTAGACCGAGTGGGAGATCCAACTCGAGTCTAAAGTAAACGCCAACCTATCCCGTGGGGACCTGATGGATCGAAAGAAACGGGACCGGGAGGAGAAGAAAAAGACTGATCGTCCTAAACCGTATTCCCCGAGATTTCATGAATACACCCCTCTGAAGGTCTCTCAGACCGAGCTACTAGAAGAGGCAAAGAGCAAGAGATTCTTCAAATTCCCACCAATGATACAAAGGTCGGGTAAGCGACTCCACGGACCATATTGTGCCTTTCATTGGTCGCAAAGGAACCCTACAGAGAACTGTAAATAACTCCATGATTATATTGAGGAGTTGATCCACTCCGGTCACCTAAAAAAATACCTACGAGACAAACGTCAAGCAGATCGGGAGCAAACAGACCAGCCTCCACCTGGAGAGTTGATGGTCGGGCAGATCATGGCCGTTTCTGTTGACTCGGCTTCGAGCAATGAGGACACCCGCTGTATCCAGCCGGTCATGACCTTAGATGATCCCCCTCCAAGAAATATAAGAAAGTTGCTCCCATCACCTTTGTCGATGAAGACCTTCATGGCATATCCCTCCCGCACAAGGATCCCATTGTGATCACGACCAGGGTAAATAAGTACGAAGTTTGGAGAATCCTAGTTGACTCGGGGAGATCGGCAGACATCCTATTCTACGACTGTTTCCAGCGTATGGGATTAAACCCATCCAATCTCTGACTGACCTCGCACGTGCTTTCCGGGTTTATGAACCACTCCGTTCGAACCGAAGGAACGATCACTCTCCCTTTTAACATCGTGGAGGCCGGAAGAAACCGAACTATGTCGGTGAGTTTCCTCGTTACCCGGGTTCCTTCTTCCTGTAACATCCTTTTGGGTGCCCCCACTTTAAATGCCCTCCAGGCTCAGATCTCGACCTACCACCTCGCTCTCAAGTTCCACCTGAGTGATGGGGGAATAGGTCAGGCCAACGGAGATTAGCAAACCACCAGGGTCTGTCTCTCCTAGACGCTTCTTGAAGACAAAGAAGTTGGTGTTTTCGAGGAGCCGTGCGATCTTCGAGAATCTCCGTATACACGTGATGACAAAAAAGATATTCGGAGTTTCCCAGTAGAGGCCTTGTCCGAGGTTCCACTCAAGGAGGGAGGCAACAACCGAACTGTCCAGGCCGGCTCCCTCTTGACCGGGGAAACTCGGGACAATCTTATCCAGTTCCTCCGAAGAAACTCCAACGTGTTTGATTGGACTCCTGCGGACATGCCAGGAATCGACCCCAAGGTGATCACCCACAAGGTCAGTGTTGACTCAAAGGCCCGGCCGATCCGACAAAAAAAAAAGAAGCTTCGCGTCTGTCAAACAGAAGGCGATCAAGGAGGAAGTGGACCAGTTACTCGTGACTGGCTTCATCAGAAACCTGGAATATTCGTCTTGGCTAGCCAACGCAGTCATAATCAAGAAGGCAAATGGGAAATGGCGCATGTGCGTCGATTTTGCTGACCTAAACAAGACCCGCCTTAAAGACAACTACCCACTCCCGCAGATAGAACAGTTAGTTGACAGCTCAGGTGGTCACGAGCTGCTGAGCTTCATAGATGCCTTCTCCAGTTATAATCAAATTTGGATGAACCCGGCTGACAAAGATCTTACCGCCTTTAACATCGATTGAGGAGTCTACTTCTACAAGGTAATGCCATTCGGTCTCAAAAACGCTGGAGCAACGTACCAGCGGCCGGTCAACAAGCTGTTCAAGCCACAAATCGGGAGAAATATGGAACTCTACGTCGATGACATGCTCGTGAAATTCACCCTGTCAGCCGGGTATACCATGGATCTCGGTGAGACCTTTGAGGTCCTGTGAAAGTACAAAATGAAGCTGAATCCAACCAAGTGTGCTTTCGGCGTCACAGGCAGAAAGTTCCTTGAATTCATGGTCACACATCGAGGAATCAAGGCAAACCCGGAGAAGATCAGGGCCATCATTGACATGGCGACGCCCAAAAGCAACGTTGAAATCATGCGACTCATAGGTAGTATGGCCGCTTTGAGTCGGTTCATGTCCAGATCTGGCGAAAAGAGCTGCCTTTCTTCAAAGCCTTGAGAAAAATACCCAGGTTCGAGTGCTCTGAAAAATGTCATATAGCCTTCGAGCAGCTCAAGACACATTTTACGACGCCGCCACTTCTCACCCGACTAGCTGTAGGGGACGAGCTACTGCTGTACCTGTCCGTCTTCGACCAGTCCGCCAGCTTCGTGCTCATCAGAGAATCCGAGGGGATACAAAGAACATTTTACTATGTCAGCCACGTTTTCAAAGACGCGAAGACCAGGTACCCAGCCATTGAAAACATAGTCTTAACGCTCGTCGTCACATCCAGGAAACTTCGACATTATTTTCAGGCTCATACCATCATCGTTCTCACTAACTGACCCATAAGGAACATTCTTGGTTCTCACGAGTTGTCGGGCTGCTTGGTGAAGTGGAGATGGGAGTTGTTGCAGTTTTACATCCGGTATCGATCAAGGCAAGCCATCAAAGCCAAAGCCCTCACTGATTTCATGGTTGAGAGCACCATTCCAAACAGAGAAGAAGCATCGGCGCGAGATCCTAACCCGCAACTCTCAATTGAAGAAAAGCTCGGTCCGATTCCGGACTGGGTACTATATGTAGACGGTTCCACCACAGAGGAAGGGAGTGGGGCTGGGTTAGTCATCCACGGCTCCGATGAAGTCAAGATGGAATACTCTCCATGGCTCGACTTCAAGGCCTCCAACAACGCCGCAGAATACGAGGCCTTATTGGACGATTTACGAATCGCCTCGAGAGTAGGGATAAAGAGAATTATAATTCACAGCGACTCCGCATTGGTCGTTGGCCAGGTGACCGGATGATTCGAAGCTCGGGAACCCCTGATGATGAAATACTTAGCTGAGGTAAAAAGGCTCTGGAGAAATTTCGACGAGGTCCAAGTGGAACAAATTCCCGGGAGTATGAATGTCGAGGCGGATGCGTTGAGCAAACCCGCCTCCTCCTACTCGGCCAATCACAAGAGGAACGTCCACTTCAAAGTCCTACCGCGACCCAACGTCGGAGATAAGTAAGTAAAGCACCGAATTTACACCACTCAAGGGAATATCCCGGATTGGAGAAAACCCATAGTAGAAATCCTCAAGGACGGAATGCTCCTTAAAGACGGAAAGGAAGTACGCCGGCTCCGCATGAAAGCTCGCCACTTCATATGGAGCAAAGAGAACTTGTACAAAAAGTCGTACATCCAAGCTCTACTCAGATGCATCAATTCCAACGAAGCAGAGCATGTTCTCTGAGAGATACACGAAGGGGTCGGAGGAGTATATCAAGAAGCCCACAACCTAGTTCAAAAGACACTTCTACAGGGGTATTACTGGACATCTATCCACCAAGACGCAGAAAAGCTAGTAAGAAGGTGCAAGACATGCCAACTCTTCGGCAGATCTCCTCGATTACCAGCCACTAAGTTAACACCACTGAGTTCCTCTTGGCCATACGTGCAGTAGGGGATGGACATGATTGGCCAACTCTCCACTGGAAGGGGTGGCCACAAATACATCCTTGTCTCCATGGACTACCTTACGAAATGGGTCTAAACCATGCCGATCAGGAAACTGGATGCCGCCTCCACGGTGAATTTCCTGCAGAATAATGTAATTTCCAGATTTGGAATTCCGTGGTGCATCATTACCGACTACGGAACCGGCTTTGAAAATGACAAAGTCAGAGAATTCTGCAGCGACTATCACATATTGATGACGTTCTCCGCAGTCGCACATCCCCAGTGCAACGGGCAAGCTGAGGTGTTTTCGAGGGCCTCAGAGCCCGCCTGGAAGGAAGACATGGAGGATGGGTTGAGGAACTACCACGGGTGTTTTGGGCATTGCGAACGTCAAAGAAGACACCCACGGGGGAAACCCCGTTCAGTCTCTGTTACGTCACCGAGGCAGTGGTCCCTGCAGAAATCAGCCTTCCTAGTTATCGAGTCGAGCACTTTGAAGACAAGGCCGATGTCTTAACCCTTCGAACTAATTTGGATGTCCTATTGGAGAAGAGAGACCGGTCGTAAATAAGGATGGCCGCATATCGGCATTTGACTGCCCGATATTACAATGCCCGCGTCAAACACCGAGCATTCAAGACGGGAGACTTAGTCCTACAACAGAATGAGTTCGGGGAACAAGGAAACCTGCACAAGTTCTCCCCGAAATGGGACGATCCCTTCCTCTTAACTGAAGCGTTGCCCGGCGGAGCCTATCGTCTCTAGGACTCCTTAGGGCATAATTTTCTATGACAATATAACACCGAAAAATGAAAACTGTATAGTTGAACTTTTACCTTCTCGAATAATAAGATTCCTCTTTTTATGTCAATAAAATTTATTTTCCAAGCTAAGTCCTCACGCAGGTAGATTCCTTCTCGGTTCCGAGGACCAGCGGTGTCACGCCCCGCTTCCCAGAGTACGCAAGATTGGGCACGTAACATAGCCAACCATGCTACCTGTGGGTAGGAAGTATCCATCCACAGTCACATTACGGTTGTAGAGATATCAAGAACAATATAAATAAACTAATCTAACACATGTCCAAATCCATAATAACAAGAGTCAATAAACAATAGTGCGGAAGCCAATGATCCAATACAATAAATAAACAGTATGTCCCATAATGCGGGCTCACATCTGGAAATGAAATGAAATAAATAAACTAATCACTAAGGACTCACAGTTCAGCCTGCTGGCTGAAGTACTCCTGCTCGGTCGTCGACAGTGGTAAGGAATCTGGGCCATGCAAAACCCAGACGTCAGCGCGTCATGTCAACCAAATAATATAATATAAACATGGTAATAAGCAATGCAGGTATGAACATGAATAAAGCAGTACTAAGAAATAACAGTGCAGGGTAATGTGCAGTGGTAACTAAACTGTCCTATCAGGTTTCTACTCTATAGTCTTTGAAATCAATTGATGAATCGTCGATGTAACTCAATAGTATCCCGTACATACCCGGGATTACGGCCACAATATTCTCGGTCGAAACCGAGACATGCCGCTAGGCACAAAACAGGAAAGTATACACTCGGTAGTACCCCGTACATACCCGGGATCACGGCCACAATATTCTCGGCCGAAACCGAGACATGCCGCTAGGCACAAAACAGGAATGTGTATACTCGAACAGGTAGTGAACTGTCGAGTTACAAGTCAGGTTCATCTTTGATTTCCCCATACCCCCAAGTTATGTATGTCAGGTCAGGTATTCAGTAGTCAAGGACTAATGCCAACACAGAATCAGGTAAAAGCAGGTCTGTCTGAATAGACAGCAGGAATGGTCCATGAGGACCCCAAGTCAGGTTTGTTGGCATTAGGCATGAGATCATGTAATAAGTCAGGTCGTAGTACAATAGGTTGAGTCAGTATGTACAGGGTGTCATGTCCGGTGTATCAGTATATGTGTCAGGTGTAGCAGGGTCGAGTCAATATGTACTGTGATCGAGTGTGTGCTCTCAACAGGTATACATCAGCAAGAATTTAAAGTAAACAGCACTAATAGTCACTTAATCACAATGGTGCTTTGTATTATCTTTATTAACAGGTTCAAGCACCCTTGGGGTGCAATAGTCACAAGGTGAAACAATATCAACAACATAAAGTAATGAAGCTACATGAATTTAAGACTAAAGCATAAATAATTGTCTCAGGGATGATTTAACGAATAAAGCAAGGACGATCTAATTGGTTCAGTTAGTTAAAGTATGGATTGATAGTAGACCGATTAATTACAAGAAACTACTATAATGATTCAATGTTAAGGATACTTGCAACCGTCAATTCTAAGTTATACCAAATACCGATATTACCATCAACTGTGTGGTTAATTTAAGTAATGTGATAATTAAATGTATAGCAAGACTTGATCTTGTATACTAGCATGTTAGAGCAAGTATTCGGATACTTGCCTCGACGGTTTCGCAAACCGGAAAGCACGGATGCAATGTCGGCAGAAAACACGAGACGGGTGCACGGGCCACGGATCGAGTCCAAACAGCGAACAGCGGGACCACACGGACCAGAGTACCTCGCTGGTGAGTTGGGTCCAGACGTCGGCACGGCCGGAATCCGGCGAAAAGTCAAAACGACGACGAGTTAGCAACCATACGATATACGTAAACAAAGACCAGCGAGGGGGTTTTACATTAATGGAAAGTTAAAGAGATGCTTACAGGGAAGCACCAGGGCAACCACGACGGCTCGACGGCGATGGGAGGCCGGCGAGGCAGCGACGGCGAGCAGCGAAGGCTGGACAGCTTCTGGGTTCGCTGGAGAGGGTGGTGCGACGAGTAGAGGAGGGTGGTGGTCTGCTCTGGTGATTAAGGGGAAACGGAGGTGGTCGGAGGTGGCTCTGGCAACGACGGCGAGGATCGACGGCAAGTTTCCCGGCGATCCAGAGGGTTAGGTGATGGGTTGGGCTCGGGTTGGTGGTGGTCCGGCGAGGGGAGGAGGAAGAAGACGACGAGGTCGGGACGAGGATGAAGGGAGGAAGGCCTTGGCGTCGTCGGCAATGGGAGGCGGCGGCGACGGCGGCCACTGCCTGCTGGTGGTGGCGTCGGGGGTTGGGTCGCAGGCGCTGAAGGGGGAAGAGGAGGAGGAAAGGATGCTGTCGAGGCCGAGGAGGCGATGAAGACGGTGGTGGTGGTGTTGTCGCGGGGAGATCGGCGGCGACGGCTCGTGGTGGCTAGGGTTAGGGTTCGGGGTTCTCGTGATTTCTCGTGGTGAGGTTGAGGACGAGGCGTGCGTATATAATAGGTAGAGAGAGAGGGGATAGGGGGCCCACGAGGGATTTAAATCCCTCGTGATTGGCTGTAAAGTTTTGAAAGGGAAAATTTTAAAAGATTTTAACAAGATTTTAAACGTTTAAACAGTAACAGAATTATATTATCGTATATATTTTAGTTTTATAATATTTAATTAAATGGGCATTTTTGGCGCTAAATGAAACATTTCCAAATCGCGCCCGGGTTGCGCCCAAATGTTCCAAATTCAAATTATAGGATTTTAAGCGGGTTCCAAATTTTGAAAAGGGGTGTTTAATGATTAAAATGCATGCCCCCAAGTCGGACACTTGCACGCGCGCGTAGCCGTCCAAACTTGCCCGTTTATCCGAATGCGAAGAAATCTCGACACGCGGACGCTACCACGCGACTAGTGGCGACGAGTAGGCCAACATGGATATTTTTAATTTCATTTTAGGTGTTAAATTTTGTTATGTGCCAAAATGACTTAACCGGTTAAAATCTAGCAATAAACACCAAACAATCAGGATAATTGGAATGAGCAATATATAACACTCAACTAGCAATAGAAATAGTATTATTGGGCTCGGGTGTTACATCATACCCAACTACAAAAAGAATTTCGTCCTCGAAATTCCAAGAATACAAGATAGCTAACTACAGGAAAAGGTGAGGAAATTTCTGCTGGATCTCGTCTTCTCGCTCCCAAGTGGATTCTCCATGCAATCGATTACCCTAAGAAACTAGCACAAGAAGGATAACTTTGTTCTTAAGAACCTTTTCTCTTCGATCCTTGATTTCAACTGGTCGCTCCTCAAAAGTTAGGTCCTCCCGTACAGTCAACTCCGAATGATCCAAGACGTGAGTCTCATCTCGGACATACCTCCGTAGTTGAGACACATGAAACACATCGTGCACTCCTGCCAATGACTGTGGTAACGCCAAACGGTACGCTACCTCCCCAACACGCTCCAATATCTCGAAGGGTCCAACGAATCGAGGGCTAAGCTTTCCCCGACTCCCAAAGCGAATCACCCCTCTAGTCGGTGATATCTTCAGGAATACCAAATCACCCACGGCGAACTCTAGAGGTCTTCTTGACGTGTCGGCCCAACTTTTCTGTCTGTCTTGAGCTGCCTTCATATGCTTCCTGATTGTATTCACCTTCTCGACTGTCTGTACCACCAAATCTGGTCCTAGTAACCTTTGTTCACCAACATCATCCCAACAAACCGGTGAACGGCATTTACGACCATACAACGCTTCAAACGGAGCCATCTGAATAGTCGCTTGGAAGCTATTGTTGTACGAAAACTCCACCAGGTGTAGATGATCCTCCCAAGAACCTTTGAAGTCCAACATGCAAGCCCTCAACATATCTTCAAGGGTCTGGATCGTTCTCTCCGATTGTCCATCGGTCTGAGGATGATAAGCTGTGCTAAACTTCAATCGAGTCCCCAAACTTTCTTGTAAACTCCTCCAAAAGTGCGACAAGAACCGAGTGTCCCGATCGGACACGATGCTCACCGGTACTCCATGCAATCTTACAATCTCCTGCATGTACCGCTCTGCTAAAGTCTCCGTCGATTGACCAACCCGAAAAGGAATAAATTGAGCTGCCTTGGTCAACCGATCGACAATCACCCATACTGCATTGTTGCCCTTTGGACTCCGCGGTAAAGCCGTCACGAAATCCATGGTTATATGTTCCCACTTCCACTGAGGGATCGGAAGTGGTTGCAACAAACCAGCAACCCTTTGGTTTTCAGCCTTGACTTGCTGACACACCAAGCACTTAGCCACGAAGCGAGCAATCTCCCGCTTCATACCTTCCCACCAGAAGCACTGTCGAATATCTCGGTACATCTTTGTCCCTCCTGGATGTACAGAGTAAGCTGAACTGTGTGCCTCCTTCATAAGCTCTTCACGCACCTCCCCTTTTGGCACACACACACGGCTACCATATCTCAACGAACCGTCTTCATGGATCAGTATATCGGTTCGCAGTCCGGCTTCAACCTACTCTCGAAACTTTTGCAGTCTAGGATCCTGCGATTGTGACGCTTTAATCTTCTCCACTAAGGACGACTGTACTTGCAACTGCATCAACTGTCCCGTAGCATGTGGTAGCATAACCTCTAAGTCAAATCTCTGAAAATCCGCAATGATCTCCCTTTGTGCGGTCAATACCTGAATTGCTGGTAACCGACTTAGCGCATCCGGCACGACGTTAACTTTTCCCGGATGATACTTAAGATCAAGGTCGTAGTCGGCCATCAGCTCCAACCATCTGCGTTGCCTCATGTTCAACTCCTTCTGAGTGAACACATACTTCAAACTCTTGTGATCTGTAAAGACTTCGACTCTCTCGCCCAAAAGGTAGTGTCTCCAAATCTTCAGGGCGAAGATCACGGCCGCAAGCTCCAAGTCATGAGTCGGATAATTCTTCTCATGAGTCTTCAGTTGTCTCGATGCGTAAGCGACGACCTTCCCATTCTGCATCAAAACACATCCCAATCCTTTTCCGGATGCGTCACTGTGAATCACCAGTCCTCCTGAATTATCTGGTACGGTCAGGATCGGGACGGTTACCAACTTCTGTTTCAACGTCTCGAAGGCCAATGCACATCCATCCGTCCAAACAAACGGTACCTCCTTGCGCGTGAGCTTGGTTAACGGCTCAGCTAAACGAGCGAAGTTCTCCACAAATCTTCTGTAGCATCCGGCGAGTCCAAGGAAACTTCTTATCTCCGCAACATTCTTTGGAGTTGGCCAATCACGAACTGCTGCAATCTTCTCGGGATCAACGGCGATTCCATCGCCCGACACAACATGCCCCAGAAATTTTACTTCTTCCAGCCAGAATTCGCACTTACTCATCTTCGCAAACAATTTCTCTTGTCTCAGCGTCTGCAGTGCGATCCTTAAATGCTCAGCGTGCTCCTCCGGACCCTTCGAGTATACCAGAATATCGTCAATGAATACCATAATAAACTGGTCTAAGAATGGTGAAAAGACCCGGTTCATCAAATCCATGAATATTGCCGGCGCATTCGTTACTCCGAAGGGCATCACTAGATACTCGAAATGTCCATATCGAGTTCGAAACGCCGTCTTGCAAATGTCTTCTGCTTTCACTCGGACCTGATGATATCCTGATCGCAAGTCCAGTTTCGAGAATACCCTCGCGCCACTAAGCTGCTCAAAAAGTTCTCCAATGCGAGGGATCGGGTACTTGTTCTTAATAGTCACCCGATTCAATTCTCGATAATCAATGCACATCCTTCTCGTGCCATCCTTCTTCTTTACTAAAAGAACTGGAGCTCCCCAAGGTGAGTTGCTGCTTCGAATCCATCCCTTCTCGAGTAATTCACCAACTTGTTTCTTAACTTCTTCCAATTCCACCGGTGCCATCGGATAATAAGATTTTGATACTGGCGCTGCACCAGGAATAAGGTCAATCGCAAACTCCACATCTCGCTTCGGCGGTAAGCCTGATATATCTTCAAACACATCCATAAAGTCACGAACAACTGCCGGCTCTTCATTACTATCCACTTCCATTGTCGCAAGAACACTGTTTGTCGGCCTAGCCCTAAACTCGACTGGCCCGACAGAACTGCTTCCTCCAGTGAAAGTAAACTCAGGGTGTCCGGGAATCTGGAAAATTACTTTCCTTGCCCTACAGTCAATGTGTGCGTGGAAAGTGCCAAGAAAATCCATTCCCAAGACTACTTCATAACTGCCCGTATCTATCACCAAGAAATCTGCAAAAAGCTCCCGTCCGCAAACAACAACTGTACAATCTCTACATTCCTTACTAGCTATGATTTTCCCATTCCCAGTGTGTATGTCCCAGAAACTAGACAGGGTCGTGCAGGTAATCGAGTGTGTAGTTATAAATTTGGATGACATAAAACAGTGAGATGCTCCGGAATCAAATAATGCCAATGCGGGAAAACCATGAACGAGTAAAGTACCTGAAACCACTTCTCCTGATGCCTTAGCTTCCTCAGCTGTCAACGTGAAAGCTCGAGCTTGATTAGGTCCTTGAGTCAGCTTTTTTTGCCCTTGGAACGGTCTCTGCGGAGGCTTCAGTACATCATCTCCCGTGCGAAGCTTCGACGGACAGGCACCAACTGCGTGATCAGCCGCTCCACAAACCAAACAAAGTCCCAGCCTCCTTCGACAATCCTTTTGCATGTGGCCCGGTAAATTGCAGTAGTTACAATTCATGCTCTTTCTTCGATCAACGACCACGGGCTTCTTCATGGGTGCTACTCCTCAACGGTCCACTGGAATCCCTCTGCGCCCATGATCTCGATTAGGTACAAATGTAGGCTTCCTGGCCGTAACTGTTGTCTGCTGAAGGTTCCCTTTCGATCCTGACAAACTCTGCTGCTCCCTGGCTGCCGTAAGAACCTGTGAGAAAGTGGTCAAACCCAGGGAGACAATTTGCCTCTGGATGTCCACATCCAAACTGCGCAAGAACCTTCGCGCCCTGTCTGCCTCGTTGGCGACCAAGGGTCCGGCGAAGCGGCTGAGTCTCGTCCACTCCGCTGCATGTACATCCACAGCTGCTCCATTTTGCCTCAGCCCAATAAATTTCTCCTCCATTTCCTCCCGTGCAGTCCGCGGGAAGAACTTTTCCAAGAAACTTTTAGAGAAATCCGCCCAACTGATTGGCTTGGGCAAGCGGGTCTCCTCCACAAGCCACCACTCTCGGGCGTAATCCACCAGCTGAATGCGCACTACATCAACTCTCTTGTCTTTAGGGATCTGTGCCGCAATCAGTAAATTCTCCGTGTCCACTAGCCACTGCTCGGCTGGCAACGGCTCCTCCAAACCAGTGAAAGTGGTAGGACCCAATCGTCTAAAATCTGCCACGGTCCCTACTCGGTCAACCGGCTTCGCTACAGCGGTATTTACAGACTGCCGAATAGCCTGCATACCTTCTTGAAATGAATCTGCTTGCTGTTGGATCAGTTCAGTTTGCCTCTTCTGATTCTCCAACATCCCACGTATCACTCCTAACATGGCGGCTTCATCCACGCGCCTCTGATACGTCTTGAAATTCTTATCTGCCATGGTCCTGAAATCAAAACAAACAACATTAGCATGATGATAGATTCAATATATAAATCAAGGCTAGAACTCCAAGATACTTAAATAGAGTACCGCATTGTAGCTATGCCGCGGTATCATAGCCGCAATTACTTAACTCCACCCAAGTCGCCTAAGTCCTAGAGATAACAATAAATTAGGTTTTCGAGTTGACAATGCAAAGTAAGTTTGCATGTCGACATGATCCGGAAGAATGATTCAAGGATGGTAGAACGGTCAAGGTGGCAGGACATGTTTCCTAATCACGGGTATTCTGATTCGTGTATTGGGTGCAATACCCAACTACAAAGAATCAACCCAATTAACCTATGGCTCTGATACCAAAAGAACCATGTCACGCCCCGCTTCCCAGAGTACGCAAGATTGGACACGTAACATAGCCAACCATGCTACATGTGGGTAGGAAGTATCCATCCACAGTCACATTACGGTTGTAGAGATATCAAGAACAATATAAATAAACTAATCTAACACATGTCCAAATCCATAATAACAAGAGTCAATAAACAATAGTGCGGAAGCCAATGATCCAATACAATAAATAAACAGTATGTCCCATAATGCGGGCTCACATCTGGAAATGAAATGAAATAAATAAACTAATCACTAAGGACTCACAGTTCAGCCTGCTGGCTGAAGTACTCCTGCTCGTTCGTCGACAGTGGTAAGGAATCTGGGCCATGCAAAACCCAGATGTCAGCGCGTCATGTCAACCAAATAATATAATATAAACATGGTAATAAGCAATGCAGGTATGAACATGAATAAAGCAGTACTAAGAAATAACAGTGCAGGGTAATGTGCAGTGGTAACTAAACTGTCCTATCAGGTTTCTACTCTATAGTTTTTGAAATCAATTGATGAAACGTCGATGTAACTCAATAGTATCCCGTACATACCCGGGATTACGGCCACAATATTCTCGGCCGAAACCGAGACATGCCGCTAGGCACAAAACAGGAAAGTGTACACTCGGTAGTACCCCGTACATACCCGGGATCACGGCCACAATATTCTCGTCCGAAACCGAGACATGCCGCTAGGCACAAAACAGGAATGTGTACACTCGAACAGGTAGTGAACTGTCGAGTTACAAGTCAGGTTCATCTTTGATTTCCCCATACCCCCAAGTTATGTATGTCAGGTCAGGTATTCAGTAGTCAAGGACTAATGCCAACACAGAATCAGGTAAAAGCAGGTCTGTCTGAATAAACAGCAGGAATGGTCCATGAGGACCCCAAGTCAGGTTTGTTGGCATTAGACATGAGATCATGTAATAAGTCAGGTCGTAGTACAATAGGTTGAGTCAGTATGTACAGGGTGTCATGTCCGGTGTATCAGTATATGTGTCAGGTGTAGCAGGGTCGAGTCAATATGTACTGTGATCGAGTGTGTGCTCTCAACAGGTATACAGCAGCAAGAATTTAAAGTAAACAGCACTAATAGTCACTTAATCACAATGGTGCTTTGTATTATCTTTATTAACAGGTTCAAGCACCCTTGGGATGCAATAGTCACAAGGTGAAACAATATCAACAACATAAAGTAATGAAGCTACATGAATTTAAGACTAAAGCATAAATAATTGTCTCAGGGATGATTTAACGAATAAAGCAAGGACGATCTAATTGGTTCAGTTAGTTAAAGTATGGATTGATAGTAGACCGATTAATTACAAGAAACTACTATAATGATTCAATGTTAAGGATACTTGCAACCGTCAATTCTAAGTTATACCAAATACCGATATTACCATCAACTGTGTGGTTAATTTAAGTAATGTGATAATTAAATGTATAGCAAGACTTGATCTTGTATACTAGCATGTTAGAGCAAGTATTCGGATACTTGCCTCGACGGTTTCGCAAACCGGAAAGCACGGATGCAATGTCGGCAGAAAACACGAGACGGGTGCACGGGCCACGGATCGAGTCCAAACAGCGAACAGCGGGACCACACGGACAAGAGTACCTCGCTGGTGAGTTGGGTCCAGACGTCGGCACGGCCGGAATCCGGCGAAAAGTCAAAACGACGACAAGTTAGCAACCATACGATATACGTAAACAAAGACCAGCGAGGGGGTTTTACATTAATGGAAAGTTAAAGAGATGCTTACAGGGAAGCACCAGGGCAACCACGACGGCTCGACGGCGATGGGAGGCCGGCGAGGCAGCGACGGCGAGCAGCGAAGGCTGGACAGCTTCTGGGTTCGCTGGAGAGGGTGGTGCGACGAGTAGAGGAGGGTGGTGGTCTGCTCTGGTGATTAAGGGGAAACGGAGGTGGTCGGAGGTGGCTCTGGCAACGACGGCGAGGATCGACGGCAAGTTTCCCGGCGATCCAGAGGGTTAGGTGATGGGTTGGGCTCGGGTTGGTGGTGGTCCGGCGAGGGGAGGAGGAAGAAGACGACGAGGTCGGTACGAGGATGAGGGGAGGAAGGCCTTGGCGTCGTCGGCAATGGGAGGCGGCGGCGACGGCGGCCACTGCCTGCTGGTGGTGGCGTCGGGGGTTGGGTCGCAGGCGCTGAAGGGGGAAGAGGAGGAGGAAAGGATGCTGTCGAGGCCGAGGAGGCGATGAAGACGGTGGTGGTGGTGTTGTCACGGGGAGATCGGCGGCGACGGCTCGTGGTGGCTAGGGTTAGGGTTCGGAGTTCTCATGATTTCTCGTGGTGAGGTTGAGGACGAGGCGTGCGTATATAATAGGTAGAGAGAGAGAGGATAGGGGGCCCACGAGGGATTTAAATCCCTCGTGATTGGCTGTAAAGTTTTGAAAGGGAAAATTTTAAAAGATTTTAACAAGATTTTAAACGTTTAAACAGTAACAGAATTATATTATCGTATATATTTTAGTTTTATAATATTTAATTAAATGGGCATTTTTGGCGCTAAATGAAACATTTCCAAATCGCGCCCGGGTTGCGCCCAAATGTTCCAAATTCAAATTATAGGATTTTAAGCGGGTTCCAAATTTTGAAAAGGGGTGTTTAATGATTAAAATGCATGCCCCCAAGTCGGACACTTGCACGCGCGCGTAGCCGTCCAAACTTGCCCGTTTATCCGAACGGGAAGAAATCTCGACACGCGGACGCTACCACGCGACTAGTGGCGACGAGTAGGCCAACATGGATATTTTTAATTTCATTTTAGGTGTTAAATTTTGTTATGTGCCAAAATGACTTAACCGGTTAAAATCTAGCAATAAACACCAAACAATCAGGATAATTGGAATGAGCAATATATAACACTCAACTAGCAATAGAAATAGTATTATTGGGCTCGGGTGTTACAAGCGGACAGCCTCTTGTTCGTTGGCTTCGTTCACGACAGGTAGTTCCCCGCTCGACCAGACAGAAGTTCTACAGCCTTCTCTCGAGCCGATGAGCTAAGAAAAGGGAGGTACCCCTAGAAAACTTCTTTCTCAGACAAATAAAAGCCCAAGTGAACCTGTAGGCAGCCGACGTAAGCCTTGCTCCGCTAATCTTAACTCAGCTCCGGGGTGAAGAAGGAGTTCATGAACAATGGAAAGTTTATTAATGGACAAAACAAAAACAGAGACGAAAAATTCCTTAAGCAAAAGAAAGACTTTTATTGATAAGGGGTATTCTCGGCTCCTCAGCCTTACAAAAATGCCTGCGGGTTCACAAAATAAAAACTATTACAACAAAGGGGGAAGGGGGTCCAGAAAGCATTGATCATGGTATTCAAAGCAGATATCTTCCAACCGAGCCTAGGTGTCATCCCATCGCTCCCTCCGTCGATGCCTATGGACCTGAGCAGCTACGGTTCCATCAGGGACTCCCGCCGTCGTGCATGAAGCTATGACCAGCCTCTGTTGGAAAGCTCGGCGAAGGATATCTATCGAGCGGTCCCGCCTGCTCTTCGGGATCAAGTCCAACTCATCGGCCGTACGCATCTTATCGATGGACTCCTCCAGCACTTGTTGGGACAAAGCCTTAAAAAGGCATAGGGAAGACCTCCAGATCGTGTAGATGAGCACCTGCAGAAGAGAGGATCGATGCTGGAGCATGTTAGTTATGTATATGCCCTAGAGGCCATTGTTGTACATTTGATGTATATTATGATGGATGCTTAGATATATACAGAGAGGACTTTCTTGCTCGTCATGATAGTATGCTATTTGGTTTCACTTTATCTTAACATGTTGACTTGTATTGGTTTACTGTCTTTCTCTCACATGTTGATAAAGCCCTTAGGATCTGTACTCGACTACTGGGACTATGATGAGATCATACTAGTGGGGCCATAGTAGTCGATGAGTACATCCTATAACTGTTCCTAGTCGAGGGTATATCGAGACAGGGCATCGATACACCAGAGTAGACTAGCGTATACGCATCTTGACCCATATGATGGGCGATGGATGATCCCATATCCATCGGTGTTTGACATCAAGGATGATGTACGGGTGCTCAGTGGAGACTGGGTACACTGGACGGACTCACCGAGAACTCCCAGTTGGTGATATACCACACGTCAGATGGCAGTTCTCCGGTGACACTGGTACAGGGTAGTCTGTAGAACCGATATCGTCATAGAGTCTTGTGTGATTCCCACTGTGCTTTGATTTCCACCTTACTACGTCCACGAGGGCGTGCAAACGGTGGCTTTTGGGTACAGTCCTGAATCACATGGAGGCAATGAGCGATAGGAGGAGATTCGTCTCTCCCGGTATAGGGAGTTGATGTTGTGCTGTGTTCGATTGGCTATAACTGGAAGTCCCTGGCCAGGGCTGATATAGAGATTTACTGGTAAGTGTTACTAGTAGTTTCTCGACCTGTTATGAGTCTCAAATCGACACGACTTATCGGTTACTGGGGTCTGACGTTTACCACCCCTAGACTTGATATGCGACATATCAGACGAACAGACCGGACTGTACGGGAGTGTTACTGATTGGATTCACAGGAGAACGGACAGGCTAGCTTGTTAATCTTCTAATCGCTCAATACCTGGGTGGCTGTTACGTTTAGCTGACCGCTTGCAGCTTGTGGGTGTTTGATATGATCATCACCTGCTACCGGCGTATTGACGATTCTTTAGAGTCCTACACAGAGGTTTCTTGTCTCAGGCGAAACGGAGTAGAGGCACATATGAGATATGTGCAGGACCGAGGATAATGCGATATGAGATACCGTATTATATTCTCGCGATATTTTGATATGAATCGGGATATCGGATCAAGTGTTGATTCGATGAATCGGTACATGATATATTAGCCGGTTATATTCGATATAGCCGGATCGTTGGATCAAGTGTTGATTCAATGATTTAATGTATAATAGTATATATAATATGTTGTATTACATTACCTAATATTGGCTCACTTTATTATTTCATTTTCTCACTGGATTAATACATTGATATATATGCGATATATGTTAAATGTATTATTTTCTTTTGTTGCAAATATATAATATATATGTGATATATATTATTGTAACATGATATGATTTATTATTAAACATGTTTAAGGATGATAACGAGGGATTAGGGTTTGATTAGGGTTAGCTCTTTCAAGTTCATTCTAGAAGGATTCTATTTTGTCTTGGTTAAGATATTATGGTTGATCTTTATCTTTAACCTAACCAAACCCTAACCCTAGTTTATTCTCTACAACTTTTATCCTATCATCCTTGACCATGGTTAGATAATCAATCATATACACTTGACTACTATTCATCACAAAAGGATTATCTTTTCCATTATCATCTTCTTCTCTCTTGAGTTCCAAAAAGAAAAAGCTTACTAGTTAATTCTTATGTGATGATTTCAAGTGAGAAAGTGAATAAAAAGAAAGCATAAATACTACTCCCTCATCCTCATCTCATCTAGCCCATAACCTTAGGGTGTTCATCTCTTTAGAGTGAGAAAGCTTGGGTTTTTGCAACTTCGACGTAGATCATCGGAGATTCCGAACACTTCAAGCTAGCATGGATCGTTCGAGTCGTGGAGCCTCACTTGAGTCCAGGAGATCGTGGATCGATGCGAAGGGACTCCTACTCGGAGCTTGTGAAGCGAAGGAGCGGACTACAAAGGCTGTAATCCCTCACACTTAGCTTTAAAGATATCATCTTGCATGCTAAACCCTAATAATCTAGCAAAGATCCCGTCTTTGAGTTGTTCGGCACATCTAAAATTTTATCTGGGCATGTTTGATGCCTTATGAACCTTCACAAGAGTGCCTAGGAACCCTACAGTGGTATCAGAGCTACTAGGCATTGGATGTCGACCTATGGGGGGTTCACACTGTGTGACAGTGTGGCGAAGCATAGGCTCTTACCCCCATAGGCGTCCCGAGATCGGAAGGTGTTCCGGCGGGTTGTAGTCCTCGCGAGGGGGCATGTAAAAAGTAGCTGCTGAAGGACCCGTTGGTGCCACGGTGACCCCATTGGATGGGGTGGCTGCCTAACCTACAGTGGTATCAGAGCCTAGCTAGAGCATTAGGCGACGTGTTTACGAAGTTAAAACTCCGATCGAACCCGAACCGACGAAATTTAACCCCTCTCTGGAAATTTTTCAAAATCTGAGGTTTTTCTGAATTAAAAATACCTGAAAAATACAGCAAGAAAATATAAGAATTATGGTGAAATTCGTGCCTCCAATTCGACCACTTGGCCGCGGAACCGCGGCAAAGACCCACCATTGGCGGCGGTTCCGCGGCAGTATAAGTGTATTAGGCACGGTTTTGTGCACAGTAATTCTTGTATCTTTATTTACTATTTTATGGGTATTTTTATTCTGACTCAAGTGTTGAGTATTCAGGGGTTTCTTTTGTAATCATAGATTCGATCGGAATATTTAAATTCGTTTTTATTTCCGGATATTTAGAAACTGTTAAACTATTTGAACGGATATCATTAACCCACTTTATCCCGGAACGGCAAACTTTCAAGTGTTGAATTTTTATTGGGTTTAAATCTTTCGGAAAAATTGTACAACTTAAGCGGTGGACCCTTTAGAAGACAACAAACCTTAACTCGATTATGTGACCGTCTTGAACTGCCTTTTGAACCTTCGGGTTTGGGGTAGTACGACATGCCACATGTGAGACGTTGGCTTGACCCTTCTACGGCTGGATCACTGGTACTATGACATATTCTGGGATTATTTGAACTCCGCTCAAGTGTTGAGCACTTTGGGAAATTTTGGGTATTTGATTATCTGTTCGAAAAGTTTAATACCGTCTATTTATCTGGAATGTGATACAATATGTGGAATTCATAGAGTTAGGCATGAAATGCGAAGTATGTGATATTTCGGATTTACGATGTCTAAAGTGATTGTGGATTCCAAATATTGTAGTTTTACACTTTCTTTTCTGTGACCGTAAGTGTAGTATGTAGTTGTATTGCCGGTCTTCATTGCTATACATCGGCGACGATCGGTGTATGCATACTTACGTTGATGATATGTGATATTATGTGTTGCTGAGATATTATGTGCAGGATTGTCGCGATTGAATAGCCGGGGGTTTTATGTGAGATGAGAGTTTTATATTTTCATTCATGTAAATTCAATTGTAATGTAATATTCTTTTATTTGGGGCACTTCCAGGTTGAGGTTGATGCCACCAGTGTTGTATATTATTTACTTTTCCGCATTAGGATGGACCCAAGGAAGGGAGCACAGGTGACCGGGTTATGGGGTTCAGTGGGAGGCCATCTCGAGGAGTCGAGACCGGGTCTCCTAAACTCCAGAATTGGTAGGGTCGCTTGCCGCTCTCGTAGGGGTCCAGGGTGTGGGCTTGGCTATTCATCGCGACTGTGGAATCCGTATTTTCTATTGTTGGCTAAATACTAAATACGGACGTCCTAGTATATCCCACATTATATCTATGTTTCTGCTGCGATATCTGTGATGTGATCATTTGATATGTTCTGATGGATACAGTATATAGTATATATGATATATTATATAGACGTTACTTATGTTTTACACCCGCACTAGCCCTGCCCTGCTCTGTCGTTAGTTACCTAACCTAACGGTGCACGAGGGGACATCGAGGCGAATGCGGATGTCATAAGTGTACGTCGTATTTATCTGTGATGCTTAGGAAGCATAAGCTGATGGGATTTTATTAATGAGATTAATAAAAAGAAAAGAAACCTAAAAGATGTTGTAGAATCAAAACTTTATAAAATGGGTAGCTACAGTTTTGCTTTGCACAGTGATATATATGATATATCCTGCACCTTATTCGATGGGGAAAGAGCCGAGATCCCTTCACCGGGAGTGACCTCTTTGGCGAAACTGGCAGATGCTACAAAACGCGGTTTGTCTTTTGAATGCTTTTAGTGTTTTGCTTTGTACAGCGGTATATATGATATATCCTACACCTTATTCGATGAGGAAAGGGCCGACGATCCCTTCACCGGGAGTGACCCCTTTAGCGAAACTAAGAAAAGCCTCAAAAACACTCCTTTTCAAAAACGCTTGATTCTACGACGATATCAAGTTCATTACGCTCAGGGTTTTCTGAAAAACCTGCGTAGCCCTCCGTCATTTCAGATAGAGACTAGTTAGTATTCGTGCTGCGTTTGTTGACCTTAGCCAAGGCGTGGTGTACGGTAGCTACTTAGTATTTATCTGCTAAAACATGAGATGTGATTGAGTTAGGGTAGTCGTGCGACTTTGTTGACCTTAGCCAAGGGTCGTACGGGTGGGTTTAATTCAATCAGGAAATGACGGGTTGAACTTGACTAGCGCTTATGATTTGTTGACCTTAGCCAAGGTCATAAGTTGCTAGGGGTAAAAGCATTATCGGGAATTTCAAGTGTTGAAATTTGCAATGAGATTGCATACCTCCTATGAGATAGTTGGATCCCGGTACCCACTGTGAGTAAGAGTTACTCCTGGGAGAGTTTTACACAGGACAATTAGTCGATCAAGTAGGTGTCTAGAAAAGTGTTAACGGGGTTATGCCTCTGGGAAAACGAGGTTTACTTTAATTAGGTCCGTGCGAAAGCACGGGGAACCTCCCTCAAAGTACCGACACTGATCTGGCTGAAAGATTGACGAAATTGTAGGGTGTAATTAATCCCGGCTAATCTTACCTTTTAGGGTTTGAAGGTAGATTTGATAAAAACAGTGGGAGACATCCTGATTAGATAAGATAATAACCAATCTAATTTTGCAAGAGCATACGCTAAAGTGTTTTCTTCTCTCTCTCTCCAGGTAGCGACCATGTCAGGCCATAATCAAGATAATAATATGGATGTATTGACTGAACCCGCTTATTATACTGAGCAGGGGAACGTTGGACCCGTTCTCTCTTATAAGAGTTATAAGACTGAACAGGGAATAGAAGAATATCTAGATTCTCAAGCCGCCCAAAAGAACATGCATGTTGATGCATCTTCTTCAGGTGTGTTAGTTATTGAGAACTGTTTCTCAGTTCACCCTACGTCCTGGGTATTGGATACCGGATCGGAATCCCACATATGTAAATTGTTACATGGGCTACGTAAAGGTAGAGAACTGGGAAAATGTGATCATTCCGTTCAAGTAGGGAACGGTGCAAATATTGCAGCCAAAGCAGTTGGCGAATATCACCTTGTATTGCCAAGTCGTAATACACTGATTCTAAATGAGTGCTATTATATACCGAACATGATGTGCAACATTATATCAGTTTCTTTATTAAGTAAAGAAGGATATAATTTTGTAGTAAAGGATAATGTTATGAACATATTCCTAGATCAAAAGTTGATTGCATCAGGCTCGTTACATAATGGCATATTCATTCTAAATCAGAATACAGTCCTCAACATACAAAACACACATAAGAGGACAAGTTCAGAAATGAACGAATCCTTCTTGTGGCATTGTAGACTTGGTCATATCAATGCGACACGACTAGCTAAGTTATATAAAGATGGTTATTTGAATCCATTCGAATTATCATCTTATGATACTTGTCATTCAGGTCTCAAAGGAAAAATGACCAAAGCTCCGTTTAGTGGACACGGAGAAAGAGTTACCGAACTCTTAGGACTGGTACATAGTGATGTATGCGGTCCCATGTCTACGCATGCCAGGAACGGTTCTTCCTACTTCATTACATTCACTGACGATCTCTCAAGATTCGGATATGTGTTCCTGATGAAACACAAGTCTGAAGCTTTTGAGAAATTCAGAGAATATAAGCACGAAGTAGAGAATCAAACGGGCAAAAGTATTAAGATTCTTCGATCTTATCGAGGAGGTGAATACTTAAGCAATGAGTTCCTAGATTATCTAAAAGAGAATGGGATTCTCTCTCAGCTTACACCTCCTTATACACCACAGCACAACGGTGTATCGGAGCGGAGGAATCGCACCCTATTAGATATGGTGTGCTCTATGATGAGTACAGCTGAGTTATCTATTTCCTTCTGGGGGTATGCGCTGGAGACAGCCATATACCTATTGAATAGAGTTCCAACTAAATCTGTGCCTACCACTCCATATGAGATATGGAATGGAAAGAGACCATCTCTTAAAAGAGTTAAGATATGGGATTGTCCGGCTTATGTTAAAAAGCAAAATCCGGACAAACTCGAGGCACGATCAGTTCTTTGTAAGTTTGTAGGATATCCAAGCAATTCGTATGGATATCTATTCTACCACAGTGAACAACAAAAGGTGTTTGTTGCTCAACATGCCACCGTTTTAGAAAAGGAATTTCTTACAAAAGAAATTAGTGGCAATGAGGTAGAGCTGGAAGAGGTTCCAGCAACACAAACTACAACTGAAGATTTAGTGGAACCAGAGGATTCAGTAGTACCGGACGAACCCCAGCCTCTCCGCCGATCTAGCAGGGTTTCTCATCCGCCTGAAAGATACTACGGTTTTCTCATTGATGGTGGAAGCGAGGATTGCATCATGGAAGATGATGACCCGACTAGTTTCGAGCAGGCCATCACGAGTGGTGACTCTGTGAAATGGCTGGATGTAATGCGATCTGAGATGGAATCCATGTACACCAATAAAATATGGATTTTGGAAAATGCTCCTGAAGGGGTAAAACCCATTGGGAGCAAGTGGATTTTTAAAAAGAAATTTGGTGTAGATGGAAAAGTTAAGACTTTCAAAGCTAGACTTGTAGCAAAGGGATTTCTTCAACGACCAGGTATGGATTATGATGAAACCTTTTCTCCAGTGGCTATGCTTAAGTCCATCCGGATCTTACTTGCCATTGCTGCATACCATGACTACGAAATCTGGCAAATGGATGTTAAGACCGCCTTTCTAAATGGTGATTTAGAAGAGTGTGTGTACATGACTCAGCCAGAGGGCTTCGTAGATAGTGGGAGCAGCGGAAAGGTGTGCAAACTGCTTAAATCCATTTATGGGTTAAAGCAAGTATCGCGGAGTTGGAACATCTGTTTTGATGTAGTAGTCAAAGAGTTTGACTTCATCAAAAACATAGATGAACCTTGTATCTATAAGAAGGTAGCAGAGAGTAAGGTTGTCTTCCTCGTATTGTACGTGGATGACATACTCTTGATAGGAAATGATATTCCTATGCTGCAATCAGTCAAGCTCTTCTTATCACAAAGATTCTCAATGAAAGATCTAGGTGATGCCTCATGCATATTGGGGGTTAGGATCTATAGAGATAGATCCAAACGGATACTGGGATTGTCCCAATCCAGGTACATTGACACCATACTAAAAAGGTTTAGTATGGAAGAATCCAAGCGTGGGAACCAACCTACGATCTCTGGACTCACTCTCTCCAAAGAGATGTCTCCCAAGACTGATTTGGAGAGAGCTCGCATGCAAGGGATACCCTATGCTTCGGCAGTAGGCTCTATCATGTATGCGATGCTATGTACCAGACCTGATGTAGCATACTCACTAAGTGTAGTGAGTCGGTATCAAGCAGATCCTGGAGAGAGTCACTGGACAGCTGTGGAGAACATTCTCAAGTACTTATGAAGGACTAGAGACATGTTCTTGATTTATGGTAACGGAGAACTCCGGGTGGAGTCCTTTACCGATTCCAGCTTCCAGAGTGATAAGGACGACTCTAAGTCGCATTCGGGTTTTGTCTTTACCCTCAATGGAGGGGCGGTATGTTGGAAGAGTTCCAAACAGGATACCGTTGCAGACTCGACGATGGAGGCTGAATACATCGCTGCCAACGATGCTGCCAAAGAGGCTGTCTGGATGAAGAAGTTCATTAGTGAACTTGGTGTGGTTCCATCCATTGAACATCCAATACCTCTGTATTGCGATAACAATAGAGCTGTGGCTTTGGCCAAGGAACCCAGATCCCATCAGAAATCCAGACATATTCTGAGGCGGTATCACCTGATCAGGGAGATAGTTGATCGCCGGGAGATCGAGGTCAGGAGAGTAGATACGAAGGACAACACTGCGGATCCACTCACGAAGGCCATTCCCCAGATACAGTTTGAGAGATTATTCGGGATGCTAGGTATGAGATACTACAGCAGCTGTCCTTAGTGCAAGTGGGAGATTGTTAGTTATGTATATGCCCTAGAGGCCATTGTTGTACATTTGATGTATATTATGATGGATGCTTAGATATATACAGAGAGGACTTTCTTGCTCTTCATGATAGTATGCTATTTGGTTTCACTTTATCTTAATATGTTGACTTGTATTGGTTTACTGTCTTTCTCTCACATGTTGATAAAGCCCTTAGGATCTGTACTCGACTACTGGGACTATGATGAGATCATACTAGTGGGGCCATAGTAGTCGATGAGTACATCCTATAATTGTTCCTAGTCGAGGGTATATCGAGACAGGGCATCGATACACCAGAGTAGACTAGCGTATACGCATCTTGACCCATATGATGGGCGATGGATGATCCCATATCCATCGGTGTTTGACATCAAGGATGATGTACGGGTGCTCAGTGGAGACTGGGTACACTAGACGGACTCGCCGAGAACTCCCAGTTGGTGATATACCACACGTCAGATGGCAGTTCTCCGGTGACACTGGTACAGGGTAGTCTGTAGACCCGATATCGTCATAGAGTCTTGTGTGATTCCCACTGTGCTTTGATTTCCACCTTACCACGTCCACGAGTGCGTGCAAAACGGTGGCTTTTGGGTACAGTCCCGAATCACATGGAGGCAATGAGCGATAGGAGGGGATTCGTCTCTCCCGGTATAGGGAGTTGATGTTGTGCTGTGTTCGATTGGCTATAACTGGAAGTCCCTAGTCAGGGCTGATATAGAGATTTACTGGTAAGTGTTACTAGTAGTTTCTCGACCTATTATGAGCCTCACATCGACACGACTTATCGGTTACTGGGGTCTGACGTTTACCACCCCTAGACTTGATATGCGACATATCAGACGAACAGACCGGACTGTACGGGAGTTTTACTGATTGGATTCACAGGAGAACGGAAAGGCTAGCTTGTTGATCTTCTAATCGCTCAATACCTGGGTGGCTGTTACGTTTAGCTGACCGCTTGCAGCTTGTGGGTGTTTGATATGATCATCACCTGCTACCGGCGTATTGACGATTCTTTAGAGTCCTACACAGAGGTTTCTTGGCTCAGGCGAAACGGAGTAGAGGCACATATGAGATATGTGCAGGACCGAGGATAATGCGATATGAGATACCGTATTATATTCTCGCGATATTTTGATATGAATCGGGACATCGGATCAAGTGTTGATTCGATGAATCGGTACATGATATATTAGCCGGTTATATTCGATATAGCCGGATCGTTGGATCAAGTGTTGATTCAATGATTTAATGTATAATAGTATATATGATATGTTGTATTACATTATCTAATATTGGCTCACTTTATTATTTCATTTTCTCACTGGATTAATACATTGATATATATGCGATATATGTTAAATGTATTATTTTCTTTTGTTGCAAATATATAATATATATGTGATATATATTATTGTAACATGATATGATTTATTATTAAACATGTTTAAGGATGATAATGAGGGATTAAGGTTTGATTAGGGTTAGCTCTTTCAAGTTCATTCTAGAAGGATTCTATTTTGTTTTGGTTAAGATATTATGGTTGATCTTTATCTTTAACCTAACCAAACCCTAACCCTAGTTTATTCTCTACAACTTTTATCCTATCATCCTTGACCATGGTTAGATAATCAATCATATACACTTGACTACTATTCATCACAAAAGGATTATCTTTTCTATTATCATCTTCTTCTCTCTTGAGTTCCAAAAAGAAAAAGCTTACTAGTTAATTCTTATGTGATGATTTCAAGTGAGAAAGTGAATAAAAAGAAAGCATAAATACTACTCCCTCATCCTCATCTCATCTAGCCCATGAGCTTAGGGTGTTCATCTCTTTAGAGTGAGAAAGCTTGGGTTTTTGCAACTTCGACGTAGATCATCGGAGATTCGGAACACTTCAAGCTATCATGGATCGTTCGAGTCGTGGAGCCTCACTTGAGTCCGGGAGATCGTGGATCGCGGCGAAGGGACTGCTACCCGGAGCTTGTGAAGCGAAGGAGCGGACTACAAAGGCTGTAATCCCTCACACTTAGCTTTAAAGATATCATCTTGCATGCTAAACCCTAATAATCTAGCAAAGATCCCGTCTTTGGGTTGTTCGGCACATCTAAAATTTTATCTGGGCATGTTTGATGCCTTATGAACCTTCACAAGAGTGCCTAGGAACCCTACAGAGCAAACTCCTGTAATGACGCTCTAGTGACCTATCATGGCCTCTTATGTCGCCTCGGAACCGTCAAAGTCGTAATGGAAGACGCCGTTGCGTGTCACAATATCTCAGATGCTGTATATATTACCGGCCATCAGGAAATGACGGACTACGGAGAATGGTCAAAGAAAAAGAGGAGGAGACGAAGACGGCTAGAGGCAAAGCAATGAGAGTACCTAAGAAAAGGCCAAACATCCACTATTTATAGCCTTAACAGAAATCCCCTGAAGATCGAGATCTTCTCACGCCATGACATGAATCACGGAATATCGCATCACCAAGATAAGGCATTGCCACGTGGCGTCCGGTCATTGGCTCCCTCCCTTTCACACAGATCAGGGAAGATTGACCGACATCTTAGGAGATCCGTACGTATCTTAAGATGCCCGCCATGCACCACGTAGCACCGAGAATCAAAGAAGCGCAAAATACCGGAGCCATGACAATACAGCCATCCATTGACTGGTCCACACGAACAGATTCCTATCCCTAAGCCATCATCATGAGGCGGACAAGCAGCTTCCTGCTTGTCCTGTCCGCAACGGGTAGCTTATTGCCCAACAACGCAGTGGATCCAAATCCCTCATCATGAGGTGGACAAGCACTCGGCCTATCTGCAGTAGGTAGCTTCCTTCCCACTATACTGTGGATCCAAAGCCCTCATCATGATGCGTCCAAGTAGCTTCCCGCTCGGCCCATCCGCAGCAGGTAGCTTCCTGCCCAATAACGCTGTAGATCCAAAACCTTCATCATGAGGAGGCCAAGCAGCTTCCTGCTCGGCCCATCTACAACAGATAGCTTCCTGCCCCACTATGCTATGGATCCAAAGCCCTCATCATGAGGCAGCCAAGAAGCTTCCTGCTCGGCCCATCCGCACCGGGTAGCTTCCTGCCTGACAATGCCATGGATCCAAAACCCTCATCACAAGGCCACTGGGTAGCTTCCTGCTCTGTCTAAATGGCGGAACCTGAGTCCACACGTCAAATTCGGTAGGTCGGCCATTACCCGGGCATGAAGTAGACAAACTCCTAACTCGACCCAAGAAGATAAAGCTCGGATTCAGTTGATACCCAGCGCAACTCCAACCCTACTCGGATCCGAGGGAGAGACCGCGCTAAGCTTTACTAAAGTCTATTTTTACTTAGTATTCATATTTGGTATTCGCTCGGTTTACGTCATCTCGACTCCGGGATGAGAAGGGACACCGGTCTATTTTTACTTGGTATTCATGTTTGGTATTCGCTCGTGCTACGTCATCTCGACTCCGGGGTGAGGAGGGACACCGGTTTATTTCTACTTAGCATTCATGTTTGGTACTCGCTCGATCTACGTCACCTCGACTCCGGGATGAGTTTGGATACCGGTCTATTTCTACTTGGTATTCATGTTTGGTGTTTGCTCGTTCTACGTCATCTCGACTCTGGGATGAGGAAGGACACCGGTCTATTTCTACTTAGTATTCATGTTTGGTGTTCGCTCGTTCTACGTCACCTCGACTCCGGCGTGAGAAGGGACACAGGTCTATCCACACTTATGAAATAAACAAGGATGAAAACATTATAGCCATGCACATCATAGACGAGCTAAAAATACTTTATTAACGTTCCAAATTATATACAAGGTATTATAAGCTCCTAAGCTTTACAAAATGCCCGACGGCTTACAAAAATAAAACAAAGACGAAAAGGGGGCAG
Source organism: Agapanthus africanus (assembly GCA_030015575.1). NCBI lineage: Eukaryota > Viridiplantae > Streptophyta > Magnoliopsida > Asparagales > Amaryllidaceae > Agapanthus > Agapanthus africanus. The sequence goes on along the minus strand of JASDDO010000004.1, from coordinate 283,058,064 downwards.
GAAGAACGACGGCTTCAAACAGCGTTCTTGGGCAAGGCCTCCCCATCGTCTGCCCGCTCAGCACCTCCGCCGGCTGCCTCACCTCCACCTGCCTGCTCGGTACCTCCGCCAGCAGCTTCTCCCCTGCTCGCCGGCTCGGTGTCGCCGCCCTGGGGCCCTTACTCCGCAAGGGGATACCTCGTGCGGAGCTCCCGGTCGTCGAACCCGGGCTCTATCTCCTTAACACCGTCGAGAATGTTGTGCCACCCGACGACCGCGGAGTTTGCAAGGTCGACGTAGAATTGGTCTGATGTCTTATAGTCTTCCACGACCTTTTCTGCCCTAGCTTCGGCCTGCTTCACCGCCTCGTGAGCCGCCCGGGCATCCCCCTTGCAGAGGTCCTTTTGCTTTCTCATGGCCTCGAAAAGCTCGTCGACCTTGCCGACCCGGGCTTGAAGATCCCGGTTAGACTCGGTCAAGGCCCGGTGATACTCCTTCAGCCTCATAGCCTTCAAGCCCTCCGATACCAGCCTCGACTCAAAAGAAGAAGCTTTTTCTCGGACTCCTTTAGGTTGGCGAGGAGCTCTTCCTCACGCGAGGATGACTCTCCGGTCTTTTTCATCGCCGGGGCAACCTCCTCGGCCTTCATGGTAGCTGGGAGGATGCAATGTTGAAGGACCTGCAGAAAAATACGAACAACATTTGTCAGAAACTAAATAGAGGAAAAATCACTTGGAAATTTTTTAGAAGATTACCAACTTGGACTGCTTCTTGGGCTATTGCCGCCACTTGGGCCTTCATGGTGCTCCGGGGAATCTTGGCCCCCGCTGCTTTCTCCATGTCCGCCAGCAAGCTGTCGGCTATAAAGAGCCCCGATGGCACCTCAATACAGAAGTCTCCCTCCCGCACCTGTATCCCGATCGAGGGTGGCCGGGAAACTACTCTCTTAAGTCTCTTAGCTAGAGACTCGGCGGAGGGAGGCGTCTCTGTCCTAGCCCGGGGAGCCTGATCCCAAGTGTTCTTCTACCCTCCATCCGTCATTCCTCCGTGACGGGAGGAGCAATGGCTACCTTATCAGGAGGAGCTTGCCGGGGGACCGTGCCAGGTGCGGGCTTGGACGAACTAGCACCTCCGCCCTTCCTTCCCTGCGCCATGGCGGCCATGATCTTCAATCGATCCATTGTCTCTGCGGAAGAAAATGAAAGAAAAGGTCAGCAGCATGAATGACAAAATTATGCTAATCCTAAATTAATCGGCGAAGTCCTAACTTACCCCTGAAGCTCATGGGACTGAGTCCAGCCCAACTTAAATTCTACTCAGAAAGCAGGACATCAGCCCGCTGGATCGGTTCCCACTACGACAATATCCTTGCCTCCGGGGCGTTTGACTGCTTGACCCTTAGGAAATCCGCCTTATGCCATTTCGTGGGCACTGGCCAATCCTCTCCCTCCGAAGGACCGACGAAAAGAAACTTCTTCTTCTACTCATGGATGGAAGAAGGGACGACCACTACCCCTGACCCGGTTATGTGTTTTAAAAGAAAGGTAAACCCATCTCGGCTCATCCTTGTGAGTGCCAGGGTGATTTTTGTAGCAAAGAAAGGAAAGAAGGAGGCTCAAGTCAAAGGGGATCCGATCAATTTTCAACCGGACTAAGAACCCAAGGAGAATTCTCCACGAGTTTGGCGCTAGCTGGCCTGAGGCAAGCCGAAAGCAATAGAGTATAACACATACCTCGGATGAGAAGGGCAGACGCATCCCCACTCGGAACGCTTCCAGGTACAGGGCAATCTCGTTGCCCTATACCTAGTCTTCTCGTTCACCCTCCCTGGCCATACGAAGTGAATTTCCAGGGAGGATGTAGAAATGATCCCGGATATCGAAAAGCTCGTTAAATCGATTCAACAACGAAGGCGCATTGCGAGTATTTTCAATACGTACCCTGGGGGCCCTCTTTGCCACCCGATGACGAAGAACAAGGCCGTCTCCACCCCTTGGGGGCGAGCCCAACGAAGAAGAAGAAAAAGACGAAGAAGAAGAAGAAGAACTTCCTCGACTATCGAAAGCCGAGAAAGAAGAAGATGACCCACTGGACTCGGCTTTAGAAGCTGAAGCCTCATTTCCTGACTCAATCCTAACTATATCAATGGAAACTTCAGAAGAAGACACCTAACTTGATTTAAGGAAAGGTCGGCTGAAAATGGATTTTAGCTGAAGATTCGACCAAAGTGACGGGGCACCGGGCAATCTTCAGACAACGGGAGGCAACTAAAGAAAAAATGTTTCTTAAGGAAAGGCATCCCCTATTTATACGCCCAGCAAAACCCATCCGACGCTCCAATTCCACTCCCGTCGAAACGAAGCGTCGCATCCCACGGCCCCGATGATGCCATGTGGAAACCAACCATTGGATGTTTCCCCCTCATACGGATTCGATTGGCGACGCTTCGCAGTCCGCAACCTAATGGTGTCCACGTGGCACGAAGATCAACTGCATGAGTGAGTGAAGCGACGTCTCCTTTATGGTGCAATCATTTTGCCGATTCGCTGACATCATCAAGGATACACGCAGAAATTTAGGTGTACCTTAAATCACCGCGTGGATCCATAGATCGAAGAGACACGGCCGCCAAACGCCACATCATTCCTAGACAATCCACCGCGAAGATTCCTCGACACCAAGCTGAATAGAGAAAACCGAGTAGACCACTCTCGACTCGACCCATAAATATGTCGGAACTACAGTGGGGGATAATGATGATACTCCTGTTGGGGTCAAAATTTGCACCCCCGGTTGACCGGGTCAAAGTCAAGGTCAACCCCAAGCCAGGTGGGCCCAAGCCCAGGTCAAGCGGGCCCATGTCCAGGTCGAGCCCGCGGCCAGCCTCCTCCATGCCAAAATATAGATCATGTAATAAATAATTTTTATGTAATTTTTTATGCATGAATGTATGGAAAATGGGCATAAAGCCAAATTTTTGTAAACCCCATGGCTTATGTGCAAAATGAAATGGCACATGAGCCATGGGATGGACAAAATACTATTTTGTAAAGCCCAAGGGGCTATATGTAAATATGTAAGCCAATATAAGGCAACATGATGATGAATAAAAAAAACTTTTCATTTTTCACAAAAAGATTAGGGTTTTTGTGCCTCCTTCTCCTTCCTCAAGGTTCTAAACCTTCTTCTTCTTTAAGAATTAAATCAAGAGTTTAACTCTTCCTTTTCCAAAACTAAATAGTTTTTCACCACAAAACCCACAAAGGGGAACTCAGATCTTCCATCAGATCTCAGAAAGGAGAGATTTTTAAAATCTCATATTTCTTGATCTTCAAGATCCGGCCAACAAAGGAAGAAGAAGGAGACCCATCTCCAAAAACCCCACTTTGGGGAAGATCCAGGGCTCAAGGGGAGAAGCCCCCTTTATCAGCTTCAAATTATCCTAGGAGTTTAACTCCTCATATATATATAAATATATCTATATATATATATACATACATACAAAATAATAATAAGTGTTCCTTTCTGAGAGTACAACTCCCATTGCAGGGACCAAGTCCCTTTTGCCTCCCTAGCGCTCAAAGCGCTAGCGCCCTTACGCTCAAAGCGCTAGCGCCCGAGCACCCACGTGCCCGACCCGTAGGGCGCTAGCGCTCTTGCGCTAGCGCCCAAAGCGCTAGCGCCTGAGCACCCAAAGCGCTAGCGCCTGAGCGCCCAAGTGTCTGACACGTGGGGCGCTAGCGCTCAAAGTGCTAGCGCTCTTGTGCTCTTGTGCTAGCGCCCAAAGCGCTAGCGCTCGAGCGCCTACGTGCCTGGCACGTGTGGTGCTAGCGTCCCAGCGCTTAAAGCGTTAGTGCCCAAAGGCGCTAGCGCCCGAGCTCTTTCTCCCACGCATCCTTTGGATGCCCTTTTCCCTTACACACACACATACACACACACACACATACTCCATACTAAAAATACCTCCCCCGTTAGAAAAAATTTCTAACGGGGCGTTTCCCCGCACCCCGCAAGGGGGATGCTAGCCCCCTTGACCCCCAGCCTGCTATCCGGGTAGCGGGACCCCCGTAAAAACTCTGCGGGGCCCCCGATATTTCCAAAACCCTTTTTAAAACACAACACACGCACACTGCACATTGAGTTCACATGACCAGTTTAACCCGTCAATCGGAGGTTCTCTCGCTTCAAAGGCGAGGGGTAATTAACGGTAGCTTAGTCCGCAGCTTCCGGAGATTCGGATCCCTACAATCAATAAACCCCAGCCTACCCTAAGCAGGGGGAATTTGTAATGCGCATGACAAGCGCGCGTGCATTCCTATCTCAATGGGGTGATGAAAAACACCCTACAGATTCTGGCACGCCCTGTGGGACCAATCTCTCCTCCCATATTTCGGGCTAAACGTTCATGCGAACTCAATCAATATACATATCTATATTAATACTAAAATAATGCTCTTTCATGCAGGTTTTCAAGCAACCACTTTTCAACAATGTCTCCAAAGATAATCTCGGCTTTCAGCACAACTCCCATCTCCTACACGATGAAGATGGACGCCAGGACGGTCCTCCCGGCCAGTCTCGGGCAACAATGGGAAGAGCCGCCGCTACCATTCGGCTCTATCATGTTCGTGTCAGCTAACGCCATCCCATCTCCTCAAGCCCTGGTGACAGACAAGCCGGTCTCGAAAGTCAAGAGGCCAAATGTGGTGGTCTCGAAGGCACCCCAACTCAAACGCAAGTCGGTGTTTGAACGGCTCTCCTTGGCCCCAGCTGGGGGCAAGGCCATCAACACCAAAAAAGCAACAGGGCGTCTCGAGCAAGCTCCGGCGATGCTCCTGACAACTGCTCAATTGGGTATCTTCTCTAAGCTCCCCATCACTCAGCCTATGGCGGCTTCCCGGAGAGCAAAAGCCTGCCAAGCGCTCAAGGCAGAGAAGCTGAGGCAGAAGCGGTTCAGATACAGAGCCAACAAATGGGCTAGGGCTCCGGCCATGTTAAAATTTGAGAATTTCTAAAGCCCGGACCGCTCCGTGAAACCAGCTGCCAGTGATGAAGGGATGGCTGAATGTGTTATCCACACCGTCTACATGGTGGGCACGCGTCCCAGCGACAACCTTCGCAGCAAAAGCAAGGATGGGGCCACCACATCTCAAATCCAACCTGGTGTGAATATAGTTGTCACTTCTCAAGACCAGCATCCTCCGGAGGGTGATGAAAATCCTCCCAATGAGGCTGATAGGCAGAGAGAGCCCTCAGTTCATGAGGAGTCGGGCTCGAAAAGCGAAGATGAGCCAATCTTTCGTCCCAAGAACGCAGAGCAGCAATTTCTCCAAGAGCTCCGAAAACAGCTCAGAAGTAAAGATAAGGAGATGGCCAAACTTTACTCCAAAATTGACGACTTGACGAATGTCGTCTTGCAGCTCACGGCCCGACTTGCCTCTCAGCCGCCCAATGAAGCGTAAGGCTCTGCTCATGAACCGGGAAACGATGTCCCACGGCAGCCGACGCCTATTCCCTCAAATCCAAAGGTGGGCGGACCGCATAAAAATCAGTCGCATCCTATCTCGGGGAACGTCTTGGCTACCGATGACAGTAGCCCGCTAACTCAAGATCAAATCATGGATTTGGTTGCCAACAAAGTCAAAACATTCGTAGATGAAGCCAAAGCGCAAAAAGATATCAGCAGTAGTGGGAGACCTTATCCTGCTCAGTATGATCTAGTAGAATTTCCTAGCGGCTATGTCATCCCCAAATTCGGAAGATTCGACGGGACGGGAAATGCGAATCAGCACATTGCCCACTTTAAAGCCTTATGCGGGAATACTGGGGGCAATGATGTGTTTCTCCTCCGCCAGTTAGTTAATAGCTTGGCCGATGTTGCTTTCGACTGGTACGCAAGCATACCGGATGCTCCGTCACAACTTTCGTCCAAATGGAATCTTTGTTTCGGCAGAGGTTCATGAGCGTCGGCGATAAGATCACCATCGCCGACCTCGTGAGGACCAAGCCAAAGATCAACGAAAGCAGCACGGATTTTATAACCCGATGGTGCAATCTCTCCGTTAAATGTGAACCGCCGATAGAGCAGGACCAATCTGTCAGTCTCCTCGTCGGAAATCTCAACAATTGGATGGCCCCGTTTCTATGTACCATGGGTCTCAAAACATTCCAGAAGCTGACCAGGAAAGTTCAGATGCTGGAGCGCTCAAAGCAGGAGTCCTCCTCGGATTCCCAAAATAACAATAGGTCCCGGAGAAACCAAAAAGACGAAAATCGAAAAGGCGGAAACTCCGATGATTCTGAATCTTTCAATGCCTCGGCTAACCAAAATAAGCGAGGGATGAGCGGGCCTAGTGCCAACCAGCCTCGGAAGCCATTGTTCAGAGAGGGAGGAGAATCTCCACTCAAAGAGAAGCTAGATAAGGTCTATTCCTTCAGAAGGGACAAAATCCGTAAAATATTCAAAGACACCCTGAAGAACGGTCTACAACTGCCAGAGTCCAAAAGACCGCAGGAAGCGAATATGACTGACGACCCCAAATACTGCCCCTATCACAGAGTGATAGGTCATGCCATTAAGGACTGCTTCGTCTTCAAAGATTGGGTCGAAAAGCAATACAAGGCAGGAGAGATAGAACTGTCTAAAGGCGTGTTAACAAACAGTTCAGCTGCGACCGCCAATTTCATATAAACGGAGACCGAAGTTTTTCGTGAAACTGATTCTCTCAGACATCTGCCTTTCTCTGAAAACAGCTGACCACCACGTCATTAAACTGGGAACAATCGACCTCTAAGTCGTTAAACTGGGAATGTAAAATATATATGTGTGTGTGTGTGCGCGCGCGCGCGCGCGTGTAAATAAACAAAAAATGTGTAAATAAAAGAAGAATAAAGAAAAGCCGAAATGATGGGGCAACTCGCAATAAAAATCAGCGAGTAAAATAAAGATGAAAATAAAGCCGAAATGATGGGGCAACCGCGAATAAAAGCCGAAATGACGGGGCAATCGCGATCTTCGCGATAAGAAAAGCTGAAATGATAGAGCAATCGCGGTAAAACAAAAAAAACAACAAAAACAAAAACAAAAAAACGGCGAATGATGAGTCGCTCCTGGTACCATATTCCAGTGCAGTGATGCAGACGCCAACCAAAATCCAATTTCCTAAAATTCTTCTGGCCCTACGGTTAGTCCCCAAATTGACTGCCATATACAATCCACGGGCTTAAATAATTCTCAGCATACCCATGCCCCACCACAATCACCAGTCCCGCGGTTGGTCTCTGCCCTTGGAATTATGCTCCATTGGAAAGACCCACTCATGTGTCCTCACGATGCATGAGGAGAACAAACCTTCGTGGGATCCTTACGACTCATCAAGGAAAAACACACTTAGGGGTCCTCACGACTCCCAAGGAGAAAATACACCTACGGGATCCTTACGACTCGTAGGGAGAAAATGCTTTTATGGGACCCTCACGGCCCATAAAATTGAAAAGCCTTAAGTGATAGGGATCTAAACCTGTCTCCTAAGCCATCTCTCCCCAATCCCCAAGTGGCGAATGATGAGTCGCTCCTGGTACCAAATTCCAGTGCAGCGATGCAGACGCCAGCCAAATTCTAAATCCCAACGGCGAATGATGAGTCACTCCTGGTACCATATTTCAGTGTGGCGATGTAGACGCCAACAAAGTCCCGAAATGTTTCCGGCCCTACGGTCTGGATCATACATCCTGCAAAACCGTATACAATCCACGGGCGTAAAACGATCCTAATCTCTCCCAAGTCCTACCGGCGAGACCACATTCAAAGTCCCACCGGCGGTAAAAAAAAAGGTATGTCCACAAGCAAAATGGGCACGGATGAAATCCCGAAAGGGCTCCGTGAGTAAAAACAGCAGGACTGCCGGCGAGTTTGTGAAAACCCGAAAGGGCGCAAACTCGTGAAAAAGAGATGAAATGCACTCACAAAGTCCTCTCGACTTTGTGAGAAGAAAATTCCCGCGAGAGATCCTTACGACTCACAAAGGAGCAACACACTTAGGAGTCCCCACGACTCCTAAGGAGAAAATACACCTACAGGATCCTTCCGACCCGTAGGGAGAAAATGCTTTATGAGACCCTTACGGCTCACAAAATTGAAAAGTCTTAGGTGATAGAGACCTAAAACCTGTCTCCTAAGCCATCACTTCCTGATAAGCAAGCGCAAATGATGATTCGCTCCTGGTACCATATTCCAGTGTAGCGATACTGATGCCAAGCAAAACCAATTCCCAAATCCTATCATAACAAATGATGATTCGCTTCTGATACCATATTCCAGTATAGCGATGCTGATGTCAACCCAAATCAAATCAACCAACCAGCTCTGCGTCGGAGTCATGCTCCGTCTCAGAGTGTACCCCGCGTCGAAATCAAGTTTCGTCTCGGTGTATCTGCCTTCCCTATCGGAATTATGCTTCGGCTCGGAATCAACCAACGACCTCCTCGTCGGAATTATGCTCCACCTCGGAATCAAGTCAACCAGCAAGCTCTGCATCGGAATCATGCTTCATCTCAGAATGTGCACCCCGTGTCGAAATCATGCTTCGCCTCGGTGTATCTGCCTTCCCTGTCGGAATTATGCTTCAGCTCGAAATCAACCAGCAACCTCCTCGCCGGAATTATGCTCCGCCTCGGAATCAAATCAAGCAACCAACTCTGTGTCGGAATCATACTTCGTCTCAGAGTGTACCCCGTGTCGAAATCAAGCTTCGCCGCGTTGTATCTACCTTCCCTGTTGGAATTATGCTTCGGCTCGGAATCAACCAGCGACCTCATCGACGGAATTAAGCTCCGCCTCGGAATCAAGTCAACCAACAAGCTCTGCGTCGAAATCATGCTTCGTTTCAAAATGTACCCCGTGTTGGAATCATACTTCGCCTCGGAGTACTTGCCTTCCCTGTCGGAATTATACTTCTCCTGGGAATCAACCTCTGCATCGTAATTATGCTTCGGTCAGAATGTCTGCCGATCTCTGGAATCATGCTTCGCTCTTCGGAATGATGCTCCGATCCTTGGAATTATGCTCCGCGCTTCGGAATGATGCTCCGATCTCCTCCGATCCTTGGAATCATGCTCCGCTCTTCGGAATGGTGCTCCGATCTTTGGAATCATGCTCCGCGCTTCGGAATGTTGCTCCGATCTCTGGAATCATGCTCCGCGCTTCGGAATGATACTCCGATCCTTGGAATCATGCTCCGCTCTTCGGAATGATGCTCCGATCCTTGGAATTATGCTCCGCAAATCGGAATGATGCTCCGATCCCCGGGAATCATACTCCCCGAGGGATACTCCGACTCTGGAATTATACTCCGCGAATCAGAATGATGCTCCGATCCCCAAGAATCATGTTCCCCGGGATGATGCTCCGCCCCCGGAATGATATTCCACCTCGAAGTTCAGCTTCATGATCCATCAATTTCATGCACACAACTCAAATGTGCGGTATGCATTTATTGATGGGGGCACTTTGTTGGGGTCAAAATTTGCACCCCCGGTTGACCGAGTCAAAGTCAAGGTCAACCCCAAGCCAGGTGGGCCCAAGCCCAGGTCAAGTGTGCCCATGCCCAAGTCGAGCCCGCGGCCTGCCTCCTCCATGACAAAATATAGATCATGTAATAAATAATTTTTATGTAATTTTTTATGCATGAATGTATGCAAAATTGGCATAAAGACAAATTTTTGTAAAGCCCATGGCTTATGTGCAAAAAGAAATGGCACATGAGCCATGAGATGGGCAAAATGCCGTTTTGTAAAGCCCAAGGGGCTATATATAAATATGTAAGCCTATATAAGGCAACATGATGATGAATAAAAAAACCTTTTCATTCCTCACAAAAAAATTAGGGTTTTTGTGCCTCCTTCTCCTTCCTCAAGGTTTTAAACTTCTTCTTCTTTAAGAATTAAATCAAGAGTTTAACTCTTTCTTTTCCAAAACTAAATAGTTTTTCACCACAAAGCCACAAAAGGGAACTCAGATCTTCCATCAGATCTCAGAAAGGAGAGATTTTTAAAATCTCATATTTCTCGATCTTCAAGATCCGGCCAACAAAGGAAGAAGAAGGAGACCCATCTCCAGAAACCCCACTTTGGGGAAGATCCAGGGCTCAAGGAGAGAAGCCTCCTTTATCAGCTTCAAATTATCCTAGGAGTTTAACTCCTCTTATATATATATATACATATATATATACACACACACACATACATACAAAATAATAATAAGTGTTCCTTTCTGGGAGTACAACTCCCATTGCAGGGACCAAGTCCCTTTTGCCTCCCTAGCGCTCAAAGAGCTAGCGCCCTTGCGCTCAGAGTGCTAGCGCCCACGTGCCCGACCCATGGGGTGCTAGCGCTGAAAGCGCTAGCGCCCGAGCGCCCACGTGTCCAACACGTGGGGCGCTAGCGCCTATTGCGCTAGCACCCAAAGCGCTAGCGCCTGAGCGCCCACGTGTCTGACGCGTGGGGCGCTAGCGCTCAAAGCGCTAGTGCCCGAGCGTCCACGTGTGGCGCTAGCGCCCAAAGCGCTAGTGCCTCAGCGCTCAAAGTGCTAATGCCTAAAGGCGCTAGCGCCCGAGCGCTTTCTCCCACGCATCCTTTGAATGCCCTTTTCCCTTATACACACACACACACACACACACATACATATACACACACATACTCCACACTAAAAATACCTCCCCCGTTAGAAAAAATTTCTAACGGGACACTGCCCTGGACCCCGTAAGGGGGTTGCTGGACCCCGTAAGGGGGCTGCTAGCCCCCTTGACCCCCAGCCCGCTATCCAGGTAGCGGGACCCCCGTAAAAACTCTGCGGGGCCCCCGATATATCCAAAACCCCTTTTAAAACACAACACACGCACACTGCACATTGAGTTCACATGACCAGTTTAACCCGTCAATCGGCGGTTCCCTCACTCCAAAGACGATGGGTAATTAACGGCAGCTTAGTCCACGACTGCCGGAGATTCGGATCCCCACAATCAATAAACTCCTGCCTACCCTAGGAAAGGGGAATCTGTAATGCGCCTGACAAGCGCGCGCGCATTCCCATCTCAATGGGGTGATGAAAAACACCCTATAACTCCTAAGTGGGAATTCCCCAGATCGCGACACGTAGCGGATGACATGTCAACCGCTTAAGCTCGCTAGATTCCTGGGGGCTCCAGAGTTGGAATAAGTACGATGCATTGAAGATATTCCTCAGCATCTCGTCTCCAAGGTTGCATCCGACCTTTTGGAGACCTCACCGGAGTACCTTCCTAATTATCCTAGCAACTAGCCAACGGCTCGTCTCCGAGCAATCCTACAGTCGAGCTTCCTCAGCCTCCTTTCTCGTCTCCGAGCTGTTACAGAGCTGAGCTTCCCCAGCCCCCTCGTTCGCCTCCGAGCTATCCACCGAACTGAGCTTCCTCGGCTTCCCTTTTCAACCGAGAGCACGGAGCCCAAGCGCCCCCATATCGGCTTCGTGTATCTCGCCAAAACGAAATCTCCTCCGCTCCACGTCCTGCATCCCACGCTGGTGTGTCTCTCCATTAATGGGTGTATCCCGCCATTAATGGACATAGCCCGCCATCAACACGAACGTGAGACGAGAGCGTAACGGACGGCGAGAATCTCACGCCGGTTCGCTCCATGCGACCGCTATATAAATCACCACTTCCAGACAACTTAGGTAACTCGAAAGAAATCTGATACGCCGCTACTCTGTCTCAATATTCCCCGATTCTTACTTGATCGTCGGAGGGTCTTACGGTGGTTTTCTACCCCGGGAATTCGTTTGAAGGTAGCTCATCGTCAACAACCCACTGAGATCCACATGCTCAATCTTCCACAACAAATTTCAGCCGTTCAGCCCCGCTGGCCGCAAGATCAACGGAGGACAAAATCTAAGCGAGATTCCGACCTCCATACGTAGGAGATAAATCCCTTAATAAAGTGCTCCCACGTTTACATTCAATAGCTACGTTCTTCCCATTACAAAACCTTTTAAGGTTGGGTATCCACTATTGGTGAATTCAATAGGTCTAAGTCTCATTCCTTTCGATACGTTAAAAATATTGATTTTCATAAGACCTTTAGTAAAGTAATCAGCTAAGTTTAGTTGGCTAGTTACAAATATAAGAGATACTATAAAATCATCTTTGTATTATTTTATAGTCTCATATGTTAATTGTAGGAATATATTTGTTTTCCTATTATAATTTTTCTGTTCTAATAAATCTAACAGAAATCTATTATCATAATGAATTGTTATTGTTGTAATTGGTTTTGGTACAAAGGGAATTTCAGATATGAAATTGCTTAACCATTCTGCTTCCATGCAGGTAGTATATAAAGCAATCATTTCATCATCCATGGTATTTCTAGCAGTTAGTATCTGTTTACACAATTCCCAATTAATTGCTCCACCACCAAGTACAAAAACAAGACCTGCGGTAGATTTTACATCTATAGTATTAGTTACCCAATTAGCGTCACTGTATCCTTCAATTTGATTTGGGAAATTAGGGTAAACAAGACAATAATCTATAGTACACCTTAAATACTTGAACACTCGTTCCAAGACATTCCAATATAGTTGATTATGGTTACTTGTAAATCTACTAAATCTCAAAACCGTGCATGAAATATCCAGTCATGTTCGAATAGCTATGTAGTTTAGCGACCCTATCAATTGTACATATCTATTCTGTAATATATATTCTCTTTCATGTTTAATGAGATGGGCATTTGGATCAAAAGAATTTGAGATAGGTTTTACATTGAAGTAATTATACTTCTTTAATAATTTCTCTATGATATTAGATAATAAAATTGAATACCCATTTTCTAATTTATTGATTTTTATGCCCAAAATGTAATCAGCCTCACATAGATTTTTCTTATCAAAGTTCATAAATAAATACGATTTTATATCATTTATGACATTAATAGAAAAACAGAATATTAGAATGTCATCAACATAAAGACAAAGAACTACAAAATCATTTTCAAAAGATTTGTAGTTTATACATGTATTCAAATTATTAATTATAAAACTATCGCTAAGAATTACTTCATCGTACTTAGTATGCCATTGTTTAGGGGCTTACTTTAATCCATATAGGGATTTAACAAGTTTGCAGAATTTATTTTCATTACTCTTTTCTATAAAACCTACTGGTTGTTACATATAAATTTCCTCATCAAGATCACCATTTAAAAAGGCGGGCTTTACATCCATTTGATGTATCAATAAATTATGAATAGCAGTCAAGAAAATAAATGTTCTTATGGTTGTAATTTTTGCTACAGAAAAATAAGTATCAATATAGTCTATGACTTTTCATTGAGAAAACCTTTTAGCTAGTAGCCTGACTTTTTATTTGTCAATACTACCATCAGTCTTTAGTTTCCTTTTAAAGATCCACTTACATTCTATTGCTTTACTACCAGAAGGTAAGTTTGTTAGAACCCATGTATTATTATTTCGGATTGAGTCAATTTCACTTTGAATAGTCTCTTTTCAATATTTAGCATCAGAAAATGCCATTGCTTCTTCATAGGAAGAAAGATCTTCTTCCACTATGTAATAGTAGTAAGTATCATCAGCGAGTACTTTTCTTTTTTAGTTCTATCACTTTTTCTTAATTACGATTCGGATGTTGGAACCGAAGAAGATGCATTTTAAATTAACTCATTATTATTGGAAGTACTGGCTATGTTAGGGTTAAAAACATAACCATCTACTTATTTAGAGATTTGAGTTATATAAAGAAATCCATTTTCAAAGAAAATAGCATGTTTAGATTCCATTAAGGTATTAACCTAAATATCACTAGTATCAGATTTTAAAACAATGAATCTATAAGTGTTATTGTCAAGAGAATATCCTATAAATAATGCATTAACTGTTTTAGAACCTATCTTGTTTATTTTGTGAGAAGGAATACATACTACTGCGAGGCAGCCCCAAATATGAAGGTAGTCTAATCTAGGTGTTTTTGCAAACTATAATTCAAATAGAGATTTATTTGTAGTATTATGAGGTATTCTACTTAGTATATAACATGCCGATACTATAGCTTCACCTTATAAAATTTCAGGAGCCCCAGAACTAAGTAATATGGAATTAACCATGTCCATTAATGTTCTATTTTTACGTTCTGCTACACCATTAGATTCAAAAGTGTAAAGAAGAGAATATTCGTGTTTAATTCCAAATTCTTAACATAACAAATTTAATATATTAGAAGTATACTCCCCTCCATGGTCTGATCTAAAGACTTTGATTTTTTTTAGCGTAGTTTTCTACATCGGTTTTATATGTTTTGAATTTATTAAACACATCATCCTTGGTTGGAAGTAAATATACATAACAATATCTTGTATTATCATCAATGAATATAACATAGTATTTATTTTCATCTTACTTACAAGAATCACATATATCAGAATGTACTAAACCTAATGTTTGAGTGCAGCGAACAACATATTTAAATGTAGCTCTAGTATGCTTATCCTTGATACAAATATCACATTTAGATTTTAAGTCAATAGAACTTTTAGAAATTATATTTAAGTGCATCATTCTATTTAAAGTTTGATGATTAACATGTCATAATCTACCATACCATATATTACAAGAAGACAAGAATAAAACAATGAGACTAGTTTTATTTATTTCATTGTCACTACAAACAACATTCAACTTAAATAGCCCATCACACACAAAACTCTTACCAATAAATATATTTCCTTTGGAGATTATAATTTTGTAAGTTCTTTTAGAAAGTAAAGAAACACTTATTAAATTCTTTCTTACACCAGAAATATACAGAACATCACTTAGTACTAAATATTTTAAAGAGGTCATAGAGAGCCTAATGGATCCCCTTTCCGTCATTGATGATGTTGTATCATTTCCAAGTGTTACACTTCCCCCACATTCATCCTGAAAAGAAGTAAACCATTTATTGTTAGAACATACGTACACCACTGTCTATCCACTAATCATTAGATGACGTGATAAGGTTTATAGTATGAGAAATATACCTGAGAGAGGAACATTTATCCATTTCCACCACATTTATATTTGCATTGTTAGTACTTGCAGACTTTCGAACTGGTTCGATTTTCCTGAAGTAGCATCTGGTAGAGATATGATTGGTTCTCCCACATACGAAATATATTTTTTTCTTGTTCGTTGGCTTGTGACTTTTGTTCTGGTTTGGATCTTTCTTAAAATGTTTCTTTTTAAAATTTTTGTTTTTAGGTCTAAACTGGTTTCCCATAGGGACATTTTGTATAGAATCTTCAGTCAGGATGACTTTATTATAACGTTTAGTACCAGGATTAAGCACATCCCTTCTTTGTTCCTCAATTTTAATGGAATTCATGGTATCAAGGAGTGTAAGTGAATTTTGATTCATCCGAATTTGGTTAGCAAAGACTTCCTAAGATGGCGGAAGAACATTAATTAAGGCAATCACTTGAAATTGATCAGAAAGTATGGTTCCAGAATTAATCACTTTCATGACCAACTCCTGAAAGTCATAAAATTGTGTATTTATAGGCTCATTATCCTCAAGGGTGAAATTCCTAAAGAAAGATATGTTAAATCTCTTTACCCCAGTATTATCATTACCATATCTTTGTTCTAATGCGAACCAAATTTCCTTAGCGGTTTTAAAGAGAAGGAATGCACGGTAAAGTGGACCTTCCAAGACACTAAGTATTCAGAACTTACAATGGTAATCCATCTCTTAGTGAAAGGAGTACTTAGATTTGGTTTTTTCCGAGGAAGGAGTGTGTTCAAGAGTACTCCCACTCTTATCAGTTAGAATTTTCTTAGAGAATCAGTAGACAAAGAAGGATAAGACTTTCTTTAATTATAGTTATTAATCGTAGTATAGTCAACCAGTATTCGACTTGGATTTGCCAAGTCTTAAAATCACTTTGGCCATTGAACTTTTCGTGCTTTATGGACTGGAGTCGTTGCTCTATACCATATTATATCAACTAATGGACAAAAAGAATGTGTTAGAATTTAAAAGAATGAATATGAATATCCAGTATGGCCTAACAAACAAACTAATACTTGATATTGATATTCACTTTTAATTTGGAATTACCATTAACAAGATATAAGGAAGTAGTGCAGTTAAGATCCGTAAGGTAATCTTTGAGGGCCAGAAATAGGCCTAACAAATTATACCAATCGGTATAATGCAGTCAATATCCATAAGATAATTTTTGAGGGGAACATACCCGACAAAATAAACCAATCGGTATAATGCAGTCAATATCCATAAGATAATTTTTGAGGGGAACATACCCGACAAAATAGACCAATTGGTATAGTGGTGCAGTTACTAAACATCTAGCTACAGATTATTATATGCAATAGCAAATAATTAAGTAAATCAGTACTAAACAAATTACAGATTAGATTAAACAGATTTAAACAAAACGAATTAAACAGATTGATATCTTTCTTAGATTGTTGGAAAATATTGTTATAAAAAATAATATTGTTTAAAATGTTTTATCTTAAAAATAAATAAACAAAACTTGTAAGAAACATATCGCCTCCCACTTAGCAGGTTTACCGCGGTGATCCAATCCTAAGATTCAACTTCCCCAGCTCTTCTGTTACTCCGGCTTGCACAAGTCGCCGAGATAGTATTAGTACCCTTTCTGTTTCGAAGTTAGATATTCAGAATGCTATGAATGCAGCGAAAAAAGATGGAAAGAATTTTGTGTGTGATTCTCTGTTTTGTTGTATGCCTCCATTTGCCTTCACGGGATGGGATAGTTTTATATAGCCTTCCAAATGGGCAATTGCAACGGTCGCAACCGTTAGTGAAAACCGTTCAGTAACGGTTGAAACCGTTGGTGAAAAACCGTTTGTAACGGTTGAGATTGTTGGTGAAATCATTCGGCAATGGTTGAAACTGTCTGTGAAAAACGGTTTTCAGTGGTTCAAACCGTTTGTGAAAAAACGTTTCAAATATAATTAATAAATAATTCAAATATAATTAATAAATAAAATATTAGACTAAAAGTTCACTACGAGAAGTTTGGATTTTTGTCCATTTGTGCATATTTCCTCCAGATAAATAATATTTCATAAGAAAATACATCAGCTAGCTACATTAACTCAACAATAATGACAAACAAACAATAGTTAATTAATGAACCACGTAGGCCAGCAACATGCCAAACTATCTTTTTGCCCTTTGAAGATTCAACGTGTGTTCATTGGCCAGTAATTGTTTCAAACCCTAAAACATGTAGCACTAGCAGCTACTACAATTAGTTTAATTAGTACTTAAACCAAGGAGATTATATATATATATATATATATATATATATATATATATATATATATAAGTAATTAAGCAAGCTAGCTAGCGTCTTCTGCAAGCAGTTTCTCTTTGGCAATTGAAGAAGACGGCGGCCACAGGGTTTCCGAGGCCGTTGTCCTCTGCAAACTTTCGAGTCTTGAAGTGGTCTCTCGAGGGAGGGGCCCTTACAGTGTCACGGGCTTTTTGCTTGAAGAGGATGAACACGTAGCGGTGGATTCCGATCACTGGCTTCGGCGCCTCGTAGCTCATCACTTCCCTACCTACACCCTTGTCATTTTACCTTCCATTAGTTGATATGAAAAGCACATTTGTTTGTGTGTAGAAGAATGCAAAAAATGGTTGTGTGTGTATATATAACCTACCCTTTGCATGGTGTTACATCATTCTTATAAGAAAAAATTTCTGAAGAAGGGGGAATGATCTTTGCTAAATGCAAGCATTAAAGAGTTCTATGTCATCCCTTTCTCAACAAAAAAATTAAAAATAAATGCATGGTTCTTCATCTTTATTACTATGATATGACAAACTCAAGGAACATGAGTTGTCATATATTTCCTTTTCTCAGGAAAAAACCAAAAGAATGATAAAATTGTTTGAATTTACTTTCACTCTAAAATATGTCCGTCTCATCCATAACCCCCGTCTCTCTCTCTCACACACACATGTCTCTCTCTCTCACACACATACACTAATCAACCCTCCCTCCCCCTTGATTAAAGAAGCAAAAAAGAAAAAGAAAAAAGATGCACCCAAATTAAGGGGAAAAAATATGTAATTATGACATTCATTTATATTATAGTTTAGCCACTATTATTTGAGAATGAATAATGTGTGATGTATACAATTTATTTATTTGCTTAAAACATATTTTTCCTTAAAATATATCATATATGCCACTTCCGATTTATAATATAAACGTGCACCGCACAAGCAAAATGCTAGTGCGCACGCTAGCTTTTAGAGTTATGTCAATTTGAGTTTGGTTAATAACAATGGAAATGGTGGCATGCTTTTGTGGCTTAATAATTCAATGACTAATAGCTCGTGCACTAAAATTTATTCTAATAGACACTAATTTGCATCATGTGAAATGCATAATATTTCATAAAAAAAGTCATTTATGAGATAGAATCATATACAACTATGTAAGGTTTGAACACATGCATTACAAAAAGATACTTTACTAATTAACAAACTTTGTTAGAGATTTGTATGCATATTTAGTATCGCCATGTGTTGCTACTCGAGCAAAGCAGGTCTTAATTATCTTTTCACAAAGGAATTAGTACACTATAAGATAAATTGATGTATTAAATGTGGCATTTTGGAATAACATAAAGCTCTAAAGTACTTACTATGGATATTCAAGAGGCTATAGGATTAAAGCTCACATAGAGTAATACTTTACCACCAGGCTTATGCCTGATAGACTTTTTATCTTGCATAGCGATCAAACAACTCCCGTGTTGTACCTAGCCTCCTAGGCTTGTCAAAGGCCGGGTACTTAACCTACGAAGGCCAGGTACTACTTTACCTACCAGCTTGGCGGTTTAATTAATCAACGATTAATACTCAACAGATTAATACTTAACCTACCAGCTTGGCGGGTTAAGTATTTGGAGGTCAGGATCCCTGTTGTAAGCCTAGATAAAAAGTATATCGGGCATAAGCCTGGTAGGTGAAGTATTACTCTTAATCAGCAAGATAACAGTTATAAGATCGTTCGATAAAATCCATTTTATTGTTTGTTATCATTTCAGTATGCTGCATAAGTACTTTAGGCGAGTGCAAAGGATATCATCTTCATTTCACTATCTACTCACCGAATGAAGCATTTGTGGTTCCAGGAATGTCGGTGACAATCCTAAAAAAACAATATAATATATGAATCGAAATGAGCGGGACAAACGTTCAACAAAAAACTTAATTAAAGAGCTAAAAGAAAGTAAAATCCTTATTTGGGACACCCAAATTTGAAATATATATTTATGCCAGCAACGAACTACTAACCAGTGAAGATGTTCCCTTAAGCATGGATCGCTCGGACTCGGAGCATCAGGGTCTGTCATGATCTATGAAATAACGCATTTGCAAATTAATTTCGATTCATGTAGATGAAATAGAGAAAAGTAAATTCTTAATGCTACAACGACGACGACAGCTACTGACCAAAGTGTAAGAAGCCCTCATATCATCGCCGCCAATATCGACTCGAGGTTTGGCACATACAACAGCAGGCATGAGCTCATGGCCATTGTACACTTGCTTGTTGGAGCTATAAACAGCCTCCATTTTCACACTTGGGCTGAAAACATCCAACACATCCCCTATCACTCTCCCAACTGTAAGTGGCTCTACCATTGATCTATTCATGATCATTAATGTGTCAAATGTGATCAAACTTATGAATTGAACAAGGAATGGGCTCTCTACTATATAGATGCTTGATTTGAGTTGGAGACATATATGAGCTGTTAAATTATAACTAGATTCGGAAATGATGGAACAGTAGTTAGGGATTTCCAAAAATGGAAATAAAAAAAAGTTGTTGTGGAAGTTTATGCCGCCGCGTTGTCAACAGTGTAGTGGTGGAGAAGGAGCCATTGCACCGTTGGAAATGGCAGTCCTTTTCGAAAACATGCAAACCTTTTTTGTTTTCTTTGTCAATATCCATGAAACTTTTCTATCATCAACTTCACAAAACTTTTAATTTCTTCTTATACTTTCACAAATGAAGTGATTTGATAACATATTAAATTTAATTATACACGAACGGAAATGACGGATTATATTTTTAATATATAAGAGCGTAAATGGGCTTTCAACATATACGGGTTCCATCCGATAAGGCTCAAGCCTTATTGATGGGTTGTCTCAAAGGTGTATGGTAGTACAACACATGTAGAGGCTAGTAGACGGTTCTCTCAAAGGAGTAGCATGACACAAAGAGGCTAGTCTATCAAAGATATGTAGACGGTTATTAAGTACAAATACACAAGTGTTTAATCTTGCTCAACATATTAAATTTTTTTAAATTATAAATGAACGAACCAGAGACGAATTATATATGTATTTATACGAGTGCACACACGGGCTTTTAATATTAGACGGGTTCCATCCATTAAGACTCAAGTCTTATGGAGGTTCATCTCATCTTATATTTTATTTAAATGTATTATCCACATATCTGTATAATATAAGGCAAAAGATATAAAGAGATGAAAAAACAAAACATAGATTTAACAAGGTTCAACCAAATCTAACAATGTTTTCGGACAAGCGAAGAAAGGATTTACTAATATCAGAAATTGTATGAGAAAAATATAATGATGGTGAAGGAATTGTCTTACCCTAATTCCAAATAAAACTTAAATCTCACCAAATGGCAGTTGCTTTAATATATATCTCTCACACAAAAAATTTCATGCTTAAACCCTGAACTATACTATACAAGATATATATTGTCTTTAGATACTTGTAATAAAGTCTAAAAATTGTGGGGGTGCATGCCGCTCCGGGTGCATGTGGTTCCTGCACACCTAGACTATGAGCCTAGGGCTTGGTTAATCACTTCGGGCCAAGGTCTCAGTCCATGACAAGTAAACTGAGCTTGGCTCCCCACACTACTACAAATGTGCCCAGTAGTAATGGGGATTTGGTCACGGTTAAACCCGTGACCAATTTATTGTAACGGTTTTAATAGATTTGATAACGGTTTTAATAGATTTGGTCACGGTTTATAGACCGTAACTAATAAAAAATATGGCAAGTCCCACAACCTGCTGAAGATAAAAACCCAAAACATCCCAAAAAAACTTCGATCCCTCTCTCTCCCTCCCCCCCTCCCCCCCTTCCAAAAAAAAATATCATCTCCAGTGCCAACCCTCAACCCCCAAATTTTCAGCTCCGCTGTCTCCACCATCGCTAGCGCCGCCTAGCGTCGCTTCCGTGGCCATCGACCCCCTTCAAAGCTTTCCGCCTCTCCTCCGTGGCCGATCGAAGCCCAGCGCCATAATCGAAGCCCTAGCACTTGATCGAGGTCGTCGATGCTCGTCACTGCTCGAAGGCCGCTCGCCGCCGTTCGTCAAGAGGCAATTATAAAAGGTTAAATTTTAATTTTTTGGTTTAATTTCAATCTTTTTACTCGTACCCGAAAATTGCTGCTGTTGATGTTATATTGTTGCTACTGTTGATGTTATTGTTGCTGCTGTCGTAATAATTGTTGTTGTTGGTGGTGGTGGTGTTGGTGGTGGTGTAGGGGAGGGTTAGGGTTTCGGTTGGGGGTTAAGGTCTCGTTAGGGTTAGGGTTAGGGATAAGGTTAAGCGTTAGGGTTAGGGTTCGGGTTCGGGTAATTTAGCGAATTTTTGTAGGTAATTTAGTGTAAAACAATAATGGTTTAGGGTATTTTAGTGAAAAACAACAATAGTTAAGGGTATTTTAGTGTAAATAAGTAACATTGAGCAAATTGGGTTTTTAATTAAAAATTTTAATGATAGTTTAGTGAAAACAACAAAAGTTTAGGGTATTTTAGTGAAATTTATAATAATTTAGTTAGTTTACTAAGATGAATCGTTTAGTTAAACTTTTAAGGTAGTTAAGTGAAAAACAACGTTAAGGGTATTTTAGTGAAATTCTTAGTGATTTAGTTAATTTAAGATAGTTTAGTGAAAAACCAAGAACAGCTAAGAGTATTTTAGTGTGATTTAGTAAAATGAAAGAAATATGTTGCTTAGGGATGCGCGCATGCGTGCGCTTGTGTGTGTGTATGTGTGTGTGTGTGTGCATACACACAAACACATACACACTCAAACATATACGCACATAAACGCGCGCACACACACATACACATATACACAAGCGCGCACGCATACACATACATATAAAGCCAAATCTTAATTCATCATCATTCTCCTCTATATTGAACTCTTGTTAAATCCCATCCTAACCCCAACCCTAAATTCAAAATCTTAAACTCGATTAAAAAAACCCTTTACTTTAAAGAACTTTACCCTAAAGTAAAAACTTCAAAGCCTTGAAATTGAAACGTAAACGTAAAACCCATTCAAATTAAATCTAAAACTAAATGTATGATACTCGATGATAATATGAAATTTTTATATTCTCACCGATAATCATATGTCAAAATCAAAACGTGACTTAGTTCCCGTCTATCAGTTAACATACGTTCGATATTCGTCGTGACATAAAACTATACGAGCTTGTTAAATATTTGACGGTATCGTTCAGTTCTAACAATCGTCGTGCAGTCTATTTGAAGAGAAGATTCAATCGTATGATAACCGATAGATTTGTCCGGTGTGGACAACTTAGGAATATATAAAACATACACTTACATCCACTTGTGTTTTCATTCGTTCGAGATATTTCGTTGGTACCTTTCCGCTGGTTCTCCGGCTACAACGATAGATTAGATGTCCGTTTTAATGTTGTTTGACAACATTGAAATGATAATCTTTTCTATTACAGTGTACTCGGAGAACAGTGGGAGGTGTTGACGAAATTTTCTTGAAACGGATGAAAATACAAGTGAATGGGTGTATTCTTTATACATTCTTAATGGGATAGAATCCTTATCCCCGACAGTCGTCCATCAATACGTTAATAAGACGTGACATCAGCCAATTGATTGTCACAGATCAAGATTTCGAGAATCCACCTAACGAATCTTCAGCTAATGTACCGAAGAAACGTGTTTTGTAATGAAATTGGCTAATTGTTATAAATTTTATAATGATTATAAGTAATTTTTTAATATTTAGAAAAATATGTAGGTATGATGGCAGGCGCAAGCTCGGGCTTTAAACGTCATAAGAAAAAACATCTAGACGAGATTGACCCGAGCTTAGCATCCACAGCAGCAGTGCCTATACCTTCACACCCCCCTCCCCCCCTCCCCCCTCGTTAATTTTGGATCCAATTCGCCTCTGTTCCGACTGAGTTTTGGGCCGAAGCAATTCACACTTCGGTATTTCTCATTAACCCCCCAGCAGCCCCAACAGCTGCAGCAGCCTCCCATACTAGCGCCTAACAGCCATAGCAGCTGTAGTAGTCCCGCCTACCCCTATTACCGCGGTAGCAGATCCTCCTACCCCGGTCATTCCTGCACATGGTATATAAATATCTATTGAATTATTAGTTATCTATTAAATTAATTCTATTTAATTATCTAATAGTTTATTGTTTGTAGATCTCCATACCACTAGAGAGATGGTGTCTGTCGACGGTTCTAGCGCCACGTCAGGGACGACATGTATAATCGTTATTGCTTAATACTTTTAAATAACAATTGTAATTTAAATTTATCAAATACTATATACATACTTTGAATATTATATTATTGTATCTGTAAATCTATTTTTTTGCAGGCTTCAGCACTGCTAGGACGAGTGGTCCTACTAGGTCCGAATGCTCCATGCCACCAAGAGGTGCCGCGTTATGGACGCTGATGTGAAACAAGTCTGGTCAGCTTGTTGGTTCTTACTCGACCAAATGAGGGGATTACATAGGAGCGGAAATCCAAACTTACTAGAAGTATCCGCTCCATCTTAGGTGGGATCACCGCAGACCACCAATGTTCAGAATATTTTTGCGTCGGCCACGGTATCACATATCTTTTTATATATTTAAATTTCAATCTTCGTTATATATATATATATATATTTAAACTTTTGCAATTTCAGACCTCGAGACATTAATAGATTCATCGGCGAGTCCGGTGAGGATTGCGTGCCTGTGCCGTTTGATCCACATTGCGCCATTGGCTGGGTCGTACCGCAGTGTCCGGGTATCAAGAGAAGACACCGAAATGAAGTAAAGAAGGACAATTACTATCCCTGGCTCGCTGCAACTGAGGAAGAGCGAAGAGCGATGATAGATACCATAGCGCAGGAGGTCCCGAGAGAGGATTGGCCGCTGCTGGTCGTATATTACAAGCACGAGGATTTTCAGGTATGAATTTAATTTTTAAGATTCTAACAATATAACATTAAATCATATTCGGAAATATAATATAATTTTCTTTATATTTACAAGACTGTGCTGGTTCTCAACAAGCAGAACCGGAACAATGGCGTTTAGGACCACGCTGTCCCGACCTAAGGGAAGCGCACACAGGCCAGCGCACCGTAACAAATCGTAAGTATTTCAACGCCTAATTTTATATGTTAACTATTGTTGCAAATTACTTATTAAAAATCGTGAGTAATGTATTATCTTGTTTGTATATGTATGTGTATATTTGTGTGTATGTGTGTGTGTGTATGTGTCTGTGTGTGTGACACACACACGCGCACACTCTCTCTCTCTCACACACACAGACACATACACATACACACACATACGCGCGCACACACAGAGACACACATACACATTTACACACAGAAACACAAACAAGACCAAGACCAAACCTTAATTCATCACCATTCTCCTTAACATTGAACTCTTGTTAAATTTTTATGCCTGAATTTTATCGCGGAAACAGAAAGATCCCGCTACCTACATTGTTGCCAAGGGATGAGCCACGTTACACAAAGGCACGAGTAAGTACATGGTAAGTTTCTTATAATCAAGTGGATTATGTATTTTAAGTTAACACGTGCATGTATATTCTTTATAGACACGGTTCAAGAAGAGGACGGACGCCTTAGGAGTTGACCCTCCCGAAATGATTACCGCCATTGTCTGTGTCCTGGATTCGCTATCCGGCGGGCATCATAGTGGGTATGAGAGCGAGGTTGGTCCCAGACCCCACCGATTTGATGCCATGCGTGCGATCATCCACGAGTATGCCGTGGTCCAGACGTAGGCAGATGTGGCAGCTACGTCGCAGGAGGAGATCCGTGCGCTCCACGATTAGATGACGTAGCTGCAGACGCAGTTGCAGACGTTTACAGCGCAGGTCTAGGAGCTGTCACCGACGATTGCGAAGACCATCCAGCAGGCCATACGAGACGAGTTTGAAAGTATGTTTAGGTCATTGGAAGATAGAGGTGGATCGTCCCAACAACCTTAGATTAGATTTTTTGCATTTGTTGATTTATTGACATACACATTTTTTGTGTATTTATTGTTTATATTGGACTTGAACATATATTTTGTTTATAATTGCATACGATTCGATTCATATTAATTCTTGATTATTATATTTTGTTTATAATTGTGTGAGATTTGATTATATTATAATTGTGTGAGATTTGTAAATGAAAGCAGCACGCCTGGGGCACGCGATTCCAGTTTAAAAAAATACTTAAAACAAATGGTCACGGTTTTAACCGTGACAAGATATATTAAGTAACGGTTTAAACCGTTACCATTTGTCATATATCTGAGAGATACATTCAGTCATTTGAACCCATTTTTGTAACGTTGGCTCTATGGTCATGGTTTAAACCGTGACCGAAAAAATATGGTCACGATTTTAACCGTGATCATTTGTCAGACACCTGAGAGATATATTCAGCCATCTAAACCCATTTTGATAACGTCGGCTCTATGGTCACGGTGCAAACCGTGACCAAAATAAGATATAGTCACGGTTTTAACCGTGACACAACCACCATAAGTCTTGTCACGGTTAAAACCGTGACGATTTCTTGTTTTGGTCAAGGTTTCAACCGTGACCAAATCTCTGCTATGTAGTAGTGCCATATGAGCTTGCTAGCCAAAATTACAATCGACGTCCAAGCCACACATAACATATGAAGAATTAATTAATTAATTTTATTTATTAAAAGAACAAGAGCTAGAGTATCAGAATTAGCAAGCTAAGCTCATGCTTTGGAGAGTGGGAATAATACACCTTTGGGCTCTTTTGTTTACAATATCTTGTTGCTGCAAATGGGGTGCAGCTATCAAGATGGCACATTCAATCATAAATCATAACATAGTTTTCTATATATGATCACTACTTTGAATCAGAGAGGAGGGGGGGGAATGAATGAAATATGAACAGAATAATTACAAAATTAAAGATATATTCCAGTTTTGACGGCTGGTGGCATTCTTTCAGAGGGGAGAGGTATGCTTTTAGCTAAAATATTACCTTATATATTAAGATCGAGACATGTGATTCTTGGTGTATGCCTCTTTTGTGTTATTAACCAATCTTTAGCTGACAAGATACATGTGTAGCTAGCTATCTTATATATAAAATGGGAAAAGATGCTAGTAAAATGGAATATTTCTTTACATTGAATCTGTCTATATATATATAGAGAGAGAGAGAGAGAGAGAGAGAGATTAATGGAGGAAAGAGGCCATAGGAGGGGATATCCTCCTATGGCGTGGAAAAAATACAACCTCCACCATTTTTTCCGACGATCGGCACCCATCATCATCATCATTATCATCTAAGATGTGCGTACAGCAAATTTTATGTGATTCCACAACTTTTTCACCGTTGATTTAGTGGGTTCAAAATTAACGGTTTACCGACAATAGAACTTTTTACATTGCTAAATCAACGGTGAAAAGGTTGTGGAATCACATGAAATTTGGTGTACACACATCTTAGATGATAACGATGAAGATGATGGGGGCCGATCGTCGAGAAAAATGATGGAGGTTGTATTTTTTCAACGCCATAGGAGGAAATCCCCTCCTATGGCCTCTTTTCTTTTATATATATATATATATATATATATATATATATATATATATATTTCTGAAGGTACTGCAGACAAAAAGATTCATGATCACAGCAGTTCATTGACATACAACCCATCAGTTGTAATTAATTAAGCATTTGTTATTGATGATAGGAGGTTGTAACAATGGAGAACGATAAAGGAATTTCTAATTCATGGTGGGGAATTTTAATTTCGATAAGAATTTGCCATGCCAAATTAAGCTCGATAACAATTTTAATTATTTTGGATAACAACTAATTACTAATATGAAAGGTTTATTCTTCTTACTTACATGTCATATGTGATGCTATTAATAAGTTGGCCAGTGCCCAAAAAGAAGAGAGAGTTAACTAGTATTTTTCCATGTGCATAGCATATGAGCTTATAAATTCTTGGCCGGCAGTTATAAGAGTTGACTATTATTTTGGAAGCATATAACATATGGCTAATTATTATTAATTTTTATTATAAAACCATGTAATTCAAAATTAATTCATTTTAATTTTGATTTGGTGATGTGACAACCTAATTACTTTTCTTTAATTTCCTTATACTAAGTTAATTCATTAGGCCATAGAATTTCACTTTGTTAATATAGCCACCAACCAATAAGGAAACTGAGAAACTACAAACAAGGCTAAACTGGGTTAGCTAACCAAAGTCGTCACTTTTGTCGAAATGTAAGAAAGAGAGAGTAACAGCGAAATGAGGGTGAAGAATCAGAGAAAACATGGATAAGGAATCGCAATATCCTAGCGGAAACCCGACAAGAGTCGGTTACCCAAAGAAATACCCCAATCAGAAACGATTCAGCTTTAAAAGGCTTTGTTTTGAAGGAGTTTTTCGAAATTTGGCGTCAAAATACTCCCACACGATGCAAGTATGCATGTATGGAGGTATTAGAGGCACAAAATCAGCGGGAAAGACCAAAACAAGGCAAAATCGATACCAAAAAGCCCTTACA
The DNA here is from genome assembly GCA_030015575.1 of Agapanthus africanus. Taxonomy (NCBI): domain Eukaryota; kingdom Viridiplantae; phylum Streptophyta; class Magnoliopsida; order Asparagales; family Amaryllidaceae; genus Agapanthus; species Agapanthus africanus. Next base: position 283,030,086 of record JASDDO010000004.1, on the reverse strand, counting down.
AACTGAGACTGTAGCTGTCTGGGGGTGCAGGATACATGGGTGCCTTATGAGAAGGCGCTCCTTGTGAGAGGACGCTCAAGTACCAGGGTAAAAAACAGCAGCCTCGGCTGTGCAACAGAGGCAAGTTCCAATAGAGATATCTCCCAATCTGAAGATTAAAATTCGATGAAACTTGCACCGTTAGAAATCTTATCGAGTCTGCTTTCCAACAAAATAAGTCTCAATAGATTTGAAGGTGTGTAGAGTGAGATATGGTCGAAAATGTACATACTACACAGAAAAACTGCATATCGGTATTGTTCATACCAGAATACTGCATTTAATACCGCCCATTCTTACGCTTGTTTGTTTATAGGTAGGTGCTTGTAATCCGTGTTTGCTACGTATTTACAGGCTACAGGTTCCTAGTCCAAAATAACGCAATTGATACAAAATCTCCACTGTTACGCCAAAATACAGAATATCCGTTGACAGCAGATAAAAGCCGGGTTCCGGTCATCCGTATTCGTCCAGTGCCACATACCAGTTCCAGAGACAAGACATATGACAGTGGTCATTCGTGTCTCGGACTAGCACAGAGCACGAGGGGGGCAGCACAAGAATCAATGGGTGCGCGGAGCTCGAGGGAGATAAGGTCAAAAGTATTATTTTTGATGCCATTTTGGACCGTTGCAGATCTGAAGCAATTGTGGAAGCAATTTGCAATTTGGTACATGTAGAACAACATAAGACAGCAAACCAGGGAAACCGACAAAATATCGTGACCTAACCCATCAAGACGGCCGCGGATCCGCGGCCAACATGGGGGTTAGGCCGCGGATCCGCGGCCTAATAGACTCAACTTCTGATGATTTTTCTTGGGCAGTTTGGGAACTGTAAGTCCACGGTAGCTCCCCGGCCGTCTAACAGACGTCAAATGCGGAACAAAATCTTTTTACAACTGGCGCTATCGTGTACTATAACCCGGATCTGCCATAAGAGTTATACCGAACGATCCAAGTCCTTCGGTCTTCAACCATCATCCCACGCTTTGTTGCGGCTGCTCCGATCTCCTGAATCTCCAGTCTTCTCGTCCAGGTGGCACCACGTTGACGGATCATTAAACGGGCTCCCGCCTCTGAACCGAGGCAACTCGATCGTCAAGTTTGCTAGAAGAGACGACCAAGATGATGTAGAGAAAGAGTAGAACACTTTGTCTCGTTACGTCCAAAGTTATGGACGAACAGTTAATGAAGTTGCCTTTTGGAATCGGGTGATAAGAATTTGAGTTATATGAAATTTCCATATACAAATCTATCATAATCTTTTCCCTAGTGAACAACAACCATATTCCCTTACCAAGAAGGGGCCGGCCATATTTGTAGAGGGGGGAGGTGAGTGTAGGAGAGGGGAGGGTCACCATAACAATAATGAAGAGGATGAGTCATTTAAACACCTTGTATGAACACAATTAATGAAACAATGAATCATAACCTTTAGTCATCATATCATTAACTGAACATTTAAAGCACCAATGACTCACCATCCTAGTCACCATCTAGAAGCTTCCACACTCATCTCAAGAAAAGATAAATCCGCATTTAACCGAATGTTAAATACGGCTGATATAAAACTGGAAACTGGCAACTTCCAAAAGCGATCCTGAAACGAATTTCAGGATAACCCCGTAACAGTATAAACATACCCGCATTTGTATTACGACCGAATACAAATGCAACTGAGACAAAGATATTATATCTACACAGTATAATACTCGGATCCGGCTTAAACCAAAGCCGACCAGTATTATCTGCCTGAAATATGACACGTGCGAAAACGCACGTGCATTTTCCGAACCTTGCCATAAAACCATACGGCCTCTACAACGTTTCGCCCGAACTTGGGAAAGTGTCTGTGGGGGACTCTAATGACTCATCAACACACTGGCACTGGGTATAACCTCTAGCACGTCAGAGGAACAAGCTGTACGTAACGGTTGCCTATGTATTGATTGGAAGGGAAGCTGACGAGCGAGCTCATCCATAAACCCTACTGAGCCTAACAGTGACAATATACATACAGTCCGGTCCGTTCGTCTATGAGTATCGCATCGGCCTAAGGGCTGGAAACGTCAGACCCCCAATAGCGGTATAAGTCGTGTCAGAGAGTGTCCCAGAACACCCTGAGATACTACTGGAGTACCTACCAGTAAATATCCTGCCTCGGCCGAGGGCTTTGTATAATGGCTCTTCTAGACACAGCGCGATCTCACCCCCCAATACCGGGAGAGACGAATCCCCTGCCGATCCGCTCACTTGCCTCCATGTGGCTCGGGACTGTACCCAAAAAAGACCTGTTTGCACGACTCCTTTGAGCCGTGGTAGGGTAGAAATCAAAGCACAGTGGGAACTCACACGAGACAAATGACGACCTCAGGTCGATGAACTAACATGTACACATGTCACCAGGGAACTGCTATCTGACGATATATATAATACCAACTAGCATGTTCCCCGGCGAGTCCTGTCCGGTGTACTCATAACCTAATGAGCACCTGTATGCATCTTAGGTGATCCTACTGACACCAATGGCTTGTGAGACCGGCCATCGCCCCTCGTCGGGGTCTCGACTGTATACACTAGTCTACTCTGGAGTATCGATGCCCTGTCTCAAAACTCCCACGACTAGGGACAATTTAAGGATGTGCTTACAGACCCCAGCTCCCACGTATATGATCGCCATCATACTGCTGGTAGTCAAGCAAGAATCCTATGGGCTCTATCATCATGCAATAGTGAACTAAAGCATGTATACGATGATAAAGACAAACCAGATAGCATACTATCATTTCGAGCAAGACTGTCACATCGGTATAGGTCCTGCCTTAATCATTGCAATCACGTACCTGCGATCTAATAATTGACTTTGAGGGCACTATCTCCAACAGGAACTTCATCTTGGGTCAGAATTTGGCCCTAGGGTTTCAGCACGCAGCCTATAAATAGCCCAGTTTTGTGCAAGCCAAAGGTCTTCTTCATGCTTTGATTTCCATTCTCTCTTTAATATAGTTTAGTTTAGCTTCTTCTTCTTCATCTTTCCTCCATTAAATTGTTGTGAGAGCTTTTGAGTGGATGTTAAATGAAGATGAGGGTTATTTTGTATCATTCTTTTGCTTAGCTTCCCCTTGAGATCCTTGCTTTCTTTTGATCTTTCAATCTCTTCATTGAGCTTGAAGGTTTAAGGGTTGGTATTTGATCTCAAGGGTTGTATCATTTTGGAAGGAATAAAGTCTCTTTTGTGCTTCATTTTGCCTTGGGTTTTTAGCTCTCTCTTGATCTTGCAACCTCTTAATTGAGCTTGCAAGTTTAAGTTTGGGTTATTAAACCCATGGTGTGTAACTTGTTCCATGGTTTCTAGTTCTCTTTCTTGCTTATTTCTTTCTTACTTTTTATTACTTGCATTACATTCATGCTTTAATTTCATGCACTTAAATTCCATGCACTTTTAATTACTTGCTTGTAATCTTTTCTTTTCTTTGTTTATCTTTTCTTTTGCTCTTTTTGGTTCGTTTTGTGAATGGTTGTAATATGTTGTTGTTAAGAATAAATACAATATTGTAAGTTAAGGTTTCATTCCTCATTTCCTTTTCCTGTTATTTTCCTTTGAACTCCGCCCAAACGTTACGCAAGCGCTCCGTTTGGCACCCTACCCTACCAAGGTAACGGTGATTCCTAACCGCGACCGGTTGCGTTCGGTTTGGCCGGAGGCGAAAGCAAGAGACAAGAACGGAAGGACAAGGGTAAATAATCCGGATTCCACGAATACCGTGCTTAAATCCCCTAATCCACGTTGTTGCCGATTGCTCTAGCTTCAATTGGTCAAGACTCGGCTCAAAGGTTTTGAGTGCGGATTTCCTTAGCTTACACTTTCGTATCTTTTTCTTAACAACTTTATACTTGCATATAAAACACATAGGTTAGAATTGAACAAACATATACACATTCTTTATTGACTCGTCTAAAACTCGAACGGACATACAACCATCTCCCTGTGGATCGACCCGTGCTCAACCGGCTAGCTGCATAGCGACACCGTCCTGATCGCGGTTATAACTTTAGAACTTTGAACATCCGACACGCCAAAAGCGTGCGATCAAATGGCGCCGTTGCTGGGGAGACAGTAACGTATTTTTTTTCTTGTTATTCGGGTTAATATTCTTTTTGTATATATAAAATAAAATCTTTTTGTTATTTTTGATAATTTTTGTGTGCAAGTGTGCAAGCTAATCTGGAGCAAGTACCGTAATCCAAAAAGAAAATAAAGGTTTTTATTTTGGAGAAGAGAAGAAGTGGAGTTCGTTGACCAAAGACAAATCCCCAAGTCAACTTTTGACCGCGGAACCGCGGTCAAAAGGTGCCTTGCGCGGCGGTTCCGCGGTCCCATTGAGGCCTCTGTGCCCAATTTTTTCTCCACCCCTTTTTCTTTTCTTTTATCTTCTCTGTGAATTCCACTATACTGTATTTTCTACAGGTTTCTTTGCACAAAATTGCTCCGCCGCAAAATAATTTTTTGTTGTTTTAGATTTTGTTTGTTTACCGCTTTGCATATATTAATACGGACATTAAAGGGCTATAACATCAATTCAGATTGGGTGGGGATTTCATCACCCTTCCTAAGACCCCACAAATCACTAATTGCATACGCATTGCCTTGAGCTAATAAAAAAATACTAGACTCAGCCCTAAGGACGTCGCGCTCAATAGGACAGAGGACTAGTGTAGGCATCGGCCGTTTATCTTATCCTGACTTTGCGGTGTCTAGGCAAGTGTGTCCAAGGCAAGTGGTTACTTAATTAGGACCACTACTTACGTAGTGGGGAGCCTCCCACTTACCTGGCACTTACCTGGCCGCAATTGGCGGAGAAGAGGCGGTTTGAGGTCCTATTTCTAGCCCTTTGGAACAGTTAGGAGCAGTCTAGTTGGACTTTAGAGACCCTAGCTCTAGGTGTGTTTTGTTGGGGTAAAAATTTACACCCCCGTTAACCGAGTCAAAGTCAAGGTCAACCCCAAGCCAGGTGGGCCCAAGCCTAGGTTAAGCGGGCCCAGCCCAAGTCGAGCCCGTGGCCAGCCTCCTCCATGCTAAAATATAGTTCATGTAATAAATAATTTTTATGTAATTTTTTATACATGAATGTATGCAAAATGGGCATAAAGCCAATATTTTGTAAGCCCATGGCTTATGTGCAAAAATGAAATGGCACATGAGCCATGGGATGGCTAAAATGCCATTTTTGTAAAGCCCAAGGGGCTATATGTAAATATGTAAGCCTATAAAAGGCAACATGATGATGAATAAAAGACTTTTCATTCTCTCAAAAAACCTAGGGTTTGTATTTCTTTCCCTTTTCTGAAGGTCTCAAACCTTCTTCTTTCTTCTGAATTAAATCAAGAGTTTTACTCTTCCTCTTCAAAAACAAAATAGTTTTTCACCACCAAACCCACAAAGGGGAACTTGGATCTGTCTTTAGATTCCAAAAAGGAGAGATTTTGAGATCTCACATCTCTTGATCTTCAAGATCCAGCTAACAGAGGAGGAGGAAGAAGAACCCCTTCCATTAACCCTAAAAACACACTTAGGAGTCTAACTCCACTCTGATTTCTCTTCCGAGAATCTTTTTAGGCTAAAAGCCTCTTTTTCTCGTCGGCGTTCAAGCGCAGAGCGCCCACGTGCCGATACGTGGCGCGCTTGCGCTCAAGCGCTCAGCGCTCAAGCGCTCAGCGCTCAAGTGCAGAGCGCCCACGTACCGACACATGGCGCGCTTGCACAATAGCGCCCTGCGCTTGAGCGCAAAACGCCCACGTGCCGACACGTGACGCGCTTGCGCTCAAGCTTAAGTCGCCCCAGTGCCGACACGTGACGCGCAAGCGCTCGAGCGCAAGTCGCCCCAGTGCCGACACGTGGCGCGCTTGCGCTCAAGCGCACAGCGCTCTGGCGCAAGTCGCCCCCGTGTCGACACGTGGCGCACTTGCGCACAGGCGCACAACGCTCAAGCGCAAGTCACCCCTGTGCCGACACGTGGCGCACTTACGCTCGAGCGTCAGGCGCTGAAGCGCAAAGCGCCCACGTGCCGACATGTGGCGCGCTTGCGCTGCAGCGCTCTGCGCTCAAGCGCAGAGCGCCCACGTGCCGACACTTGGCACGCTAGCGCTTGAGTGCACAGCACCTGGGCGCACAGTGCCCAAGGCGCTGGCCCCACGCATCCTTTGGATGCCTTTTCCCCCTCTTTCTTTTATATATATATATATATATATATATATATATATATATATACATATGTACATACATATACATATACATATGTATACATATTTGCACACACACGTGCTCCACAACACTGTCCCTGTTAGAAAAAAATTTCTAACGGGGCGTTGCCCTGCACCCCGCAAGGGGGCTGCTAGCCCCCTTGACCCCCAGCCCGCTATCCGGGTAGCGGGACCCCCGTAAAAACTCTGCGTGGCTCCCCATATATCCAAAAACCCCTTTCAAAACACAACACACGCACACCGCACATTGAGTTCGCATGACCAGTTTAACCCGTTAATCGGAGGTTCCCTCGCCCCAAAGGCGAGGGGTAATTAATGGCAGCTTAGTCCGCGGCTGCCGGAGATTCGGATCCCCACAATCATTAAACCCCGGCCTACCCTAGGCAGGGGGAATCTGTAGTACGCCTGGCAAGCACGCGCGTATTCCCATCTCGATAGGGTGACGAAAAACACCCTACAGATTCTGGCACGCCCGGTGGGAACAACCTCTCCTCCCATATTTCGGGTTACACGTTCATGCGAACTCAATCAATATACATGTCTGTATTTATACTAAAATAATGCTCTTTCATGCAGGTTTTCAAGCAATCACCTCTCAACAATGTCTCCGAGGACGATCTCCGCTCTCAGCACGGCTCCCGTCTCCTACACGATGAGGATAGACTCTAGGACGGTCCTCCCGGCCAGTCTCGGGCGACAATGGGAGGAGCCGCTGCTACCATTCAGCTCTATTATGTTCATGCCTGTTGGCGCCATCCCAGCTCCTCAAGCCCCGATAACAGACAAACCGGTCCCGAGAGGCAAGAGGCCAAATGTGGTAGTCTCGAGGACGCCCCAACCCAAACGCAAGTCGGTGTCTGAACGACTTTCCTTGGCCCCAGCTGGGGGCAAGGCCATCAACACCAACAAAGCTACAACGCGTCCCGAGCAAGCTCCAGCGGTGCCATTGACCACTGCTCGATCGGGTGTCTTCTCTAAGCTCCCCGTCAGTGAGAAAGAGACGACTGGATATGAGGTCCACACTGTCTGCATGGTGGGCACGCGCAGCAAGAGCAAGGACGGGGCCACTACATCCCAAATCCAATCTGGCTTGAATGTGGTGGCCGCTTCCCAAGAACAGCCGCTTCTGCTGGGTGATGAAGACCTTCTCGATGAGGATGATGGGCAGAAAGACCCTTCGGTCCATGAGGAGTCGGGCTCGGAAAGCAAAGAAGAGACGACTTTCCGCCCCAGAACCATGGAGCAAGAGCTGCTTCAAGAGCTCCGAAAGCAGCTCAGAAACAAAGACAAGGAGATGGCCAAACTCTACTCCAAAATCGATGACTTGACGGATGTCGTGATGCAGCTCACGGCCCGACTTGCCTCTCAGCCGCCCAATCAAGCGCAGGGCTCTGCTCGTGAACCGGGAAACGGTGTCCCAACGCAGCCGACACCTATTCCCTCAAATCCAAAAGTGGGCAAACTACATGAAAATCTGTCGCATCCTATCTTAGGAAATGTCTTGGCTACCGATGACAGTAGCCCGCTAACTCAAGATCAAATCATGGATTTGGTTGCCAGCAAAGTCAAAACATTGGTGGCCGAAGCCGAAGCGCAAAAAGATATCAGCAGTAGTGGGAGACCATTTCCTGCTTAGTATGATCTGGTGGAATTCCCTAGCGGCTATGTCATCCCCAAATTCGGAAGATTCGATGGGATGGGAAACGCGAATCAGCACATCGCCCACTTCAAAGCCTCATGCGGGAATACTGGGGGCAATGATGCGCTTCTCCTCCGCCAGTTCGTTAATATCCCGACCGATGTTGCTTTCGACTGGTACGCGAGCATACCGGATGGCTCCGTCACAACTTTTGTCCAAATGGAGTCTCTGTTTCGGCAGAGGTTCATGAGCGTCAGCGATAAGATTACCATTGTCGAGCTCGTAAGGACCAAGCCCAAGAACGACGAAAGCAGCACGGATTTTATAACCCAATGGCGTAATCTCTCCGTCAAATGCGTGTTAGTTATATGTATGCCCTAGAGGCCATTACTGTACATTGGATGTATATTGTAGTGGATGCTGGGACATATATAGGGAGGACTTTCTTGCTCGACATGATAGTATGCTATCTGGTTACTCTTTACCTTAACGTGTATACTGATTGTCTCTCTGTTACATGTTGGTAAAGCCCTTAGGATGTGTACTTGACTACCTGGACTATGATGCGGATCATACTAGTGGGGACATGGTAGTCTATAAGTACATCCTTCAAAGTCCCTAGTCGTGGGTGTATCGAGACAGGGCATCGATATACCAGAGTAGACTAGCGTGTACCTTCTCGACCCATACAGATGGGTGATGGATGATCCCATATCCATTGGTGTTTGACATCAGAGGAGATATACGGGTGCTCAGTAGAGACTGGGTACACTGGACGGACTCGCCGAGAACTCCCAGATGGTATTATACCTTACGTCAGATGGCAGTTCTCTGGTGACACTGGTACAGAGTAGTATGTTGACCCGAGATCGTCATAGAGTCTTGTGTGGTTCCCACTGTGCTTTGATTTCCATCTTACCACGTCCAAGAGGGCGTGCAAAACGGTGGTTTTTGGGTACAGTCCCGAGTCACATGGAGGCAATGAGCGATAGGAAGGGATTCGTCTCTCCCGGTATAGGGGGTTGATGTTGCGCTGTGTTCGATTGGCTATAACAGGAAATCCCTGGCCAGGGTTGCTGAGATTTACTGGTAAGTGTTACCAGTAGTTTCTCGAATTGTTATAGACCTCATATCGACACGACTTATCGAGCTATTGGGGTCTGACGTTTACCACCCCTAGGCAAGATATGCGACATATCAGACGATCAGACCGGACTGTACGGTAGTGTTACTGGTTGGATTCACTGGAGTGTGAGCGGGCTTGCTCGTCGATCTTCTGATCGCTCAATACCTGGGTGGCCGTTACGTTTAGCAGACCGCTTGCGGCTTGTGGGTGCTTGATATGATCATCATCTGCTGCCGGTGTATTGACGAGTCTTTAGAGTCCTACACAGAGGTTTCCTGGCTCAAGCGAAACGAAATAGGAGCGCATATGAGATATGTGCGGGACCGAGAATAATGCGTGTATGTGATACCGTATTCTATTCTCGCGATGAATGTATCGATTGGTTGTATGCGATATAACCTAGTTATCGAATCAAGTATTGATTCGATAAGCCGATACATTGGATACTAGTCGGTTATATGCGATATGACCGGATCGTTAAATCAAGTGTTGATTTAATGATTTAATGCATAATTATATATTTGATATATTAGTTTGCATCAACTAGTATCGGTTTACTTAAGATGGATTTTCTCACTCGGATGTACACATTGTATATGTGATATACTTTTGTGCACTTGATTGTATCATGTTTGATGATGCATGTTTGCTAGGGTTTTTGTGTAAAGATCAAACCATGGTTACATGATAATGGTTAGGGTTTTGTTTTATTCACTTATTTATTTATTTTCTTTTTGGAAAATGAAAAGAAAAATGGTGGCTTTATTTGGATATATGTTGAAGCTTCATGAAGCTTTGACTTAGTCACCATTTTTGTCTTCATACCTAACCTAACCATTCACTTAACCTTAGTTTAGTCTCTACACTTTACCATGGTTTCATTATGATAAGTATTCAATTTATTTTCTATTTTGAATTAACTTATCATAACATTATCTTCATATTCTTCTTCTTCTTCACATGAAGAAGCTTGCTTCATCAATGGTGATTGATGAAAACACGTGAGAAATCCAATTCTAAAGTCTACCCACTTCCTATTTCTTCATCCTCTACCTCTTGCCAAGTAGTAGAGTGTGTTTCCTTCACAAGTTTTCTTGACTTGGTGAAGTTGGAGCTTGATCCAGCGATGCCTCGACGTAGATCATCTTCGGCATCGTCGTCGATGACCTAGCCCGCTTCTTCTCCGATGAAGCCGACGCTAGAGCCCGGGATCCGTTTTGGACAGCGAGGAGACATCATCACGGAGCTATGGAGATGGAGCACCGGATCTACAAAGGTTGTATTTCCGTTCCCTTAGTTAAAATGTTAACTAGTTTCAATTGTCGCCTAGAATTCTAGCCAATGGTCCGTGTTAGGGTGTCTCGGCACCGTAATTTTTGTAAATTGGCATGGTTGATGCCTTGTGAGACCTCTTGGGAGTGCCTAGGAACCCTACAGTGGTATCAGAGCCTAGCTAGAGCCTTAGGCGAAGTCTAGACGGAATTTGAAGTCCGATCGAACCGAAACCCCAATTCCAAACGATTCCAAACTTGCTCTCTGTACTTTTTTGTAAAATGTGGTTTTTTCAAAATTAAAAATATGCAGAAAAATCAGCAGGTGATTTTAAGAGTTACTGTGAAGTTCGAGTGTCTAACTCCATCAACATGCCGCGGTTCCGCGGCACGAGCATGGCTCGTGCGGCGGTTCCGCGGCCGTACGACCTCATTGTTCAGTGTATTTTACATAGTAACTCCTAATTGATAGTGCTGGTTTTCCTGGGAATTTTTAAACTTTACTCAAGAGTTGAGTTTTCTGGGGTTGTATAGATTCGATCGGATTTTCAGATTTTGTCTATGTGTTTTTCCGGATTTTTTTGAATATGTTAAAAAGTTCGACCGGATATAAATACCCAATTTTTCCCCTGTCGGGAAATTTCCAAGTGTTGGATTTTTCCGTAGTTTAAAGACGTTCTAAGTAGTGCAAGTAACTCGATGGACCCTCTAGAAGACAACAAACCTTAACTCGATTATGTGACCGTCTTGAACTGCCCTTTGAACCTTCGGGTTTGGGGCAGTACGGCGTGCCACATGTGAGGCGTTGGCTTGACCCTTCTACGGCTGGACCGTTGGTACTGAGGCACGAACTGAATGTCTTTAGACTTGTTTCATGTGTTGATCTGTATCGGGAAAACTTGGGTGTTCGATTGTTCGATCGGAAAGTTTAACATTTTCTGTTTATCCGGAATGTGATACAATAATTGGAATCAACAAAAGGTTATGAGATAACTGAATGAATGTTATAAACGTAGCAGTTTAGTCTCACTTGATCGGTTGCCACGGAATTTTGATGTGATCAAAAGTCCGTCGCAATCACGTAGCGTACGCGGATACTCGCCGGGTAAACTTAATAGACAGCTACACCCCATAGCCCCGACCAAGTGACTGTAGGAGAACCCCGTCGCCGAAAGCATCCGTTCGGGTGCTCGCGGCAGCGGTGTTCCTCCTTGGTGCACTTCGTCGACGGTATCGGGGGTGCGACCGTCTACTGAAGTTTGTGACGAGCATTCGATCAGGATGTCGGGAATCCTGTTGAATTGCCCGACTTGATATTGAAAAGTGTTTTCGATTTTGAGACTAAAATGCGGGGGTTTATAATTGTTAGGCATGCGATGTCTAAGTAATTCATTTGGTCAGGCATGCGATGTCTGAGGTGGTTGCGGATTCCAACTGTTGTAGTTTTACACTTTCTTTTCTGTGACCGTAAGTGTAATATGTGATATCGCCGGTTTCGTTGCTATATGTCAACGACAATTGGGATGCGCATATTTACTTACGTTGATGACATGTGATGTTATGTGTTGCTGGATATGTTATATTGGATCGTCGTGTTTGAATAGCCGGGGGTTTTTATGTGAGATGAGTGTTTTTCATTTTCATTCATGTAAAAACTTGTATGTAATATTCTTTTATTGGGGCACTTCCAGATAGCGGAAGTAGTTACCGTTTGTATATTATTTACTTTTCCGCACTAGGATAGACCCAAGGAGGAGGGCACAAGTAACCGGGTTCTGGAGTCCAGTGGGAGACCAACTCGAGGAGTCGAGTCCGGGTCTCCTAACTCCAGAATTGGTAGGGTTGCTTGCCGCTCTCGTAGGGGTCTAGAGGTGTGGGTTTGGCTATTCATCACGACCGTGGAATCCGTGTTTTATACTGGCTCGTATTGAAAACACGGACGTCCTAGTATATCCAATATTTCATATGATTCTTCTGCTGCGATATCTGTGATGTGATCATGTGATGTTCTGTGATAGATACAGTATATAGTATATATGATATATTATATAGACGTTACTTATGTTTTACACCCGCGCTAGCCCTGCCCCGCTCTGTCGTTAGTTACCTAACCTAACGGTGCACGAGGGGACATCGAGGCGAATGCGGATGGCATAAGTGTACGTCGTATTTATCTGTGATGTTTAGGTACATTAAATGATGAAACTTCATTAATGTGATTAATGAAAGAAAAGAAACCTAAGATGTTGTAGAATTGAATTTCAAAATAAAACAGGTAGCTACAGTTCTTGCTTTGCACAGCGGTATATGTGATATATCCTGCACCTTATTCGATAAGGAAAGGACCGAGATCCCTTCACCGGGAGTGACTCCTTTAGCAATAACTGGCACATGCTACACACTCGGTTTGTCTTTTGATTGCTTTTAAGAGTTTCTGCTTTGCACAGTGATATATATGATATATCCCGCACCTCATTCGACGAGGAAAGGACCGACGATCCCTTCACCGGGAGTGACTCCTTTAGCAAAAACTAGAAAAGCCTCAGAAACACTCCATTTTAAAATCATTCGATCCTACAACGATTTCAAGTTCATTACGCAATAGGTTTTCAGAAAAACTTGTCGTAGCCCTCCGTCATTTCAGATAAGTACTAGTTAGTATTCGTGCTGCGGTTGTTTGGCATGCGTCAAGGCGTAGTGTACGGTAGCTAACTAGTGCTTATCTGCTAGCATATGATGCGATTGGATTAGGGTATTCGTACGGCGTTGTTTGGCATGCGTCAAGGGTCGTGCGGGTGGGTTTAATTCAATCAAGAAATGTACGGGTTGAACTTGACTAGCGGACTATGGGTTGTTTGGCATGCGTCAAGGTCATAGCACGCTAGGGGCAAAATTATCGGGAATTTCAAGTGTTGAAATTTGCAATGAGATTGCATACCTTCTATGAGATAGTTGGATCCCGATACCCGCTGCGAGTAATTGTTACTCCTGGGAGAGTTTTACACATTGCAATTAGCCGATCAAGTAGGTGTCTAGAAAGGTGTTAACGAGGTTACGCCTCTGGGAAAACGAGGTTTACATTAATTAGGTTCGTGCGAAAGTACGGGGGACCTCCCTCAAAGTACCGACACTGGCCTGGCTGAAAGATTGGCGAACTTGTTGTGTGTAATTAATCCCGGCTAGTCTTTCCTTTTAGGGTTTGAAGGAAGATTTGATAAAAAGCAGTGGGAGCCATCCTGATTAGATAAAATAATAACCAATCTATTCTTGCAAGAGCGCACGCTGAGTGCTTTCTTCTCTCTCTCTCCTGGTAGCGACCATATCACGCCTTAATCAAGATAATAATACGGATTATTGACCGAACCCGCTTGTTATACTGAGCTGGGGAACGTTGGTCCCGCTCCAACTTATAATTGTTATAAGACGGAGCAGGAAATTGGGGAATACCAGATTTCCCGTGCCGCCCAAACGAGGAAAGTGCATATGATGCATCATCTTCGGGTGTGTTCATTATACAGAACTGTTTCTCAAATGTCCTTTACGTCCTGGGTATATGATACCGGATCAGGATCCCGCATACGTAATCTGTTACATGGGCTATAGATAGGTAAAGAACTGAGAACGGGTGATAAGTTTCATGAGGCAGAAAACGGGGCAAGAGTTGCAGCCAAGTCTGTCGGTCACTGTCACCCTGTATTACCAATACATTGATTCTGAACGAATGTTATTAGATACCGAACCTGATATACAAAATCATATCAGTCTCTTTATTAGTAAAGAAATGATAAAATTTTGTATTGTTGGATAATGTTTTGAACATTTCCTATATCAAAAGTTGATCGGTTCAAGCACGTTATCTAAAAGCATTAATGTTCTAAATCAAACTACAGTTCTTAGTATATAGAACACACACAAGAGGAAGAGTTCAGAAATGAACGAATTCTTCTTGAGGTATTGTAGACTAGGTCAGATCAATGTGACCCGACTAGCTAGAGTTACATATAGATGCATATTTAAATCAGTTTGAATTTACATCTTGTGAAACTCGCCAGTCATGTCACAAAGATAAAATGACCATAGCTCTGTTTATTGGAAACAGAGAAAGAGTTAGTGAACTCTTGGGACTGATACATGATGATGTATGTAAGGTCTCCTGTCTACACATGCCAGGACTGGTTCTTTATACTTCATTACATTCTCTGATGATCTTTCGAGATTCAGACCTATGTTCCTGTTGAAACACAAGTCCGAATTTTTTGAGATATTCACAGAATATAAGTTAGAAGTAGAGAACCAAAATACGGGTATAAGTATTATGTCCTATGATGAGATCAGGGAGGAGAATACTTGTGCATGGAATTCCTGGACTATTCTAAAGGAGAATGAGATTCTCTCTTAGCATTACTCCTCCGTATACACCATAGCACGACGGTATATCGGGGCGGAGCAATCACACCCTATATGATAAGGTGTGCTCTATGATGAGTACTACTGAGTTACCTATTTTCTTATGGGAGTTATGCGCTTGAGAAGCTGCATACCTATTGAATAGGGTCCCGATCAAATCAGTAGCCTACCACTTCATATGTGATATGGAAAGGGAAGAGCCCATCTCTTAAGTCAGTTAAGATTTGGGGTTGTCCGGCCAATGTCTAAAAGCAAAATCCGGACAAGCTCGAGGCAACGTCTGTTATGTACAACTGGAAATGTTCCAGCTATACAAACTGCAGCTGATGATTTGACAGAACCAAAGGATTCAGTAGATTCCAATGAACCTCAGCCTCTCCGCCGATCTAGTAGGGTTCCTCACCCACCTGAGAGATACTTCGGTTTCTCTATGACAGTGGGAGCGAGGATTGCATCATGAGATGATGACCCAACTAGCTTCGAGCTGGCCATCAGGAGTAAGACTCTGTAAGAATGGCTGGATGCTTATCGATCTGAGATGGAATCCTTATACACCAACAAATTATGGACTTTGGTTGCTATATCTGAAGGGTTAAATCCCCATAAGGAGCAAGTATATCTTGAGAAGATTACTTGGTGTAAATGGAAAAGTTGAGACTTTCAAAGCTAGACTTGTTAAAGGTTTTCGTCATTGACCAGGCGTGGATAATGATGAAACCTTTTCCAGTACCTATGCTTAAGTCCATCCAGATCCTACTTGTCACGGCTACATACCATGACTACGATATCTGGCGGTTGGGTGTCATGACTGCTTTTCTAAATGATGTTTTAGAAGAGTGCGTCTATAAGTACACAGCCAGAGGGCTTCGTAGACAGTGGGAGCAGCGGAAACGTGTGCAAGATGCTTTATAGGATAAAGCAGGCATCGCGGAGTTGGAACGTCTGTTTTGATGTGTTAGTCAAAGAGTTTGACATCATCAAAATGGTAGATGAACCTTGTATAAACAAAAAGGTAGTAGGGAGTATGGTGAAAATCCTCGTAGAGTACGTGGATGACATACTCTTGATAGGAAAAGAGTTTCCTATGCTACGCTCGATCAATCTCCGCTTATCACATGATTCTCCATATAGGATCAAAGTGATACCTCCTAAATCCTGAGTTTTAGATCTATGAGATAGATTTAATTGGATGTTAGGATTCTCACTAGTTGTAGTGAGATGGTATCAATCGATCCTGGGGAGAATCACTGGAGGTGTTCCAGGGTGATAAAACGACTGAATGTCAGTCACAGGCATTGTCTTTACCCTCAGTAAAGGGACGGTATGTTGGAAGAGTTCCAAGCTAGATACCGTGGCATACTAGAAGATAAAAGCAGGATACATCGCTACTTAAGATGCTACCAAAGAGGATGTTTGGGTGTATATTAGTTCATGAGATGAACTACGTTCCTACCATTGTGAGACAATGGAGTTGTGGCTTATGCCAAGGAACGACGGTCCCATCAGTGATCCAGACTTATTCTAAGGCAGTATCGCCTGATCATGGAGATGTTTGATCTCTAGGGGATCGAGGTCAGGAGAGTAGACTCAGAGGACAACACGGCGGATCCACTCACTAAGGCCTATTCCTAGAGAGAGACTTTTATGGGATGATTGAGAATGAGATACTACAACCACTGCTACAGATGGCCCTAGTGCAAGTGGGAGATTGTTAGTTATATGTATGCCCTAGAGGCCATTACTGTACATTGGATGTATATTGTAGTGGATGCTGGGACATATATAGGGAGGACTTTCTTGCTCGACATGATAGTATGCTATCTGGTTACTCTTTACCTTAACGTGTATACTGATTGTCTCTCTGTTACATGTTGGTAAAGCCCTTAGGATGTGTACTTGACTACCTGGACTATGATGCGGATCATACTAGTGGGGACATGGTAGTCTATAAGTACATCCTTCAAAGTCCCTAGTCGTGGGTGTATCGAGACAGGGTATCGATATACCAGAGTAGACTAGCGTGTACCTTCTCGACCCATACAGATGGGCGATGGATGATCCCATATCCATTGGTGTTTGACATCAGAGGAGATATACGGGTGCTCAGTAGAGACTGGGTACACTGGACGGACTCGCCGAGAACTCCCAAATGGTATTATACCTTACGTCAGATGGCAGTTCTCTGGTGACACTGGTGCAGAGTAGTCTGTTGACCCGAGATCGTCATAGAGTCTTGTGTGGTTCCCACTGTGCTTTGATTTCCATCTTACCGCGTCCAAGAGGGCGTGCAAAACGGTGGTTTTTGGGTACAGTCCCGAGTCACATGGAGGCAATGAGCGATAGGAGGGGATTCGTCTCTCCCGGTATATGGGGTTGATGTTGCGCTGTGTTCGATTGGCTATAACAGGAAATCCCTGGCCAGGGTTGCTGAGATTTACTGGTAAGTGTTACCAGTAGTTTCTCGAATTATTATAGACCTCATATCGACACGACTTATCGAGCTATTGGGGTCTGACGTTTACCACCCCTAGGCAAGATATGCGACATATCAGACGATCAGACCGGACTGTACGGTAGTGTTACTGGTTGGATTCACTGGAGTGTGAGCGGGCTTGCTCGTCGATCTTCTGATCGCTCAATACCCGGGTGGCCGTTACGTTTAGCAGACCGCTTGCGGCTTGTGGGTGCTTGATATGATCATCACCTGCTGCCGGCGTATTGACGAGTTTTTAGAGTCCTACACAGAGGTTTCCTGGCTCAAGCGAAACGAAATAGGAGCGCATATGAGATATGTGCGGGACCGAGAATAATGCGTGTATGTGATACCATATTCTATTCTCGCGATGAATGTATCGATTGGTTGTATGCGATATAACCTAGTTATCGAATCAAGTATTGATTCGATAAGCCGATACATAGGATACTAGTCGGTTATATGCGATATGACCGGATCGTTAAATCAAGTGTTGATTTAATGATTTAATGCATAATTATATATTTGATATATTAGTTTGCATCAACTAGTATCGGTTTACTTAAGATGGATTTTCTCACTCGGATGTACACATTGTATATGTGATATACTTTTGTGCACTTGATTGTATCATGTTTGATGATGCATGTTTGCTAGGGTTTTTGTGTAAAGATCAAACCATGGTTACATGATAATGGTTAGGGTTTTGTTTTATTCACTTATTTATTTATTTTCTTTTTGGAAAATGAAAAGAAAAATGGTGGCTTTATTTGGATATATGTTGAAGCTTCATGAAGCTTTGACTTAGTCACCATTTTTGTCTTCATACCTAACCTAACCATTCACTTAACCTTAGTTTAGTCTCTACACTTTACCATGGTTGCATTATGATAAGTATTCAATTTATTTTCTATTTTGAATTAACTTATCATAACATTATCTTCATCTTCTTCTTCTTCTTCACATGAAGAAGCTTGCTTCATCAATGGTGATTGATGAAAACAAGTGAGAAATCCAATTCTAAAGTCTACCCACTTTCTATTTCTTCATCTTCTACCTCTTGCCAAGTAGTAGAGTGTGTTTCCTTCACAAGTTTTCTTGACTTGGTGAAGTTGGAGCTTGATCTGGCGATGCCTCGACGTAGATCATCTTCGGCATCGTCGTCGATGACCTAGCCCGCTTCTTCTCCGATGAAGCTGACGCTAGAGCCCGGGATCCGTTTTGGACAGCGAGGAGACATCATCACGGAGCTATGGAGATGGAGCACCGGATCTACAAAGGTTGTATTTCCGTTCCCTTAGTTAAAATGTTAACTAGTTTCAATTGTCGCCTAGAATTCTAGCCAACGGTCCGTGTTAGGGTTTCTCGGCACCGTAATTTTTGTAAATTGGCATGGTTGATGCCTTGTGAGACCTCTTGGGAGTGCCTAGGAACCCTACAGTGCGAACCGCCGATAGAGCAGGACCAATCTGTCAGTCTCCTTATCGGAAATCTCAACAACTGGATGGCCCCGTTTCTATGTACCGCGGGTCTCAAAACATTCCAAGAGCTGACCAAAAAGCTCCAAACGTTGGAACGCTCAAAGCCCGAGTCCGCTCAGGATCTTCAGTTCACAAATAGACCGAAACCTTGGAGGGACGACAACCGAAAAGGCGGAAGTTCTAACATCACCGATTCTCCAAATAAGCAGAGAACGGGCGGAGCAAAAACTGACCAGTCTCGAGGGCCAACTTTGGAGGAAAGAAGAAATAAGGTCTACTCATTCCGAAGGGACAAGGACCACAAAATTTTTAAAGATGCTCTGAAGAATGGCATGCGGCTACCAGAACCGAAAAGGCTAAGTGAAGCGAACAAGACCGATCATCCCAACTTTTGCCCATACCACCGAGTGCTGGGGCACACTATTGAAGACTGTTGCATCTTCAAGGATTGGGTCGAGAAACAATACAAGGCGGGAGAAATATCATTGTCCCCTGGCGTGTTAACAAACAATCAAGCTGCGACCGCCAATTTCATACACACGGGGACCGAAGTCCTTCAGGGACCTGATTCTCTTTAACACCCGCCTTTTTCTGGGAACAATCGACCGCCACGTCATTAAACTGGGAACAATCGACTGCCACGACATTAAACTGGGAACAATCGACTGCCACGTCATTAAACTGGGAACAGTCGACCTCTAAGTCGTTAAACTGGGAATATAAAAAAATGTAAATAAAAAAAAGTGTAAATAAAAGAAAAAAATAAAAGCCGAAATGATGGGGCAACTCGCAATAAAAATCAGCGAGTAAAATAAAGATGAAATAAAAGCCGAAATGATGGGGCAACCGCGAATAAAAGCCGAAATGATGGGGCAATCGCGACCTTCACGATAAGAAAAGCTGAAATGATAGAGCAATCGCGGTAAAACAAAAAAAATAAGAAAAACCCCAAAAAAAACGAAACAAAAGCGAATGATGAGTCGCTCTTGGTACCATATTCCAGTGCAGCGATGCAGACGCCGGTCAAAATCCAATTTTCCAAAATTCTTCCAGCCCTACGGCCAGTCCCCAAATTGACTACCGTATACAATCCACGGGCTTAAATAATTCTCATCACCCTCATGCCCCACCGTAATCACCAGTTATGCGGCTGGTCTCCGTCTTTGGAATTATGCCCCATTGAGAAGACCCACTCATGTGTCCTCACGGTACATGAGGAGAACAAACCTTTGTGGGATCCTTGCGACTCACAAAGGAAAAACACGCTTAGGAGTCCTCACGACTCGTAAGGAGAAAATACACCTGCGAGATCCTCATGACTCACAGGGAGAAAATACTTTTATGGGACCCTCACGGCACATAAAATTGAAAAGCCTTAGGCGATAGGGACCTAAACCCATCTCCTAAGCCATCGCTCCGCCAACAAGAGTAGGCAAATGATGAATTGCTCCTGGCACCTCTACTTCAGTGTTAGCAACGCTGATGCCGGCCCCTACCCCAAAATTCCAAGCTCGCCATCAATAGACCTCCAAGTCTTTAAACTGGAAACAAATGACCTCCAAGTCGTTAAACTGGAAACAGATGACCACCAAGTCGTTAAACTGGAAACAGATGACCACCAAGTCTCTAAACTGGAAACAGATGACCACCAAGTCGTTAAACTGGAAACAGATGACCACCAAGTCGTTAAAATGGAAACAGATGACCTCTATGTCGTTAAACTGGAAACAGTAGACCTCTAAGTCTCTAAACTAGAAACAGATGACCTCTATGTTGTTAAACTGGAAACAGATGACCACCAAGTCGTTAAACTGGAAACAGATGACCTCTACGTCGTTAAACTGGAAACATATGACCACCAAGTTGTTAAACTGGAAACAGATGACCACCAAGTCTTTAAACTGGAAACAGATGACTTCCAAGTTGTTAAACTGGAAACAGATGACCTCCATGTCGTTAAACTGGAGACAGATGACCACCAAGTCTTTAAACTGGAAACAGATGACCTCTACGTCGTTAAACTGGAAACAGATGACCTCCAAGTCATTAAACTGGAAGCAGATGACCACCACATCGTTAAACTGGAAACAGATGACCACTATGTCGTTAAACTGGAAACAGATGACCTCTACGTCTTTAAACTGGAAACAGATGACCTCTAAGTCGTTAAACTGGAAACAGATGACCCCTAAGTCATTAAACTAGGGACGAAAGGAAATCCACTCATGTGTCCCCACGATGCATGAGGAGAACAAACCTTTGTGGGATCCTTACGACTCATAAAGGAAAAACACACTTGGGAGTCCTCACGACTCCTAAGAAGAAAATGCACCTACGGGATCCTTATGACTCGTAGGGAGAAAATGCTTTTATGGGACCCTCACGGCCCATAAAATTGAAAAGTCTTAGGTGATAGGGATCTAAACCTGTCTCCTAAGCCATCGCTTCCCAATCCCCAAGTGGCGAATGATGAGTCGCTCCTGATACCATATTCCAGTGCAGCGATGCAGACGCCAACCAAATTCCAAATCCCATACCCCAATGGCGAATGATGAGTCGCTCCTGGTACCATATTCCAGTGCAGCGATGCAGACGCCAACAGAGACCCAAAATTTTTTTGGCCCTACGGTCTGGATCATACATCCTGCAAAACCGTATACAATCCACGGGCGTAAAACAATCCCAGTCCCTCCCAAGTCCTACCGGTGAGACCACATTCAAAGTCCCACAAAAAAAAAGAGAAAAAAAAGAAAGAAAAAAGAGAAGAAGAAAAAAAAGAAGATATGTCCACAAGCAAAATGGGCACGGATGAAAACCCGAAAGGGCTCCGTGAGTAAAAACGGCAGGACTGCCGGCGAGTTTGTGAAAACCCGAAAGGGCGCAAACTCGTAAAAAGAAGAAGAAATGAAATGCACTCACAAAGTCCTCTCGACTTTGTGAGGAGAAAATTCCCGCGTGAGATCCTTACGACTCATAAAGGAGCAATACACTTGGGAGTCCCCACGACTCCTAAGGAGAAAATACACTTACGGGATCCTTACGATCCGTAGGAAGAAAATGCTTTGTGAGACCCTTACGGCTCACAAAATTGAAAGTCTTAGGTGATAGGGACCTAAAACCTGTCTCCTAAGCCATCGCTTCCTAATAAGCAAGTGCAAATGATGATTCGCTCCTGGTAACATATTCCTGTGTAGCGATACTGATGCCAAACAAAAAAAAACAATTCCCAAATCCTCTCGGGGCAAATGATGAGTTGCTCCTGGCATTATTCCAGTGCAGCAATGCAGATGCCAAACAAAAAAAAACCAATTCCCAAATCCTCTCAGGGCAAATGATGAGTTGCTCCTGGCATTATTCCAGTGCAGCAATACAGATGCCAAACAAAAACCCCAATTCCCAAATCCTCTCAAAGACGGACGATGATTCGCTCCTGGTACCATATTCCAGTGTAACGATGCCGATGTCGACTCAAATCAAATCAAATCAACCAATCAGCTCTGCGTCGGAATCATACTTCGTCTCAGAGTGTACTCCGTGTCGAAATCAAGCTTCGCCCCGGTGCATCTGCCTTCCCTATCGGAATTATGCTTCGGCTCAGAATCAACCAACGACCTCCTCGTCGGAAGTATGCTCCGCCTCGGAATCAAGTCACCCAGCAAGCTCTGCGTCGGAATCATGCTTCGTCTCAGAATGTGCACCCCGTGTCGAAATAATGCTTCGCCTCGGTGTATCTGCCTTCCCTGTCGAAATTATGCTTCGTCTCGGAATCAAGTCAGCCAACAAGCTCTGTGCCGGAATCATGCTCCGTCTCAGAATATACCCCGTGTCGAAATCAATGCTTCGCCTCGGAATATTTTCCTTCCTTGTCGGAATTATACTTCGCCTAGGAATCTACCTCTGCATCGAAATCATGCTTCGGTCAGAATGTTTGCCGCTCAACGGAATGATGCTCCGATCCCCTGGAATCATGCTCCGCTCTTCGGAATGATGTTCCGAACTCTGGAATCATGCCCCGCTCATCGGAATGATGCTCCGATCCCTGGAATGATGCTCCGCCCATCGGAATTATGCTCCGATCCCCTGGAATCATGCTCCGCTCATCGGAATGATGCTCCGATTCCTGGAATCATGCTCCTCTCTTCGGAATGATGCTCTGAACCCTGGAATCATGCTCCGCTCATCGGAATGATGCTCCGATCCCTGGAATGATGCTCCGATCCCCTGGAATCATGCTCCGCTCATCGGAATGATGCTCCGATTCCTGGAATCATGCTCCGCTCATCGGAATGATGCTCCGATCCTTGGAATCATGCTCCGCTCGTCGGAATGATGCTCCGAATCTTGGAATTATGCTCCGCTCATCGGAATGATGCTCCGATCCTTGGAATCATGCTTCGCTCTTCGGAATGATGCTCCGAATCCTGGAATCATGCTCCGCTCTTCGGAATGATGCTCCGAACCCTGGAATCATGCTCCGCTCATCGGAATGATGCTCCGATCCCTGGAATGATGCTCCGCTCATCGGAATAACGATCCGATCTCTGGAATTATGCTCCGCTCTTCGGAATGATGATCTGATTCCTGGAATCATGCTCCGCTCTTCGGAATGATGCTCCGATCTTTGGAATCATGCTCCGCTCTTCGGAATGATGCTCCGAATCCTGGAATCATGCTCCGCTCATCGGAATGATGCTCCGATCCCCTGGAATCATGCTCCGCTCATCGGAATGATGCTCCGATCCCTGGAATTATGCTCCGCAAATCGGAATGATGCTCCGATCCCTGGAATTATGCTCCACAAATCGGAATGATGCTCCGATCCCTGGAATTATGCTCCATAAATCGGAATGATGCTCCGATCCTTGGAATTATACTCCGCGAATCAGAATGATGCTCCGATCCCCGGGAATCATGCTCCCCGAGATGATGCTTTGCCTCCGGAATGATGTTCCACCTCGAAGTTCAGCTTCAAGATCCATCAATTTCATGCACACAACTCAAATGTGCGGTGTGCATTTATTGATGGGGGGCACTTTGTTGGGGTAAAAATTTACACCCCCGTTGACCGAGTCAAAGTCAAGGTCAACCCCAAGCCAGGTGGGCCCAAGCCCAGGTTAAGCGGGCCCAGGCCCAAGTCGAGCCCGCGGCCAGCCTCCTCAATGCTAAAATATAGTTCATGTAATAAATAATTTTTATGTAATTTCTTATACATGAATGTATGCAAAATGGGCATAAAGCCAATATTTTGTAAGCCTATGGCTTATGTGCAAAAATGAAATGGCACATGAGCCATGGGATGGCTAAAATGCCATTTTTGTAAAGCCCGAGGGGCTATATGTAAATATGTAAGCCTATAAAAGGCAACATGATGATGAATAAAAGACTTTTCATTCTCTCAAAAAACCTAGGGTTTGTATTTCTTTCCCTTTTCTGAAGGTCTCAAATCTTCTTCTTTCTTCTGAATTAAATCAAGAGTTTTACTCTTCCTCTTCAAAAACAAAATAGTTTTTCACCACCAAACCCACAAAGGGGAACTTGGATCTGTCTTTAGATCCCAAAAAGGAGAGATTTTGAGATCTCACGTCTCTTGATCTTCAAGATCCAGCTAACAGAGGAGGAAGAAGAAGAACCCCTTCCATTAACCCCAAAAACACATTTAGGAGTCTAACTCCACTCTGATTTCTCTTCCGAGAATCTTTTTAGGCTAAAAGCCTCTTTTCCTCGTCGGCGTTCAAGCGCAGAGTACCCACGTGCCGACACGTGGCGCGCTTGCGCTCAAGCGCTCAGCGCTCAAGTGCAGAGCGCCCACGTACCGACACATGGCGCGCTTGCACAATAGCGCCCTGCGCTCGAGCGCAAAGCGCCCACGTGCCGACACGTGGCGCGCTTGCGCTCAAGCTCAAGTCGCCCCAGTGCCGACATGTGACGCGCTTGCGTTCAAGCGCAAGCGCTCGAGCGCAAGTCGCCCCAGTGCCGACACATGGCGCGCTTGCGCTCAAGCGCACAGCGCTCTGGCGCAAGTCGCCCCCGTGCCGACACGTGGCGCTCAGGCGCACAACGCTCACGCGCAAGTCACCCCCGTGCCGACACGTGGCGCACTTGCGCTCGAGCGTCAGGCGCTGAAGCGCAAAGCGCCCACGTGCCAACATGTGGCGCGCTTGCGCTCCAGCGCTCTGTGCTCAAGCGTAGAGCGCCCACGTGCCGACACTTGGCACGCTAGCGCTTGAGCGCACAGCACCTGGGCGCACAGCGCCCAAGGCGCTGGCCCCACGCATCCTTTGGATGCCTTTCCCCCCTCTTTCTTTTATATATATATACATATGTACATACATATACATATACATATGTATACATATTTGCACACACACGTGCTCCACAACACTGTCCCTATTAGAAAAAAATTTCTAACGGGGCGCTGCCCCGCACCCCGCACCCCGCAAGAGGGCTGCTAGCCCCCTTGACCCCCAGCCCGCTATCCGGGTAGCGGGACCCCCGTAAAAACTCTGCGTGGCTCCCCATATATCCAAAACCCCTTTCAAAACACAACACATGCACACCGCACATTGAGTTCGCATGACCAGTTTAACCCGTTAATCGGAGGTTCCCTCGCCCCAAAGGCGAGGGGTAATTAATGGCAGCTTAGTCCGCGGCTGCCGGAGATTCGGATCCCCACAATCATTAAACCCCAGCCTACCCTAGGCTGGAGGAATCTGTAGTATGCCTGGCAAGCGCGCGCGTATTCCCATCTCGATAGGGTGACGGAAAACACCCTACAGATTCTGGCACGCCCGGTGGGACCAACCTCTCCTCCCATATTTCGGGTTAAACGTTCATGCGAACTCAATCAATATACCAGTCCTACTCGACTCTTGCACCTTCCCTAGACATTGCTTTTGAACCGCCATTTGGGAGTTTTCAGTATCCAAACAACTTTGAATCTTTTACTGAAACCCCTTCATAACCCATGTCTAGTCTGGAACAGTCTTTGGAAAACTTTCGGGTAGCGTCGCACCAACAGATGATGGATTTGAATGCGTCCATGGCCGCCCTCATACAACCTAGTGACTCGGTAGCTAGTTTCCAACTAGCTCCAAATTTTCCGATGTATGAAGAGGCGGTAGGACAGGCTGAGAATTTGAGTAGAGAGAGTGAGCCATATACCCTTCCAAATCAAACCTACCCGTTTCAACTTGAATCCCACAACTCCTGTTTTGAAAGTCTATCGAGTGTCCCAAATGATTCACCGATTGAAGATAGAATGATTAATGAGTTGTGCGACTTTGTAGTGTTTGATTTACCTGATTGTGAACAGTCCCTTCCAAGTGAAACCAATCCTAAACCTTTTGACCTCTACACCTCCACTTTAGAACCTGAATTGATTGATATCCATGCTTTTGTTGAGGTGTCTGAGAATATAGATTTTCACTTGATTGAGGATATTGACGCTGGGAATATTTTGGATGATGAACCCACTGCTTTGGATGAGTTTTTCTCTCCAATTCATCATCCCGAGTCTTTAACTGTTTTTCCCGAACTTCATTTACGTCTTGATTTTGATGAAATTTGCATGGATAAGCTGAATTTTGTGGAGACTATTGAGGATAGTACTGAGGATGAACCAGTTTTAATTGATGAGTCGGATTTTCCATTTCATCCTGTTCCTTTCATTGACTGTGTGCACCCTCCCGAACCCTTAACCGATATCCTTCCTCAATAACTTCCCCACATCCTTTCCGTCGTTTCGACCTTGCAAGAAACCGTATCACTTTCATTTCCAGTGTCTAGTTTACCGAGTTCGGCGTACCCATGGTTTCTCACGAGTCTTGAGGGATTTGACCCAATTTCTCGCCATATTGATAGATTAGTACAATCCATCTTTTCACATCGATCATTACAGTTTGTACTAATTTATTCAATCTATTTCCACCCTCAAGTTCGTATTCCACTTCTTTCTCCCTTCCGCCATTCTTCTTCTTATATACCTAGACCGTATACCACTTCTATCTCCATACGGTCTCGCGTATTCTCCCTCCCTTTTTTCTATGCCTTCTTCCACCAACCTATACATTATAGCGATAAATTTTTTGAATGGTCGGTGCTCACTTTTGGCCTGTGTAAGGCCTTGTATAGCTTGATACTGTTCTTTTCCCCCTGATCCTGAACTTCAACGCTTAACAGTGGAAACACTGTTTTACTTAAGTTGGGGGGGGGGCTTTTTGTGTATATATTTTTGTTTTGTTTTTTGTTTTTTGTTTTGTATATAAAAAAAATGAAAATAAAATTTTTTTAGGGAGCGCCGACAATTTTGACCCTCTTGGTGTAGCCTGACAGTGAGGGCACTGTCAAGTTTAAGTTTGGGGGTGTGCTCGGTAAGCTTTCTTCCTTCGCATTCATTTGTAGATTTTGCATTTGCATACCTTATTAAAAACCCATAAAAATCGAAAAAATTTCCAAAAAATATATAAATCGAGTTAGCTAATAGGGTAACTTAGATTTTTATTCTGAAAGCTTAGTTGATATGTTAGAAATAACTAAATCCTAGGCTTAGGAATTGAAAAACCTAAAAATAACCCTCATTCTGTCTAACTTTGGTAAGCATACGTCCTTACAGTTTTTTTTTGAGGAATAGGTAATCTTGAGTTCAGTTCTTGAGTTAAGTCAAGATGAAGGGAAAGTATTGATACTTTACTGAAGAATAAGTCTGAAAAATAGTTTCTTTTCTTGAGTTTAAATTCAGAAAGTATATACCTTACAAACTACACTTACACGCACCTTGAAACTTGGGATAGTAGAGGATACCTAGAAATACTCTTGCCTGAAAACCTGGTATGAAAGAAAAAACGGTATTTAAAGCTAAACACCAAAAAGAGCAATATTGAAAAATATATCCGGTCTTGAAAAAGAAAAAGAAAAATAGAATAAAGTCAAGACCTGGAAACTGCTATTTACGCTTTAAGCTCACACATTCAGTAATCGGCTGTTAGTGCCTTAAGAAGCATTAATAGTCGCATGAAAGGTGTGTGAACAAATCCGTCCATCCTTAATGAAAAGAAGTAGTATTAGGTGTTTGAGCAAGGATATTATAGCTTGAATTGAATTTTTGAGTGTAGGGGTGCAAATATACACACACGTAAGGGTATACAATCGATATTTGGATAAAAGATAGAAATAAAAGATAAGACTTATGTTTTCTGTAAAGTTGATAAAAATCCCTGATTTAAAACCACACTGTTAGAAGGAAAACTCAGGAGAACCAATATCTTTCTAAACTTTTTTGGAACGTATAGGATCTAAAGTTAAATAGATAGGAGGCGTGAAAAATAAGGGTTGGATATTTCTAACTTATGATGATAGAGTTTCTAACATAGATACTAAACTGTAGGAGTAGAATCGTCGTTAACTTATGACACTAGCTTGACGGGATTTTGTGGGTGTAATCCACTGAAAACCCTCAGGAGACAACACTCCTCCTACTAGGGACACCTAGAGGTTTAACGGCTTGTTGCACTAGCTCAGTGCAATCGCGTTCCCTGCGAAAGTGCGGTTAGGATTCATTTTTGTGAATAATTGGTTTTGCTCGGGACGAGCAAAAGTTAAGTTTGGGGGTATTTGTTCATACCAGAATATTGCATTTAATACCGCCCATTCTTACGCTCGTTTGTTTATAGGTAGGTGCTTGTAATCCGTGTTTGCTATATATTTACAGGCTACAGGTTCCTAGTCCAAAATAACGCAATTGATACAAAATCTCCACTGTTACGCTAAAATACAGAACATCTGTTGACAGCAGATAAAAGGCGGGTTCTGGTCATCCGTATCCGTCCAGTGCCACGTACAAGTTCCAGAGACAAGACATATGACAGTGGTCATTCGTGTCTCAGACAAGCACAGAGCACGAGGGAGGCAGCAAAAGAATCAATGGGTGCGCGGAGCTCGAGTGAGATAAGGTCAAAAATATTATATTTGATGCCATTTTGGACCGTTGCAGATCTGAAGCAATTGTAGAAGCAATTTGCAATTTGGTACATGTAGAACAACATAAGACAGCAAACCAGGGAAACCGATAAAGTATCGTGACCTAACCCATCAAGACGGCCGCGGATCCGCGGCCAACATGGGGGTTAGGCCGCGGATCCGCGGCCTAATAGACTCAGCTTCTGATGATTTTTCTGGGGCAGTTTGGGAACTTCATCTTTGGTCAGAATTTGGCCCTAGGGTTTCAGCACACAGCCTATAAATAGCCCAGTTTTGTGCAATCCAAAGGTCTTCTTCATGCTTTGATTTCCATTCTCTTTTTAGTGTAGTTTAGTTTAGCTTCTTCTTCTTCATCATCTTTCCTCCATTAAATTGTTGTGAGAGCTTTTGAGTGGATGTTAAATGAAGATGAGGGTTATTTTGTATCATTCTTTTGCTTAGCTTCCCCTTGAGATCCTTGCTTTCTCTTGATCTTCCAACCTCTTCATTGAGCTTGAAGGTTTAAGGGTTGGTATTTGATCTCAAGGGTTGTATCATTTTGGAAGGAATAAAGTCTCTTTTGTGCTTCATTTTGCCTTGGGTTTTTAGCTCTCTCTTGATTTTGCAACATCTTAATTGAGCTTGCAAGTTTAAGTTTGGGTTATTAAACCCATGGTGTGTAACTTGTTCCATGGTTTCTAGTTCTCTTTATTGCTTATTTCTTTCTTACTTTTTATTACTTGCTTTACATTCATGCTTTACTTTCATGCACTTAAATTCCATGCACTTTTAATTACTTGCTTGTAATCTTTTCTTTTCTTTGTTTATCTTTTCTTTTGCTCTTTTTGGTTCGTTTTGTGAATGGTTGTAATATGTTGTTGTTAAGAATAAATACAATATTGTAAGTTAAGGTTTCATTCCTCATTTCCTTTTCCCGTTATTTTTCTTTGAACTCCGTCCAAACGTTACGCAAGCGCTCCGTTAGGCACCTTACCCTACCGAGGTAACGGTGATTCCTAACCGCGACCGGTTGCGTTCGGTTTGGCCGGAGGCGAAAGCAAGAGACAAGAACGGAAGGACAGGGGTAAATAAGCCGGATTCCACGAATACCGTGCTTAAATCCCCTAATCCACGTTGTTGCCGATTGCTCTAGCTTCAATTGGTTAAGACTCGGCTCAAAGGTTTTGAGTGCGGATTTCCTTAGCTTACACTTTCGTATCTTTTTCTTAACAACTTTATACTTGCATATAAAACACATAGGTTAAAATTGAACAAACATATACACATTCTTTATTGACTCGTCTAAAACTCGAACGGACATACAACCATCTCCCTGTGGATCGACCCGTGCTCAACCGGCTAGCTGCATAGCGACACCGTCCTGATCGCGGTTATAATTTTAGAACTTTGAACATCCGACACGCCAAAAGCGTGCGATCAGGTATTCCGCCGAAAAGTGTTCTTTTCAAAAAAAAATTTGTGTGTTTTTTCTTGGAATTTGATTTAAAAAAGATTTCTAACAGAGGGTCCTTGGATATGATCCTTTAATCTTTGCTTTTTTAATTAAAATCCACAGAGAAACGGGCAAGAAATTAGAAGAGAACCGAAATACTACATAATTTAACTTTTTTTGGAGATTTTTTATCTTTGAAGAGACTCCTAGGATGAATCATACTCTCTTTATCGCATAGATAACTATTTCAAAGATAAAACAAGAAAATTAAAAAGAAAGCACAAAGAAAAGAAAGAATCTACTTGTCTCAACAAAGAAAGTATGTTAAAATACAACAAAAGAAAAAGAAAAGAAAATACAAGGAAATGATCTTAGATCCTCAATTTTTCAAACTAGTTGTTTGAACGACTCAAATTTAAACTAGACAAACTAGAACTAGGAAGTAGAGCCTTCACTCCTAAATCCTAATCTAAATGGGAGAGATTGAGTCTTTCTTTCTGTAGCTTGTGGTTCTTTGGGATTTTTTTTTACGGTTTTGAGGGTTTTCTAAGATTATCTGATGTTTATTTTCAGTTGAGAGGTGATGGAGACTTGAGATTTTGAAAAGATTAAGAGAAAAGATTGAGAGAGTCGAGAAGAAAAGAGAGGAAGAAGAGAGGACCCCTTTCTCATGAGCATGAAAATACTTATTTACAGAAGAATGGGTTGTTAAGATATGAAATGGAGGGTTATGATTGATTGTAGAGAATAGAATGGTTGAGATTTTTGTAGAGATGAACTGATCTCTATTATTATCTAAGCTTATTTCATTCTCAAATACCTGGACAACATGTAATCTCCTACTAAAGCAAAAAGAGTGAAGTTAGGTATGTTTTTAGGTGGAAAAGATGCATGTTGTGGTATTCATGGGATGCACGTTAAATTAATGGTTCAGTAGGGGGAGAATCCTATGCCATAGGTTTGACAAGTCAAGTGGGAATTAATTATTACTAATCCAGTGTTTGATGACAACGATTAGCTTAATTAACCCATAATCGCTCATATTCAAACCAAATAACAAACGATGTTCAAATAACTTGAAATTTTTGTGTGGAGGGTCATCTAAACAAGTTATGAGGATGCATTAAGAAAAATTGGCAATTTTACCCTCGTGGGCATACCATATTATATTAACAATAAAACAACAAGAGGGCTTTAGCTCATCAGGTAAACACTGTCGATTTTAGTTGAAATTTTTATTTCATGTCCTCATAAATATACTAAAATGATATGCAAAGTTTGATATCATTTGGCTCAAAAAAATACGAGATAAAAATCAGAACCGTTAATGGCGATTACAGGGTGATTAGGGAAATTAAAGGGTTCCGGGTGAACTTGCCCATCGGAAATGATCCTAATTGATATACCATGGTCAAATATGATGATCACTTCATGAAAATATCCATAAATTGGTTGGAAGTGATTTTTGGGCAATTCCTGAAAATTCGAGGGGTTTAATGCAAATCTAGATGAATTTGATAAGTCAATGTGCAGTTTTTGCTTTGGTAATTCATGATAAATCATAGAAAACCTCTACAAAACTTCTCATGATGAGTCATTCAAGAATTCATGAGATACGGATTTTCGGACGTTCTCGAGAAAGGTATTTCGGTCATTTGGACAAATGTTGAACCATGTACTTAACTTGCTTCCATGTGTACCAACAAATATTTTTATGCAAAAATAAGATGAACGGTGTGATGCAAATGCACTTACGTGATGAGGATGCAGGGTTATGATGGAAAAAAATGATGCAGTGTAACATTTCAGAAAAATAAAATATTATTTTTAGGATTTAAATATTAAAATAATATATTTCGCGAAAAAAATCGATTTGCGAATTAGGGTTTTCGTAAAATGGTATAATTATATACCAATATTTGGAAAATAATTGGATGTTAATTTGTATTATATATTAAAAGGGTATTTATTGGATTTGGGCATTTACAAATTATTACGCAATTATTTATATGCAAATTTAAATTAAACTTGATTAGTGCACTACTAATCATGATTAAACCAAATCTGTATTTTTACATATCCATGGCTAGTGCACCTGATATGTTGCATTTTGTTACATGTTTGTTTCATTTGTATTTGTGTTATATGTTGGTTTTATTTGGAAGAGAAAGAAAAGAAATAAAGAGAAGACATAATTGAGAAGAGAGAGGGGACAAGTTATGACATGTGAACATGGGCTATGAGAGAGAGAGAGAAGGGTATCCTTCACCATCCTTGCGCTTCAATTGGTTTGAATTTCGCGTGTTCATTTGTTTTCCCTCATCCTTCATTTCTTCAACTCTTCTTCATTTCCTTCTCCTCCTCCTTCATCTCCTCTATCCCATGGCAACTACCCAAAAACTTCACCAGAACCTCTCATCACCTTCATTAAAAATGACCACAAGCTCATCCTACACCACCTAGCAAGCTCAAGTTTGGATTTTGAGCACTTGGAGCATCTAGGGTTTTTCTTGAGTTGCTTCCAAGAGTTATATCTTCACTTCTCTTCTTGCTAATTAGTTTCCTAACCTTCTAATTATGTTTAGAGTTCGTTTTAGTGAGTTTGTGATCTTAAAAATTTCTAGGTTGTTTGTTAGTGGGTGATTGGTCTTGTAGAGTGATATTCGAGGTTTAGTTAGTAGTTGCGAACCTTTAGTGATGATTTTCTGGCTAAGACCAAAGACTAGAACCCTAAAAACACGAACTTAGAATTGCTCGACATTGGATTTTTGACAGTTTGTGAGAGTTATTTGGGATCTGCTATGACCCGAGAGACTCATAAATAAAGTTTCCATCACAGTGAGTCAAGCAGGCAACCAGGAACCTTCCCTAGAAACCTGATCCCCTATACTTCTTTTCTGGCCGCAGATTCCTCTCTTTTGGCCGCAAATTGCTGCCACACTGTAGGGTTTGATGCTTATTTTTGGTCCATAGCTCCCTTATCTGATATCTAGAGAAACCGTATATGCAAAATACCCTAGTTTGACCTAGGGAAAATATGGGAGAGATTTCCTATGTTGATGATTTTGTGTTTTCCGATTTCTGAAACTTGGGTTTTGGTATTTGAATTTGGATTTGGTCGTTGGACGTTTGTACGTCAACGACGAGGGTTATTTGGTTATTTTTGCACGCGTAAGCTATAGGTTCTAACTTATGAGCACTTCGTGTGCCATATCGCTTTTTGGACTTGATTTTAATAGTATTACGATTATGTATTGATTGTAGGTACCTTCGCGTGGACCTCCAAGACGATGAAGCGCATCGACTTTGACTAAGCGAGGATATTAGCAGGTGAGTAGATTTATATCTACGGGGGAAGTCGGGTGGATGTCGTATACCCCCGCAACTTTTGATATGGGTAATCGGTATTTAAGTTATAGTTTGGAGAAACCTATGTATGAACTCACGAATATGATCAAGGATTTAGTGTGAGATGGTATGATAGCTAAGGATGACTCGGTTTGATATATAAGAATATGAAATGAGAATGTGAATCGTGATATATATGTAATTGGAAGAGGACAAGTATGATATTTATAGTGGCATGATTTGAGATCGATATCGATACGATATGAGATCGATGTAAATTGTAGGGTTCTACAGCACCGCCATTGGGTTTCGGGAGGCATCGACCATGACGTTTTCAAAAAATTGGCACGCTAAAGAAGCCTAACCTAGAATCTTAACTAGAGAATTAGACGAAACAAGTATGTAAATATCTTTAGATCTAAGTGAATAAGGAATACAACCTTTGTAGACCGGTCCTTCACTTCAATAGCTCCGTGTAGTAGTCCCTTCGCTCCAAGTAGTGAACTCCCGGACACTAGAAAGGCTCCACAAGATGAAAGGAACAAACTTGCTTGAAATCTTCGAGGCCGAAGATGACCTACGTCGAGGAGACACCAACTTAATTGTTCTCTAAAAACCCAATCTTTAATCTTAAAATACCAATATTTTATCCTAAAATACCAATATTTAATCCTAAAATACCAATATTTTATCTCTAATCTAAAATCTTTATATTGTCTTTGCTTCCATTACACCTCCAAACTTTTTCCCATTATCTTGAAGGTACTTTAGTTTTTTAGCCCTAATCCAAAAGCTTGATGTTTAATATATTCTCTCCATATATTTGAAGAAGGGGGAAAAGAAATTCAAGATTAGTAATTTTGATTTTATTTTATTATTGTTTTCTTTAGTTGATTTTGGCAAGATTTTCTTTCTTTCCATAATTATGGTTTAGAGTTCTTTATGCTTGAAGAGAAAGGGGAAAGGGATATAATGGGAATTATAAAAACGATTTTTAATCAAATGGGATAAATGACCTTGTTATTATATTTTAGGGGTATAAGTGCTCGACCCCCTAGTATAGGTGTATCTGCAATTAACCCAAAAAATAATCGAGAACCTTTGATTGCCGCTTAGATTTAAAAAGAAGAAAAAAGAACTTTACATCATCGTGCTATAGGTGGTGCTACATGCTTAACATGTGCCCAGAATCTAGTTTTAGAAAGTGCTAATTTGATAGCTAAGCTAGATCTGTTAAACTCTGGATTTTGACAAGGAATGCAACCAACGCAGAAGGAAGAGAAGTCCAACCCTATTTATTTAGGGAAAGAGGGAGGAGCCACATGGGTCACACATTATATAACAAAAAACCTCTTGGATTATTATCGTGCTTTCTGTGTTAAAAAGAAAGAACCTGAAATATTAGTATTTTAAGATTAAAGATTGGTAGAGAATGAATTTATGAAGAAAGAAGAAGAAGATGAGGACGAGAATTTGGCGGGAAATGGCAAGGAGAAGGAAAACAAGAAGAGATCTGAGGAGAAAAGAGATAACGTGGGTGTTTTAGCTATTATGAAGGTTGAGGCGGAGAAAGTAGAGGAGGATCAATCTGAGGAGAGGAGGAAGAAGGGGGAGGAGGATGATAAGAGAAAGGATAAAAAAAAAATTCAAGAGAATGGAGATCCGAGGAAGAGGAAGCATTTGAGTGTTCAAGAAGTGGGAGAAGTTGAGACTGGAGGTGAGAGGCGAGAAAAGAAAAGGAGGAAAAGTGATTGAAGGAGCAAGGACTTGGTGGTCAGGGTTTTGGGTTTTGACTTATGATTTATGGAGAAGGTGGGGGCTTGTATGCGGCCTTGCTCATATGGAAGAGATTTTGTGATTTAATTTAACATGTATTTTTGTGGCAGTTTTGTTTAGAATGTTTCAAATGCAATCTTTATTTATTTATCAAAGTTCATCTTTTGGGCTTCTTCTTGCTGTTGTTTGAACAACCGGATAGCAAAACAAGAAATTTCAAAAATGAGTACCTAAGGTGCAGATGAGGCAAATATGACAAAGTATGGTTCATTAACCATAAATTGTGGTTTCATGTTTACATGCCAATTATGTTAGCTTTCATCGTTTGCTCTTTGTGTATCTTTGGATTTAGATTTAGATTTTGATGATGCTCGATATCGGTGATCTCCCAGATCATGACACATGGCAGATGACGTGTCCCAGAGCATGCAAGAAAGGACCTATGGTGGCCGACCAGACCACACCTATGCTCGTCCTACCGAGCAAACGTTGGCTCACCTACGAGCCCCCCGCATAACCGGCCTCCTCTGCCTCACAGTTCGTCTCCGAGCTACCACAGAACCAAGATACCTCGGCTCTCACGCTTGTCCGCGAGCTTTCCCGCAGAGGTCATCTTCCTCGGTCTCATCGACCGACTGACAACACCGCTTGCAGGTGTAACCGCCATCCCGCGAATCTCGCCATGCGCGAGATCTCCGCCGGTCACATCCCACGTTCCACACCACCACGATCCCCCATTAACGAGCCTGTTTCATCATTAATGGGAGGTCTCGCTCATCACGCGGGCGTGACGTTGGGAGCGTAACGGCCGGCGTGATTCTCGCGCCTGCTGCACCTGCTGCCACCACTACTTAAACCCCTCCTTCAAACGGTCAAGGTAAGACATTTTTACTCCACTAAGCCGTTACTCTACTCAGATCTCTAGACTAACTTGATCGTCGGAGGGTCCTCGGTGGTACAACCACCCCGGGACTTCCTTGCAGGTAACTCGGAAACCACAGTCTCATCCCATTGAGATCCACACGCTTCAGGAGAGACAGCCTCCAGATCCAATCTTAGCCACCCATTGCAGCCATCAGCAGATCAACGGGAAGCAACATCCGAAGGAGATTTCAGCCTCCATCAGCTGGCTCCGTCAGTGGGAAACTGGATTCCAAAAAAACAAAAGTTCGCCTTCCGATCTCATTCCAATGGCCAGCGATCATCACGACAATCCAAGCACCAACCGCCGCCTCCCTCTCAACGAAGGCGCGAACGAGCCCATTCCGCTGAATGCCATCAACGCCCTCGCCGGCCGGATAGACCGACTCACATCCTTCCTGGAGGCGCTCGTCCGCGTCCAGATGGCAAGGCAAAATCCTCAGGTCACCACTCCCCCGCCTCGGGACCGGGACCCCTACAGGGGGAGAGAAGACTCAGCCCGTGTCGGCACAGCCGACCACCGCCTCGCTGCCTCCCACGGCCACGGATCCCCCGGGGCAGTATGTTCTGCGACCCGCTGGGCGCCCAACAACTCGACACCGAGGTCCGTCTCCCTACCCCGAGGTGTTTCGCGCACCTGTCCCTCCTGAGGAAATGTCGGTCAGCTAGCCTGTCACCAGGCATGACCGACACACCCACAACCGACGGGGCGACGCAGACGGGGCTCGTCAAGGCAGCTCAAGGGCCACCTCACCCGGGGATTTGAGGAACCTCATTGAGAGAAACCGCAGCCGAGGCCAGACACAGGCCGCCAATAGCAAGGGCCTGGGATCAGAATGCGCCGAGTCGTCGGGGTACCATGGCCGACTCGACGCCCTCGAGAAGAAAATCAAGAGTGTGCATCGGGAAGGCCACCGTTCGAGCGACGGGACTAAGTATGCTGCCGACTCGCTCACAAAACCGTTCACCGAGGAGCTGCTCGCCGTCCACGTCTCCTCCCACAACAAGCCCCCAAAGGTCTCCCTCTTCGACGACAAATCTGACCTGAAGGACCACTTGGATGCGTTCACCGCGGGAATGAGCTTCCAAGACCACTCTGATGCTGCCCACTGCCGAGCTTTCCCGGCCACTCTTATCCGCTCTGGGCGAGACTAGTTCCGAGGACTCGAGCCACACTCGATCTCAACTTTTGACGAGCTGGCCACACAATTCCTCGGCCACTTCGTCGGGAACAGGCGGCAGAAGCGCACAGTCGACCACCTCTTCATGATTAAGAGCGGAGACAAGAAGACGTTCAAGGTCTACGTCACCCGCTTCTACAACGCCCTTCTCGAGTTCCCAGAGCACTGGGACGAAACGGTCATCACGGCTCTGAGGTCTGGTCTTAGGCACAAGGAGTGGTTACGCTCTTTTTCACTGGCGCAAGCTAAGACCATGGTCGAGGTAAAGGCCTGGACCGAGCGTGAGGTCCAGCTCGAATCCGAGGTGAACGCGAACCTCTCCTGGGCAGAGCAATCCGACCAGAAGAAGAGGGTAAGGGATGAGAGAAGGGGACCTGAACGACAAAAGCCCCACCCCCAAAGTTCCAAGAGTACACGCCGCTTAACGTCTCCCAGGCAGTGCTACTTGAGGAGGCCAAGGGTGAAGGGTTCTTCAAGTTCCCCCCATCCCACGCGCGGCCTCAAAGCGAACTAGGGGCCCCTAATACGGCTTTTATAGGTCACTGGGCCACTCAACGGAGAGCTGCAAACAACTCCGAGATTATATTGAAGAGCTCATCCGTTCGGGGCACCCCGCAGCGCACCTGAGGGAGAAGCGGCAAGCTGACCGCGAGCAGGAGCAGCGTCCCCCTCCAGCCGAGCAGACAATCGGCCAGATCATGGTGGTGTCAGTGGAGCATACGTCTAGTACCCCAGAAGCTCAGTACCCCATGCCGAGCATAGATACCAACAGACGTATGGGGGGCTCAAGCTGCATGAATAAAAGCATCTACTAGCATGTATTTTCTTTTCAAAAGCAATGTACTATCTTCTTAAGATCTTTTGTTTATATAATAAAGGGATCAATAGAGAATTGCAAAAAAGAAAAAGAATTTTATTCACTCAAGAGGTACTGTAGGCTCCTCAGCCGTACAAAAAAAAATTACAACAGCGGGGGAATGGGGTACAAAGAGCACTGCTCGTGGTACTCTGAGCATATCTCCTCCAGCCGAGCCCTCGCAGCGTCTAACCTCTGCCTCTGACCCCCCCCTCGGCGAGCTTCGGCGTCGAGCCTCAACTGGTAGCACTCACGGACGAGCACTTTCGAGCAGTCTAGTCGACTCGCAGAGATTAGGACGAAGCGCCTCAGAGACCTTAACTTGCCTATGGCCTCGTCGAACAGCATTTCGGATAGGGGGTTGTAAAGTCCCGGCGACGCCCTCCAGATAAAGTACATCAGCAGCTAAAGGAGGGAGGACCGCCGGGGGAGCAGTCGGCCGAAGTGATCCTCGATCCTGCCTATTACCAACTGCACCGTGTCCTCGGTGCAGTACGGGTCATAGAGGTAGACATCCTCGAAGCTTACGATGTCTTCGATGGTGAGGGGGAAGTCCGACATTTTTGCGTTTCAGTTGTAAGGAAAAGGGCAATCAACAATCCCCTCAGTTTTATAGCTAACGACGCATGTGAGTCCAACAGTCGCCCGTTTCACCCGCAACGCATGCACCATGCGGCAAGCGTCACGCCTTCCCATGCGAAACCGAAACGACGCGACTCCGGCGCTTCGCCTTCACAGCGCCCTCGCGACACGTGTTCCCACGACCGTCCCACTCCTCGGTTCTCATCTTGGGAAGGTCAGACAGAGCCTCGCCAAGAGGCAATCGAGCAGCTTCGCTGCTCGGTCCTTCCTCATGGAGCTAAGCCCTCAACAAGAGGCACCGAGCAGCTACCTTGCTCGACTATCCTTAGCCGGTAGCTTCCCTACCCCACGACGCCAGGGATCAAAGCCCTTACTAAGCCCTGCAGCTACCCTGCTCGGCTATCCCTGGCTGGTAGCTTCCTTACCAACTCCAGGGATCTAAGCCCTCAACAAGAGGCAGCCCTGCAGCTACCCTGCTCGGCTATCCCTGGCTGGTAGCTTCCCTACCTCACAACGCAGGAGATCAAAGCCCTCACCAAGAGACAGCCCTGCAGCTACCCTGCTCGGCTATCCCTGGCTGGTAGCTTTCCTACCCCCACAACGCCAGGGATCAAAGTCCTCACCAAGAGGCGGCCCTGCAGCTACCCTGCTCGGCTATCCCTGGCTGGTAGCTTCCTTACCAACGCCAGGGATCTAAGCCCTCAACAAGAGGCAGCCCTGCAGCTACCCTGCTCGGTTATCCCTGGTTGGTAGCTTCCCTACCCCACAACGCCAGGGATCAAAGCCCTCGCCAAGAGGCACCAAGCAGCTACCCTGCTCGGCCATCCTTAAGGACCCAAAAGCCCTCGCAAGAGGCAACCGCTTAGCACGATCCGTGCTCGGTTATCCCTGGCAACACACCAGAGATCAAATCCCTCGCCAAGAGGCACCGGACGGCAACCCCGCTCGGGCATCCTTAGTAAGCCTCCTACGGCCCCTCCCACGCTAAGAATGAAAAGCCCTCGCAAGAGGCAACCGCTTAGCACGACCCGTGCTCGGTTATCCCTGGCAACACACCAGGGATCAAAGCCCTCGCCAAGAGGCACCGGGCGGCAACCCCGCTCGGGCGTCCTTAAGGATCAAAGCCCTCGCCAAGAGGCACTGAGCAGCTACCCTGCTCGGCCATCCTTAGCAGGTCTTTCACGGCCCCTCCCGTGTTAAGGATCAAAGCCCTCGCCAAGAGGCACCGTGCAGCTGCCCTACTCGGCCATCCTCAATTGGCCAATTACGGCCCCTCCAACAACTAAGGAACGCGAACTCAACAAGAGGCATCCGGTCTATCAACGTCTTAGCGATCTACGCTTCGACTTCGGGGCTATAGAGATACCGTCTTCCCGCCGGGCCTTGCACACTCAGCAAATGATCAGACTCAAGTCAACGAGTAATCGCTAGACAAGGAACATGCCGACCATCAAACCAGTGCTGTGCAGATACAAGTGTCTACCAACAAAAGGAAGTACAAGCACAAACACTACTGCAAAAACAAAATCTTTATTCAAAAAGTCAAATCCTTTACAAGGGTACTGTGGGCTCCCCAGCATTACAAAAATGCTCGAAGGCCTACAAAATACCCGACGCGACAAAAGGAAAGATAAAGAGAAGATGAGGGGCTTTAGGCCTCGGGGCGGGTGCGATACCGATGAGCTCGATGTCCACCGCGACTGGGGATGCGTCCGTCGCAGGAGCCTCGGCGTTGCCCTTGCCGAGAGTCCCTTCCCCGGTAGTGCTCCCGGGGCCATCCCCCTGCTCGTCATCCCCACAGGGATATTCTGCGCGGAGCTCTTCATCAGCAAACTCCGGCACCCGGGCCTTGACGGCATCGAGAGCCTCGTGCCAGATCATGGTGGTGGTCGAAGCTAGGACGGTGTAGAACTGCTTCGACTTCTGGAAGTTCTCCACCGCCTGCGCCGCCCTGAGGTTGGCTCTCTTCGCCGCCTCTACCGCAGCCCCCAGCTCCTTGCGGAGGGTGCTCAATGACTTCTTCATGGTGCCGATGAGAACCTCGGAACCCTGAAGCTTGGCCTGGGCGGCCTTGCGAAGCCTGGCCACCTCTTGCTTCGAGGCCTCCCCCTCCTGCTTCGCTGTCGCCGCCTACTTCTTCGCTGCCGCCGCCACCTGCCTCCCGGTGGCCACCTCACCTTCAAGGGCAGCGACCCTCGCCATCGTCGCCTCCAGCTCCCGCTTCGAGGAGAACTCGCCGACGGCTCGCATCGCCGGGGCTATCTCCTTCTCCTCCATCCAGGCGACGATGGCAACGTGCTGGAGTACCTGAAGAAATCGGAGGGGGCCAGAAAGAAAAAGGGGCACCAAATCTCACAAACAATGAGACGATATACGAACGCTAACCTGCAGGGTCTCTTGGGCGATGGACGCCAGTTGTCCCTTCAGCGTCCCCCCAGCGACCCGGCCACCGGCCGACCTCTCCATGTCATGCAGCAAGCTGTCAGCGACGGAAAGCCCCGAGGGCACCTCAAAGAGGAGCTCCCCCTCTTCCACCAAGAACGGAGAGGCCGGGGTCCACGGAACGGTTCGGGGGAACCTCTTGAGAGACGACGGCGGAGAGCTCGTCTCCACCTCTGAAGCTCGGGCGTCCTCTCCTCGAGCCCTTTTTCTGACCGGCGCCTGGCTGGGCTCCGGGGTGCGATCCGCACTCGAGCACTGGAGGGGACCGGCTGCTGGGGAAGCCGAGACCGGCGTCTGACGAGAAGAGCCAGCCCCTCCAGCCTTCGACCCCTTCTTCAGCTTACGCATAGCTGCTTGGAGGATGCCCGCGTCCATGGTTTCTGCACAAGACAAGATATAGTGGAATCAGCGACACGAACAAAGTAAAAAAAAATACAAGCTCATAACTTACCGACGAACTGGGCGGGGCTGAGCCCGGCCCAACTGAGGGCCCGCTCAGAAAGCAGCACATCAGCCCGAGGAATAGGCACCCATGCTGCCACTCTCTCCGCGTTGGGGTCATTGGACGGGTTTCCCTGCCAGCACCTATCCCTAGACCACTGTACGGGTACGGGCCAGTCCTCACCCTCTGGCGGCCCGACGAAGAAAAACTTCTTCTTCCAATCATGGATGGAAGAAGGCAGGACGACAACTCCTGACCCGGCTATGCTCCCCCGCCGCTTCCTAAAGGAGAGCTAAACCCACCTTGGGTTGCCCGCACGAGATCCGAGGTGATTTTTGTAAATAAGGGAGGAAGCAAGGATGGGCAGACTAAAGGGGATCGCCTGCAACTTCAACCGGACCAGGAACCCAAGGAGAATCCTCCAGGAGTTCGGTACTAGCTGGCCCGGGGCTAACCCGAAGTAATTTAATGCATCTACAACCTCAGGAGAGAATGACAGGCGTATTCCGGCCCAAAGGGCTTCCAGGTACAAGGCGATCTCTCTACCTCTCACCTGATCCGCCCTCTCTCCTTTCTCGGCCAACCGTAGCGTGTAGCCGGAGGGAATATGGAAATGAGCCCGAGTGATAGCAAGCTCGTCCTCATATCTTACCGAGGACGACGGAATAGGGGCGTCCGCCCCACCACTCCGGGAACCGCCCTAGATGCGCGACCACGGGAAGAGGATCTGACCCCAACTTTCCAAAGCGGCTCCAACCCGGGAGAAGAATCCCTAGAATCTACCCCTACGGCATCTACAAACTCCTCAAAGCAAGACATCTAATCTGATGGGAGGAAATCCTCAAGAAGGGAGAAACGCAAGATCCAACTAAAGGAGAGCGCCGAGCAGATAAAACTCAGAATGAGAAAATTGGAAAGACGGAGAGACCCCAAGTCAGGCCTCCCCTCGATTTATGCAGGCGGTGTCCTCATCCAACGGCGACGGTCGACTCCCGCCAAAACGATTCAGTGCGCTCGACGACCACGATCTCTCCACCTGTCGTGAGCACATTGGCAGCATCCCATCGGACGCCAGAAGCCTACAGCATGTCACATCAGCCAACTGGCATCCGACACGTGTCCTGTCGCTTCGCCAAAGTGCACACGATCCGGCGCATCCTCTTTAATGCAGAAGATCTCGTCCTGATTCGCTGACATCATCTAGAAAATACAATGGATGGCCCGGGGACACGTCCAACGATATCTTTGAAAATGGGGCTCACCTCGGATGACCCGGCAGACCACTCTCGACCCGACCCGTCAGCTGGTCGGGACGAGAGTGGGGGGCTAATGATGATGCTCGATATCGGTGATCTCCCAGATCATGACACGTGACAGATGACGTGTCCCAGAGCATGCAAGAAAGGACCTATGGTGGCCGACCAGACCATACCTATGCTCGTCCTACCGAGCAACGCTGGCTCACCTACGAGCCCCCCGCATAACCGGCCTCCTCGGCCTCACAGTTCGTCTCCGAGCTACCGCAGAACCAAGATACCTCGGCTCTCCCGCTCGTCCGCGAGCTCTCCCGCCGAGGTCATCTTCCTCGGTCTCATCGACCGACCGACAGCACCGCTTGCAGGCGTAACCGCCATCCCGTGAATCTCGCCATCCGTGAGATCTCCGCCGACCACATCCCACGTTCCACGCCACCACGATTCCCCATTAACGAGCCTGTCTCGCCATTAATGGGAGGCCCCGCTCATCACGCGGACGTGACGTTGGGAGCATAACGACCGGCGTGATTCTCGCGCCTGCTGCACCTGCTACCACCACTACTTAAACCCGTCCTTCAAACGGTCAAGGTAAGCCATTTTTACTCCACTAAGTCGTTACCCTGCTCGGATCTCTAGACTAACTTGATCGTCGGAAGGTCCTCGGTGGTACAACCACCCCGAGACTTCCTTGCAGGTAACTCGGCAACCATAGCCTCAACCCATTGAGATCCACACGCTTCAGGAGCGACAGCCTTCAGATCCACTCTTAGCCACCCATCGCAGCCATCAGCGGGAAGCAACATCTGAAGAAGATTTCAGCCTCCATCTGATTTCATAAATTCGTAATGCTAGTAGTTTACTCTTTAACC
The DNA here is from genome assembly GCA_030015575.1 of Agapanthus africanus. NCBI lineage: Eukaryota > Viridiplantae > Streptophyta > Magnoliopsida > Asparagales > Amaryllidaceae > Agapanthus > Agapanthus africanus. Next base: position 282,986,307 of record JASDDO010000004.1, on the reverse strand, counting down.
TGTATTAAACCATTTGTCACTTGCCTCTCGGTGAGCTCATAGCATTATGCTATGCAGAAAACTTAATTGTTCCTATTTTCTATACTCTTCATATGATTGGCTTATAACGAAACCTAATAATCTGTGGTAACTACTGATTCATTGTTAAACTTTCTTCAAGAATTATTAGGAATTTCGTGGTAATTACTAATGTAATTTACTGGTTTAGAGTACTTGTGATTTTATACAAGTTTAGCTGGCTGCTGAAGATAAATTTATCCTTGTAATGCCTCACTTGATGTTTCTAGGCGTTCTTTTAAATTTCAATAACTTATATCTGCAAACATTTTGAACGCTACAACTCCTATTTACTACTGCACCTGTTAAGAGCCTTTCGTATCATTTGCGTCCATGTTATCGATAGTTAGTTACAACATCGCTGACTATTTAATTACTTATTCATGTAAAATCAGCGTGTGCTCGTATGATTATTTGATTATTTCCGTATTCAGTTGCTAAAATATTCTTATAACTTAATAAAGGCATGCGGTTTTTGGTGATTTATTTGATCATGGCATGCCCTGGACTTATTCGTTATTATAGGATTCTGACTGCACTTACATATAATTTTTGCAAGATCATCTTAAATATTAAATATTTAATTTTCTATTTGTTATAAGCTTTAGTCAAAATTGTCTAGAATTTAGGGGTATGATCTGGAGTTTGGCCTTAATATCCAGCCTAAAACTTACAATTTTGACCCGTTGGTTCCTTAAGCATCGCTGCGTAGGAGTATCTTCTGATGATATTGCAACCTGTGTATTCTTTGCATAAGATCTCACACCCATGTTTGTGTGTGATGCTTCACATGTGTCATGACCTTCTTATAGACTCACCATAAACTAATTGTTGGCTTTATCTTTTGCTATGCTAGAATGTTAATACATATGCAAGCTCAAACTTGTGTGTGATTGTGTGCGAGCATGTGTGTGTTTATATACTTCGGCGAGCCTTATGATGTCTTGCAGATCTACAGAATGCAGGATTATCGCTGTTAATGGTTTTAGTGCAGGTGTCAAGTTCTTGGTAAGTTAACCTTCATTTTAATGTGTCTTTAGTCTTGATTCCTTGAAATTATAGCTGCACATTGAACATTGTCTTGAATCTACAGAGAAAGCCAGCAGAAACGTTTTTTAATTCGATCATGGAGATGGATAAATTGTAGGAACGCTTTATGTTTAGTCTTGTAGCTGACCGGAAGTGAGATAATTACATTGAGGGATGCGCAGATTATGATATCTAAGTATTTGAATTATGTTCTCTTGCTAGCCGATTATATAAACGCTCCAATGCTAGAGGTCTTGCAACAGGTATTATCTATTTTGATAGTTTTTAATCCAGCAAAATTCCTCTGCAAAGACATTAACACAAGGTCTATAGCCGACACATTATTGATTTGAGGGGAATGCCCACTACCCTATAAGTTTGATTCCCAAAGGAAGTTAATATTAAAAAAAATACACTGTGGAACATCTTTCGTTTAGATATATGGTAATTACATAGAGATTAGCTCGGGGTTTGAACAATTCGAACTAATTATTTCATAAATACATTATTTGAAACTTATTTTGATTATGTATTAGCCTAGCTGCTTATTCTTACACTGGTATTTGAAGTTAATTCTTTGTGTGCCATGACATCTCAAGTCTTGTAGAATTTTCAAGTAGATGCAGAAAGTGCTTATCACCATAACTAGTATATGCAAATTGATTGATGTTTCATGGTATTTTTTATGTCACTAGCAGGCATGGAGAACATTACAAATCCCATTATTCGAACTAATTCATCAATTCTGAATTCAACTCCGAGGAGACGGTGAGGCTCAAGGTCTTGATATATTTTAGGTTAAGAATACTCTTGTCAAATCTTGGTGGGAAAACGGTGATGGTCTTTAATTCTATGTATGTAAGGATTAATTAATGATACCGACCTTATGCAAATTAGAAGTGCTCTGATTGATTAGCTGTACTTGTGAAATTTAATTGATGGTTTCAATGAAAATTTGTGATATTTCTCACTTTGGCGTTGTTTGGTAATGCAGCATACCTCAATTGGATGCAGACCATGTCGCCAATATGGCATTTTAAACTCTCATAGTTTGCCGAGCAAAGTGTTTTTAAGAACGAGAATTGTTGTTCGTTCTAGGTGCGTGTTATGGATTATTGCTGTGAACTTTGTGGGTGAGAATTTTGTTACGTTTCTATGGCTGCATCGGTTCAGAATTGAGCTTCAGTTAATGATGACAGTATTGTAAACCTGTCAGCTAATATTCATACTGGATTTGATTATGATGGACAATGATGATGCTCGATATCGGTGATCTTCCAGATCATGACGCGTGGCAGATGATGTGTCCCAGTACATGCAAGAAAGGATCTACAGTGGCCGACCAGACCATTCCTGTGTCCGTCCCACAAACAAGCGCCGGTTCACCTCCGAGCCCCCAGCACAATTGGCCTCCTCGGCCTCACAGCTCGTCTCCGGGCTACCACAGAACCAAGATACCTCGGCTCTCCCGCTCATCCGCGAGCTCTCCCGCCGAGGACATTTTCCTCGGCCTCATCGATCGACCAACAACACCGCTCACAGGTGCACCCGCCATCCCGCGAATCTCGCCATGCGCGAGATATCCGCCGGCCACATCCCACGTTCCATGCCATCACGATCCCCCATTAACGAGCCTGTCTCCCACAAACAAGCGCCGGTTCACCTCCGAGCCCCCAGCACAATTGGCCTCCTCGGCCTCACAGCTCGTCTCCGGGCTACCACAGAACCAAGATACCTCGGCTCTCCCGCTCATCCGCGAGCTCTCCCGCCGAGGACATTTTCCTCGGCCTCATCGATCGACCAACAGCACCGCTCACAGGTGCACCCGCCATCCCGCGAATCTCGCCATGCGCGAGATATCCGCCGGCCACATCCCACGTTCCATGCCATCACGATCCCCCATTAACGAGCCTGTCTCACCATTAATGGGAGATCCCGCCCATCGCGCGGACGTGACGTCGGGAGCATAACGACCGGCGTGATTCTCGCGCCTGCCCTGTCTGCTGCCACCGCTATATAAACCCCTTCTGCAGACGGTTCAAGTAAGCCATTTTTACTCTACCAAGCCGTTACTCTGCTCAGATTTCCTCTCTAACTTGACCGTCAGAGGATCCTCGGTGGTACAACCACCCCGGGACTTTCTTGCAGGTAGCTCGGCGCAAACAACCTCAAACATATTGAGATCCACACGCCTCAGGAGCCAGCCTCCACATCAAATCCCAGCCGTCCATCGCCGCCATCAGCAGACCAACGGAAGGTAACATCTTGGCGCGGATCCGCCCCGCGTCAGCTGGCGCCGTCTGTGGGAACCCTTGATTCCACAAAAACAAAGGTTCATCTTCTGATCTCGATTTAATGGCGAGCGATGATCACGACGATCCAAGCACCGACCGTCGCCTCTCCCGCAATGGAGGCGCAGACGAATCTCCTCCTCCGAATGCCATCGACGCCCTGTCCGCCCGGATAGATCGACTAACGTCCATGGTGGACGCGCTCGTCCATGTCCAAACGGCGGGACATGCTACCCGGTCGCCGCTCCCCCGCCTCGGGACCGGGACCCCCACAGAGTGACGGAAGACTCTGCGCATCGGCACGGCCGACCACCGCCTCGCAGCCTCCCACGGCTGCAGATCTCCTGGGCCGACATACTCCAGAACCTAGTGGGCACCACTTTGTTTGGCTCCGAGGTCTTACGCCAGAGAGCTTCGCCCCGAGTCTCGTCGCACCCATGTCCCTCCCGAGGCAGTGGCGGTCAGCTCTTCTGTTCGCAGGCATGACCGGCACCCCCTCCTTCGACGGGGTCGCGCACGCGAGACTTGCCACGGCAGCCCGAAAACAACCTCACCAAGGGGGCGTAAGGAACCTCACCGAAGGGAACCGAGGCTCATCCCTGCCCCACAACGACCCCTTGGTGATTACAGTTTGGGTCCATCAGTACGAGGTACACAGGATCCTGGTCGACTCGGGGAGCTCGGCGGACATTCACTTCTATGACTGCTTCCTACGCATGGGTCTAACCCCAACAGACCTAAGACCGGCCTCCCACGTCCTTTCAGGATTCACTAACCACTCCATCCCAGTGGAAGGGATAATCACTCTGCAGTTCAACGTCGGGGAGGCCGGTCGCATGCGAACAATGCCTGTGGAATTCATCGTGGAAAGAATCCTATCAGCCTACAACATCCTCCTCGGACGCCCCATGCTGAACTCCCTTCGGGCCAAGTTATCGACCTACCACCTGGCGATGAAGTTCCCTCTCGACCAAGGAGGGAAAGGTCGGGTCTATAGAGACCAGCGAATTGCAAAGGTTTGCTTCACCGCAACATCTTCCTCGGAGTGGCCAGTCGACGATGTCGAAGGTGAAGGTGACATCAGGGGTTCTCTGGACACTCGAGACGAGTAAAAAGAGGTCCGAGGGACCCCGGTGGAGCCTCTGACAGAGGTCCCCCTCGTGGAAGGGGAGGACGAAAAACTCGTTCAGATCGGGTCGCTTCTGACAGGAACTCAGCGAGACGACCTGGTCCATTTCCTCAAAAACAACTCAGACGTGTTTGCCTGGGCGCCTGCTGACATGCCTGGGATCGACCCAAAAATTATATCTCACAAGCTCGGGGTAGATCCTACGGCTCGACTCGTCAAACAGAAAAAGAGAAGCTTCGCCGCGGTCAAACAGAAGTCTATCGAGGACGAAGTAGATCGGCTCCTCACCGCTGACTTCATTTGAAATGTGCCATATTCGGAGTGGCTAGCAAACGTAGTCTTGGTCAAGAAGTCAAGCGGGAAGTGGCGCATGTGTGTCGACTTCACTGACCTCAACAAGGCATGCTCCAAAGACAACTATCCCCTTCCCCGGATAGATCAGCTCGTCGACAGCTCAGCAGACCACGAGCTATTGAGCTTCATGAACGCCTTCTCCGGCTACAATCAGATCCGTATGAATCCGGCAGAAGAAGATCTCACCGCATTCACAACGGACCGGGGGGTATACTGCTACAAGGTGATGCCATTCGGCCTCAAGAACGCCGGGGCTACGTACCAACGGTTGTTCAACCGCATGTTCAAGCCGCAGATCGGCAGGAACATGGAAGTTTACGTCGATGATATGCTCGTCAAGTCAGTCTCGTCGACCGACCACGCCAAGGACCTGGGCGAGGCCTTCGAGGTACTCCGCAAGTTCAAGATGAAGCTGAACCCCGCCAAGTGCGCATTCGGGGTCACCGGGCGAAAGTTCCTCGGTTTCATGGTCACCCACCGTGAGATCGAGCCTAACCCAGAAAAAATCAATGCTATCCTCAACATGACCGCACCCAAGACCAACGTCGAGATCATGCGACTGACAGGGCGGGTAGCCGCTCTGTCACGTTTCATGTCGAGGTCTGGGGAAAAGTGCTTCCCATTCTTCAAAGCTCTCGGGAAAATTCCGAGGTTCGAGTGGTCAGAAGAGTGCCAGACCGCCTTTAACCAGTTAAAAAGGCACCTTGCAACGCCGTTGCTCACCCGACCAGTTGAAAGTGACGAGCTATCGCTATATTTGGCGGTATCCGACTAAGCAGCGGGCTCAGTACTCGTACGAGAGGTCGACGGAGTGCAGAAGCCGGTATACTACGTGAGCCACGTCTTCAAAAACGCAGAAACGAGATACCCATCCATAGAGAAGATCGTTTTAGCACTCATTGTGGCCTCAAGGAAGCTACCGCACTACTTCCAGGCGCACACTAGCCTCGTTCTCACCGAGCGTCCGCTGGGGGCTATCCCCGCCTCACCCGAATCCTCGGGCCGCTTAGAGGAATGGAGGTGGGAGCTGTCCCAGTTTGACATAAAATGCCGCTCGAGGCAGGCCATCAAAGCACAAGCTCTGGTCGATTTTATCGTCGAGTGCACCATCCCCAGCAAAGAACCGCGGTCCATGCCAACCCTCGCGGCCCAGCAACCGATCTTGGGGAGACCCGACTCGGTCCCTGAGTGGGTCATTTACGTCGACGGGTCCTCAACCAAGGAAGGCTGTGGCGCCGACCTCATCATCCGGGGCCCGAACGAGGAAGAAATAGAGTACTCTCTAAAGCTCGGGTTCAAGGCCTCAAACAACACGGCAGAGTACGAGGCTCTGCTGGCTGGACTGCGTATAGCTTCTGGGCTGGGGCTGAAAACAATTCGAATCCGCAGTGACTCAGCCTTAATCGTTGGCCAAGTGACCGGCCACTTCGAGGCTCGGGAACCTCTAATGGTGAAGAATCTGTCCGAGGTAAGAAAACTTCGGAAGAACTTCGACGAAGTCCAGGTAGAGAAATTACCCAGGCGGTCCAATGCCCAAGCCGACGCCCTGAGCAAGCTGGCTTCATCCTACTCAGCCAACAACAAGCGATCCATTCTCTTTGAGACCTTGCCACGGTCCAGCGTGGAAGACGGGGCGACAATACTTCATGTATATACAGCGTAGGAAGATGACCAAGACCGGAGGAAGCCCCTCGTGGAATTCCTAAAGGATGGTACGGTCCCGGGCGATCGGAGAACGGCCCGCCATCTCCAAGCAAAAGCCCGTCACTTCATTTGGAGCAACGGGAACCTTTACAAGAAATCCTTCACTCAGCCCCTACTTCGGTGTGTCGACCCCCACGAAACCAACTACGTCCTCCGTGAAATCCATAAAGGGGTCGGCGGCGCATACCAAGGGGCCCGAACCTTAATACAGAAGGCATTGCTCCAGGGGTACTACTGGCCAACTATTCATGAAGACGCCCAGAAGCTCGTCAGGAGATGCAAAAGCTGCCAACTCCACGGAAGCATACCTCGCCTCCCTGCTACCGAGCTGACTGCCTTGACCTCCCCGTGGCCGTTCGCCCAGTGGGGATTGGACATGATAGGCCAGTTCCCTACTGGTGCAGGCGGGCATAAATATGTCCTCGTTGCAGTAGATTACTTCACGAAGTGGATCAAGGCCGTCCCCATCAGGAAACCGGATGCCGCCACGACCATCAAGTTCCTGCAGAACAACCTGATACTCCGGTTCAGTATCCTGAGGTGTGTCATCACCGACCACGGGACGAACTTCGAAAACGAGAAAGTGAAGGATTTCTGCAATGAATATCATATCCTCATGAAGTTTACCGCGGTCACGCATCCCCAATGCAATGGACAGGCCGAGGTAGCTAACCGGGACGTCCTCCGAGGTCTTCGGACCCGCCTAGAAGGACACCAAGGCAGTTGGGTCGAGGAACTGCCTCGAGTCTTATGGGCCCTGCGCACGTCAAAAAAGACCCCCACCGGGGAAACCCCTTTCAGCCTCTGCTACGGGGCTGAGGCAATGGTCCCAGCGGAGATCGGCTATCCAGTCATCGGGTCGAACACTTTGACGACGAAGCAAACACCACGGCACTATGGACCAACCAGGACATCTTGTTGGAGAAACGAGACCGGGGTCAGATCAGGGCTGCCGCCTATCAGCAGCAAACTGTCCGATACTACAATGCGCGGATTAAGCATCGCTCCTTCAGGACCGGAGATCCAGTCCTACGGCGAAATGAGTTCGTCGATCAAGGCAGGCTGCACAAGTTTTCCCCAAAATGGGACGGTCATTTCCTCGTCTCCGAGGTACTTCCCGGCGGAGCCTACCGCTTACAGGACATGGACGGGCGCAAGTTTCCATGGCCTTACAATGCCAAGAAGCTCAAGCTGTACCAGTGAAACCAATACCTACGAGTGTGTACCTCCCCTTTCACAAAGACAATGTAATTTTTTCTAAAAAGTCATTTCCATTCAAATAGCTAGAAGGGAACCTTAGAACATCGCAAAAAGAGGAGTTCTGTCTTTGTGATCTAAGCCCTCACCAAGAGGCAACTGAGTATCTTCACTGCTCGGTCCATCCTTAGCAGGCCTCCCACGGCCTCTCCAGCCCCAAGGATCTAAGCCCTCACCAAAAGGCAGCCGAGCGGCTACCCCTCTCGGCTATCCCTGGCTGGTAGCTTCCCTACCCCAAAACGCCAGGGATCAAAGCCCTTAGCTAGAGACAGCCAAGCGGCTACCCCGCTCGGATATCCCTGGATGGTAGTTCCCTACCTCGCAACGCCAGGGATCAAAGCCCTCACCAAGAGGCAGCCGAGAGGCTACCCCGCTCGGTTATCCTTGACTGGTAGCTTCCCTACCCCAAAACGCCAGGGATCAAAGCCCTCACCAAGAGGCAGCCGAGCGGCTACCCTGCTCGGCTATCCCTGGCTGGTAGTTCCCTACCTCGCAACGTCAGGGAGCAAAGCCCTCACCAAGAGGCAGCTGAGCGGCTACCCTGCTTGGCTATCCCTGGCTGGTAGTTCCCTACCTCGCAACGCCAGGGATCAAAGCCCTCGCCAAGAGGCGGCTGAGCGGCTACACTGCTCGGCTATCCCTGGCTGGTAGTTCCCTATCCCACAACGCCAGGGATCAAAGCCCTCGCCAAGAGGCACCGGGCAGCAACCCTGTCCGGCCATCCTTAAGGATCAAAGCCCTCGCCAAGAGGCACCAGGCAGTAACCCTGCTCGGCTTGTCCTTAGTAGGCCACTTACGGCCCCTCCCGCGCTAAGGATCAAAGCCTCGCAAGAGGCAACCGGGCCCGCCCTTGCTCGGTTATCCCTGGCTGGTAGCTACCTACGCCAACAACCCAGGGATCAAAGCCCTCGCCAAGAGGCACCGGGCAGCAACCCTGCACGGCCCATCCTTAAGGATCAAAAGCCCTCGCAAGAGGCAGCCGAGCCCGCCCATGCTCGGTTATCCCTGGCTGGTAGCTCTCTACCCCAACACACCAGGGATCAAAGCCCTCACCAAGAGGCAGCCGAGCGGCTACCCTGCTCGGCCCATCCTTAGTAAGCCACCTACGGCCCCTCCCGCGCTAAGGATCAAATCCCTCACCAAGAGGCAGCCGAGCGTCTACCCTGCTCGGTTATCCCTGGCTGGTAGCTCCCTACCCCAACACACCAGGGATCAAAGCCCTCGCTAAGAGGCACCGGACAGTAACCCTGCTCGGCCCATCCTTAGTAGGCCACTTACGGCCCCTCCCGCGCTAAGGATCAAAGCCCTCACCAAGAGGCAGCCGAGCAGCTACTCTGCTCGGCGCATCCCCAGCAGACATCCTCCTGCCTATCACACGACAAAGCAACAAAGTCCTCACCAAGAGGCATCCAGTCCATCTACGTCTGAGCGATCTTCACCTTGACTTCGGGGCCATGGAGACACCACCTCCCCACTATTCTTTGCACACTCGGCAAACGAACAGAGGTAACTCGACGTGTGACCACTAGACGAAGAACCGACATAAAACAAAGGAAAATAAGCGTGCAAATATGACGAAAAAAAGTTTTTATTCACAAAGCCTAAAGTCTTTACAAGGGTATTGTGGGCTCCCCAGCCATATCAAATTGCTCGGAGGCTTACAAAAGAGAGAGGAAGAAAAGCCAAAAAGGTCGGGCCGCAAGCCCCGCCTAGACCTCACTCCCCTCATCGCTATCGGCTGGAGGCACGACCACCGAAAGTGGGACCCGAGCACGGAGCTCACCGTCGGCGAACTCCAGAAGCTGCTCTTTGACGGCATCAAGAGCTTTCTTCCATGCAATGGCAGAGGCCTCGCCGAGGTCGACGTAAAACTGATCCGACTCTTTGTAATCCGTCACCGCCTTCCTAGCCCGGATTTCGGCAACCTCCGTCGTTTGAAGCGCCGCCTCGGCATCCCGCCTGCTGGCATCCCTCGCCCTCTTCATGGATGCAAAGCGATCGGCCAGTTCTATCAACTTCGCCTCGACGACTCGGTGGGACTCACTTAGGCGGTGGTAAGACTCACAACACTTTGAGACGGCGAGCTCCGCGGAGGCCGATCGGGTTTCAAGGACGGTCGTCCTCTCCCTCTCCAGACGCAAGTCAAGTCGCAGTGCCTCGACCTCCGAAAAGGACTCTCCCGCTGGCCTTGAAGCAGGGAGAGCCCCCTCGGCCTCCTGCGGGTGACGAGGGCGTAGTGGTAAAGGACCTGACGAAAAACATCAAAGAGAATTAAAGACCCTCGGACTAAAGAAAGGGCGCTCGAAATAATACATAAGAGGATACATACTTGCACCGCCTCCTGAGCTATAGCCGCTATTTGGGCCCTCAGAGTCCCCGCGGAATCTTGCCCCCGGCCGACTCTTCCATACCAGCAAGCAGGCCGGCGGCAACGGAAAGGCCGGACGAGACTACGAAACGGACGTCCCCCTCCTTCACAGGAAACCCCTCAGGAATCTTCGATGGTGGCGGGCGAGAGACCGTCCTCTTTCTCTTAAGAGGAACCACATTCCCGTCCTCTCCTGCATCCCTCGTCCGGGACTCGGGAACCCGTGGACGCCTTTGGCCGCCGCCAGGACAATCATCGGGAGCTCGTGACGAGGCAGACGACCCCGCCGCCGCCGGCACAGTTGGTGCGGGGCTCAGGTCAGCCGGAGGCGCGACCGCACAGCTGGCCCCCCTCCGGGACGGAGCACCGAGGGAACCAAGAGCCCTGGATCGATCCATTTATCCTGCTAAAGGGAGAGGCAAGCTCGATTCAGAAGGAGAAGAAGCAGAAAATAAAGAAAAAGCAGACATCTGAACTGATGGAGAAGTCCTTAAGAATGCAAAGATCCGGCCTAAAGAGGAGAGCGCCGAGCTTACAAGATCAAGAACGAGGAAAATATGAAGAGAGATGGGCCCTGAAGCGGACCCCACCTCTATTTATAGCCACCGGCGTCCTCATCCAACGGCGACAATCGACTCCCGCCAAAAACAACTCTTCGCATTCGACGACCACGATCGCTCCACCTGTCGCCCTAGCACTGGCCGTATCCCATCAGACGCCGGCAGTCTACGACCCGTCGCGTCAGCCAACCAGCGCCCGACACGTGGCATGTCGCTTCAGCGTCTGTACGCACGATCCGGTGCACCCTCTTTAAAGCAATGACCGCATCCCTGATTCGTTGGCGTCGTCCAGAAAATACAGCAAATTTCCCTAGAACACGCCCGACGATATCTTCGAAAAGGAGCTTACCTCGGGTGACCTGGCAGACCACTCTCGACCCGACCCGTCAGCTGGTCGGGACGAGAGTGGGGGGCTAATGATGATGCTCGATATCGGTGATCTCCCAGATCATGACATATGGCAGATGACGTATCCCAGGGCATGCAAGAAAGGACCTACAGTGGCCGACCAGACCACTCCTGTGCCCATCCCACAAACAAGCGCTGGCTCACCTCCGAGCCCCCAGAACAATTGGCCTCCTCGGCCTCACAGCTCGTCTCCGGGCTACCACAGAACAAAGATACCTCGGCTCTCCCGCTCATCCGCGAGCTCTTTCGCCGAGGTCATCTTCCTCGGTCTCATCGACCGACCAACAGCACCGCTCACAGGTGCAACCGCCATCCCGCGAATCTCACCATGCGTGAGATATCCGTCGGCCACATACCATGTTCTACACCATCACAATCCCCCATTAACGAGCCTGTCTCGCCATTAATGGGAGATCCCACCCATCGCATGGGCGTGACGTCGGGAGCGTAATGACCGGCGTGATTCTCGCACCTGCCTTGCCTGCTGCCACCGCTACATAAACCCGTTCTACAGACGGTTCAAGTAAGCCATTTTTACTCTACCAAGCCGTTACTCTGCTCGAATTTCCTCTTTAACTTGACCATCGGAGGGTTCTCGGTGGTACAACCACCCCAGGACTTCCTTACAGGTAGCTCGGCGCAAACAACCTCAAACCCATTGAAATCCACACGCCTCATGAGCCAGCCTCCAGATCAAATCTCAACCGTCCATTTCCGTCATCAGCAGACCAACGGAAGGTAACATCTTGGCGCGGATCCGCCCCGCGTCAGACAACTTTTATATGGCAAGACGAATCTAGATAGGCACCCGTTCTTTTTCTTTTTTTTAATGAAAAATATGGTAATTGCTTAGGTATATGTATTTTAAACTTTGTAAATGATGATGCTTGATACCGGTGATCTCCCAGATCATGACACGTGGCAGATGATGTGTCCCAGGGCATGCAAGAAAGGACCTACAATGGCCGACCAGGCCACTCCTGTGCCCGTCCTACAAGCAAACGCTGGCTCACCTCCGAGCCCCCTGCACAATTGGCCTCTTCGACCTCCCAGCTCGTCTCCAGGCTACCCCAGAACCAAGATACCTCGACTCTCCCGCTCGTCCGCGAGCTCTCCCGCCGAGGTCATCTTCCTCGGTCTCATCGACCGAACAACGGCACCGCTCACAGGCGCAACCGCCATCCCACGAATCTCGCCGTGCGCGAGATATCCGCCGGCCACATCCCACGTTCCACGCCATCACGATCCCCCATTAACGAGCCTCTCTCGCCATTAATGGGAGATCCCGTTCATCACGCGGGCGTGACTTCGGGAGCGTAACGGCCGGCTTGATTCTCGCGCCTGCCCTACTTGCTACCACCGCGATATAAACCCCTTCTTCAGACGGTTCAAGTAAGCCATTTTTACTCTACCAAGCCGTTACTCTGCTCGGATTTCCTCTCTAACTTGACTGTCGGAGGGTCATCGGTGGTACAACCACCCCGGAACTTTCTTGCAGGTAGCTCGGCGCAAACAACCTCAAACCCATTGAGATCCACACGCCTCAGGAGCCAGCCTCCAGATTAAATCTCAGCCGTCCATCGCCGCCATCAGCAGACCAATGGAAGGTAACATCTTAGCGCGGATCCGCCCCGCGTCAGTAAATCAGAAGTGCATATCATACACATCAACTATCTGATTTTATTTAATCCCCCCTCCTCACCCTCCACCCACACACAACAACAACAACAACAACTGAGCCTTTTATCCTAAGTATATCGGGTAGGCTACATGAACCAACATGAGAATTACGCCGGGTTCAGCACATGAATCCTCCGTCTCCACTCACTCCTATTGAACAATATACTTTCATTGAGTCCTTTGGCAACCATATCTTTTCGTATCACCTCCATCCATGTTTTCTTCGGTCTCCCTTTCGCCCGTTTGACATTGCCTATATCAAGAGTATCCATTCGTCGAACCGGTGCTTCCATGGGTTTGCGCCACACATGACCAAATCATTTTAGCCGATTTTCCCGCATCTTCTCTTCCATAGGTGCTATACCAACTTTTGCACGAATATCCTCATTTTGCACCTTATCTTTTCTAGTGTTACCACACATCCAACAAAGTATGCGCATCTTCGCTATGTGCATCTTCTATTTATGATACTTCTCAGGAGCCCAGTATTCTGTACCATATAATAAGGCTGGTCGAATAGCGCTCCGATAAAACTTCCCTTTCAATTTTAACGAAAAGTTACGATCACACAAAATCCCTGTTGCACTCATCCATTTCAACCAACCAGCTTGGATCCTTTGATTAATATCACCATCGATCTCCCTATCCTTTTGGATGATGGAACCTAGATATCTAAACTGATCGCTCGGTGATATCTTTTGCCCTTCCAATATTATACCAATATAGTTTTGACTTCTCTGTTTGCTAAATTTGCAATGCATATATGCTGTCTTGGACCTGCTCAATCTAAACCCCCAAAATTCTAACATTTGCCTCCATAACTCCAATTTAGCATTAACCCATGTTTTCGTTTCATTTACTAGAACAATATCATCAGCGAATAGTATACACCAAGATACCTCATCTTGGATAGTTCTAATAAGCTCATCCATCACGATAGTAAACAGGAATGTACTTAATGCAGATCCTTGATGTAAACCAATTATAATCGGAAAATCACTCGTTAGGCCGCCGCAAGTGCTGACATTTGCCACTGCTCTATCGTACATGTCCTTGATTATGTCAATATACTTGACGGGGACCCCCTTCTTCATTATTGTCCCCCATAATACCTCTCTGGGTATCTTGTCGTACACTTTCTCTAAATCAATAAACATTATATGCAAATCACTTCTCCTCTCTCGAAAACGCTCGACAAGTTGACGAAGCAAACGAATAGTCTCTGTCGTCGATCGTCCAGGTATGGACCCAAACTGGTTCTCTATTATCTTAACATCCTTTCTTAGCCTGTGTTCAATCACTCTATCTCAAAGTTTCATGGTGTGACACATAAGTTTTATTCCACAGTAGTTTGAGCAACTTTGAATGTCACCCTTGTCTAGATAGGTACAAAGGTAGTTTTCCTCCATTCATTTGGTATCTTTTTGGTCTGCCAAATCTTATTAAACAGATCTGTCGGCCATTTAACGCCCATTTCTCCTAAGTATCTCCAAATCTCGATAAGAATTCCGTCTGGACCAACCGCTTTTTTTGATATTATTCTCTTCAAATCTTCTTTAATCTCAGGTAGTCTTATTTTACGCATGAAATCACGGTTTATATCTTGAGATTAAATGACAAGTCCATCCAAATTCTTAATAAAGCTCTCATTGAACAATTTGTCAAAATAATCTCTCCACCCTTTCTTGATATTCTCGTCCCGAACTAAAACCTTCAGATTTTCATCTTTGACACACTTCACCGCACATAAGTCGCTGGTGTTCCTTTCCCGCATCCGAGTAATGCAGTATATATTATTTTCAGCCTCCTTAGTGTCTAACTTCTTGTACACCTCCTTATAGACCTTAGATTTAGCTTCCCGAATAGCTTTCTTAACTTTCTGTTTAGCCATTTTATATTTCTCAAATCTCTCCACATCCCTGCTTTTCTTCAAGTTTTTATAAGAATCTCTCTTAATTTTAATACCAGCGTTTACTTCTTCATTACACTATGATCTGTCCTTAAATTGTGGAGCACCACTTCTCGACCACCAAGTAGATCTCTAACTACCATTTTGATACAACTAGCCATTTTGTTCCATATTCTGTCTGAATCATTTTCAGACTGTCAATCCGTCACTTGAACTACACGATCTATAAAAACCTTTTGGTTACTTTCTTTCAATCCCCGCCATTTAATTCTAGGCTCCAGCTTACATCTAATCGTCCTAGGTTCTCTTCTAAATCGAAAATTTAGAACTAAAAATCTATATTGAGTGGTTACACTCTCACCTAACACTACCTTACAGTCGATACAATAATCTCTATCTATTCTTCTCGTCAGAAAAAAGTCTATTTGACGTGCACTTAATCCGCTCCTAAAGATAATAAGGTGAGACTCTTTTCTTAAACCAAGTGTTTGCTAAGATCAGGTCATAAGACACGATAAAATCTAGATCGAGCTACATGTTTCATATCTCTGTCCAAAACCAAAATCTCCATGGATAGTATCAAACCCACTATGACTAGTACCTACATGTCCATTGAAATCACCACCAATAAATAACTTCTCTACACTAGGTATTCTTTGCACCATCTCGTCTAAATCACGCTTACTATCGTCATCAAGACATATCTGTGGTGCATAAGCACTAATAATATTAAGGATCTTCTCACCTAAAATAAGCTTAACCGGTAAAACTCTATCACCTTTTCTTCTAATCTCAACTACATTCTTAAGCAACCGTCTATCTATGATTACGCCTACCCCATTACGATTTTTATCTACCCGTATACCAAAACTTATAACCCCAAGGCTCTATGACTCTACCCTTTTCACCTACCCACTTAGTTTCTTGCAAACACATAATACCAACTTTCCACTTAATCATCAACTCCACTAATTCTATTAGTTTACCCGTAAAGGAACTTATGTTCCAAGAAGCTAGACGGATCTTATGAAACCCTTACTTATTTGTCACTACATCCGGGATCTGATATAGCGCGCCGTTTCCGGACGACGACCTAGAACCCCTTGCATCCTTAACACTACATCCGAGATCCGATATAGCGCGTCACTGAGTAGGGGATGCCCCAACGATATTCTTATTATGTTTCATGTCATAGAATGTGACAGTTTTACGTTGACTGTTACAAGCCTACAACAACTCTTACCCTTTTTCATCCGGATTTGGGACCGACACCCACCCACACACCCAAGAAAAAAATACTGTCTGATTTTATCATCTTTGGAAAGGCAATTAAGAGTGTACATCTTTGTTGGTTGCAAGTTTGAAAGTCATCTGTGTTTGCATTTTGCAATTTCCACTCGGATTTAACTAACTTTGTAACATGCTTTGTTCTTTTATTTCCTAATTTGAACCAGATATCCATTTATTCCCATGTTTAAAAAAATATATAGGACTCCCAAAAGATCCAGGATGTTGTAAACAACCCCAAAGATTAATATTTCCATGAACAACCCTCTCAAGGTCTCTAAGTTAATGATAAATTATTCTCAAAACCAACCCCTAACAGCCTTATAATTAAGGGGTTTGAGGTGTAAAAAGATGATTTTAGTTTCTTAGTAATCATATGCAAGAAATATATTCTATTCTAACTTCATGAAATGGTCTTAATGTGTACAAATTTATTATTTTTATCATCCATTTCATTGTATCATATTCATCTTGTATACAAACATAATTATAAAGGTTTGAGTGGTGAATTAGAAAATTAAGCTTCGTAAATCATATGCTATAGTGTTTAGCTATGGAAATAAAAGGCTAAGTTAAAATTATTAAATAAATATAATAGGTTTTGCATTAATTATGCTAATGTACCGCATAAAGATTTTCTGAAACAACATATAAACTTTGAGAGAGAGAGAGATACAAATACAAAGATTGTAAGGAGATATATATGAATATAATAGATTGCTGGGGATATATATAAAAATACCACAATGTATCGTAGACAATTTATTTACTTGCCCAAAATCTTTGTTTTATGTTAAATAAATTTCACAATGCAGGATATAATGAAAAATAGGTACTAACCAATCTTCTTCCTAGATATCTCTTATTATGTTGTTCATAAAATTGTGAATATCTGAGCTGAAGACAAAATATCTGGAATATTATTGATTTAATCATCGGCCATCTTTGATAACTTGCTTATTACTTTCCCACCATAGGTTTTACGTTTAATATTCCTTAATAAACATTAGTCTTTGATGATCAAAGATGACCGATATTAAACCGCCTCAACACACACCTACTTCCTTTGTATTTCACCGATCCAAATCAGTCAGTTTAATATACACATTAAAAAATCCCTATATACAAAAAAATCATGAGATTTCAAGACCTCTAGTATGTCCTTCAAGCAATTGCATTTTTCTACATCTATAAGCCATTAATTTTTCTATCCGCTTGATGAACGTGTAAGACGTCTTAAATCGTGAGATTTTTTGTACGTAAATGATGATGCTCGATATTGGTGATCTCCCAGATCATGACACGTGGCAGATGGCGTGTCCCAAAGCTCACAAAGAAAGGACCTACAGTAGCCGACCAGGACACTCCTGTACCCGTCCCACAAACAAACGCTGGCTCGCAACCGAGCCTCCTGCACAATTGGCCTCGTCGGCCTCCCAGCTCGTCTCCGGGCTACCGCAGAACCAAGCTATTTCGGCTCTCTCGCTCGTCCACGAGCTCTCCCGCCGAGGTCATCTTCCTCGGTCTCATTGACTGATCAACAACACCGCTCACAGGTGAAACCGCCATCCCACGAATCTCGCCATGCGCGAGATATCCGCCGGCCACATCCCACGTTCCACGCCATCACGATCCCCCATTAACGAGCATGTCTCGCCATTAATGGGAGATCCCGCTCATCATGCGGGCGTGACGTCGGGAGCGTAACGGCCGGCGTGATTCTCGCGCCTGCCCTGCCTGCTGCCACCGCTATATAAACCCCTTCTTCAGACGGTCCAAGTAAGCCATTTTTACTCCACTAAGCCGTTACTCTGCTCGGATTTCCTCTCTAACTTGACCGTCGGAGGGTCCTCGGTGGTACAACCACCCCGGGACTTTCTTGCAGGTAGCTCGGCAACAACAACCTCAAACCTATTGAGATCTGCACGTTTCAGGAGCCTGCCTCCAGATCCAATCTCAGCCGTCCATCGCCGCCGTCAGCAGATCAACGGAAGGTAATATCTTGGCACGATCCGGGTCGCGTCAGCTGGCGCCGTCTGTGAGAACGCCTTAATTCCACAAAAACAAAAGTTCTTCTTCCGATCTCAATCTAATGGTGAGCGATCATCACGACGATCTAAGCACTAGCCGTCGCTCCCCCTCAATGGAGGCGTGGACGAACCTCTTCCGCCAAATGCCATCAACGCCCTTGCCGGCCGGATAGACCGACTTGCGTCCGTCGTGGAGGCGCTCATCCGCGTCCAAACGGCAGGGCAAGGTCCCCAGGTCGCCGCTTCCCCGCCTCGGGACCGGGACCCCTACAGGGGGAGAGAAGACTCCGCTCTCATCGGCACTGCCGACCACCGCTTCGCTACATCCCACGGCCGTAGATCTCCTGGACCTATACGTTCTGAGACCCGCTGGGCGTCCCACAGTTCAACACCGAGGTCCGTCGCCAGAGCGCCTCGCCCCGAGATCCTTCGCGCACCTGTCCCTCCCAAGGAGATGTCGGTCAGCTTGCCTGTTACCAGGCATGACCGACACCCCCTCCCTCGACGGGGTCGCGCGGACGTGACTCTCCACGGCGGCTCGAAAACTACTTCGCCTGTGGATTTAAGGAACCTCATTGAGAGGAACCAGGGCCGCGGCCAGACACAGGCCTCCAACAGCAGAGGCCAGGGATCAGAATGTGCCGAGTCATTGGGGTACCACGTTCGACTCGACGCTCTCGAGAAGAAAATCGAGGGTATGCATCGGGAAGGACACCGATCGAGTGACGGGGGTAAGTACGCCGCCGACTCGCTCACCAAACCATTCACCGAGGAGCTGCTCGATGTCCACGTCTCCTCTCGCAACAACCCCCCGAAGGTCTCCCTCTTCGACGAAAAATCTGACCCGAAGGACCATTTGGATGCATTCACCGCGGGGATGTGCTTCTAAGATAAGTCCGCCGCCGCCCAGTGCCGAGCTTTCCCGACCACTCTCATCCGCTCCGGACGGGACTGGTTCCGAGGACTCGAGCCACGCTCGATCTCGACTTTTGACGAGCTGGCCACCCAATTCCTCGGCCATTTCGTCGGGAACAGGCAGCAAAAACGCACAGTTGACCACCTCTTCACGATCAAGAGCGGGGATAAGGAGACGTTCAAAGCATACGTCACCCGTTTCTACAATGCCCTTCTCGAGGTCCCAAAGCATAGGGATGAGACGGTCATCACAGCCCAGAGGTCTGGTCTTAGGCACAAAGAGTGGTTACACTCCTTTGTATTAGCGCAACCCAAGACCATGGCCGAGATAAAGGCCTGGACCGAGCGCGAGGTCCAGCACGAGTCCGAGGTGAACACGAATCTCCCCAGGCAGAGCAAGCCGACCAAAAGAAAAGATCAAGGGAAGAGGGAAGGGGACCTGAGCGGTCAAAGCCCTTCCTCCCGAAGTTTCAGGAGTAAACCCCGCTCAACGTCTCCCAGACAATGCTGCTAGAGGAGGCTAAGGGCGAGGGGTTCTTCAAGCTCCCCTCGATCTCGCGAATGGCCACAAAGCAAACCCGGGCCCTACCGCGGCTTCCACAGGTCGCTAGGCCACTCCACTGAGAGGTGTAAGCAGCTCCGAGACTACATCGAGGAGCTCATCCGTTCGGGGCACCTCACAGCGTACTTGAGGAACAAGCGGCAAGCCGACCGCGAGCAGGAGCAGCGTCCCCCTCCCGCTGAGCTGACAATCGGCCAAATCATGGTCGTATCAGCGGAGGATACACCGGGTACTTACGGAGCTCAGTACCCTATACCGGTCATGGAGGCCAACAGATACCCGAGGGAATCTAGCTGCACGAATAAGAACATCTACTAGCATGTATTTCTTTTTAAGGCAATGTAAACCATTCTTGAGATCTTTTTGTCTATATAATAAAAAGGATCAATGAAACATTGCAAAAAGAAGAATCTTATTTATACAAAAAAGGTGCTATAGGCTCCTCAGAAACACATCGAAAAAGAAAAATTACAATAGCGGGGGAAGGGGTGCAGAGAACACTGCTCGTGATACTCTGAGGATATTTCCACCAGCCGAGGCCTCGCGGCATCTAACCTCTGCCCTCGATGCCCCCGGTGAACGTCGCCATCGTTCTTCAATTGGTAGCACTCAAGGATAAGCGCCACCTAGCGATTTAGCTGACTCGCAGAGATCAGGCCGAAGCACCTCAGAGACCTTAGCTTGCCAACAACCTCATCTTTCAGCTGTTCGAACAAGGGGTTGTAGAGCCCCGGCGACGCCTTCAGATGGAGTACATCAGCAGTTGAAGTAGAGGGGAGCGCCGGGGAGCAATCGGCCAAAATGATACTTGATGCGGCCTATCACCAACTGCACCGTGTCCTCAGTACAGTACTGATCGTAGAGGTACACGTCCTCGAAGTTTATGATTTCGAGGATGGTGAAAGGGAAGTCCTCTATTCTTACATTTTGGGTGTGAAGAAAGGAGTGATAACGCTTCCTCCGCTTTATAGCCTGCTGTGCTCTCGAGAATCCAACAGTCGCTCGTTTCACCCACAACTGTGCCGCCACGTGGAAAATCTCGAGCCTTTCTTGGCGAAATCGAAACAACGCGGCCCCGGCGATTCACCTCCCCCACGCGTTTGATACACGTGTTGCCCGTGACTATCCTTATTCCCCATACTTACACTGGGAAGGTCGGACATAACCTCATCAAGAGGCAGCCGAGCGGCTACCCTGCTCGGCTATCCCTGGCCGGTAGCTCCCTACCACGCAACGCTAGGGATCAAAGCCCTCATCAATAGGCAACTGAGCAGCTTCACTGCTCAGTCAATCCTTAGCAGGATTCTCATGGCCCCTCCAACGCTAAGGATCAAAGCCATCATCAAGAGGCAGCCGATTGGCTACCCTGCTCGGCTATCCCTGGTCGGTAGCTCCCTACCACGCAATGCCAGGGATCAAAGCCCTCGCCAAGAGGCAACTGAGAAACTTCACTGATCGGTCAATCCTTAGCAAGCCTCCCATGCCCCCTCCAGCGCTAAGAATCTAAGCCTTCACCATGAGGCAGCCGAGCGGCTACCTTGCTCGGCTATCCCTGGCTGGTAGCTCCGTACTACGCAACGCCAGGGATCAAAGCCCTCGCCAAGAGGCAACTGAGCAGCTTCACTGCTCGGTCAATCCTTAGCAAGCCTCCCATGGCCCTTCCAGCGCTAAGGATCAATGCCCTCACCAAGAGGCAGCCGAGCGGCTACCCTGCTCGGCTATCCCTGGCCGGTAGCTCCCTACCACGCAATGCCGGGGATCTAAGCCCTCACCAAGAGGCAGCCGAGCGGCTACCCTGCTCGGCTATCCCTGGCCGGTAGATCCGTACCACGCAACGCCAGGGATCAAAGCCCTCACCAAGAGGCAACTGAGCAGCTTCACTGCTTGGTCGATCCTTAGCAGGCCCCCCATGGCCCCTCAAGCGCTAAGGATCAAAGCCCTGACCAAGAGGCAGCCGAGCGGCTACCCGCTCAGCTATTCCTGGTCGGTAGCTCCCTACCACGCAACGCCAGGGATCAAAGCCCTCGCCAAGAGGAAACTGAGCAGCTTCACTGCTCGTTCAATCCTTAGCAGGCCTCCTATGGCCCCTCCAGCGCTAAGGATCTAAGCCCTTACCAAGAGGCATCCGAGCGGCTACCCTTCTCGGCTATCCCTGGCTGGTAGTTCCCTACCACATAACGCTAGGAATCTAAGCCCTCACCAAGAGGCAGCCGAGTGGCTACCCTGCTAGGCTATCCCTGGCTGGTAGCTCCCTACCCCACAATGCCAGGGATCTAAGCCTTCACGAAGAGGCAGCCGAGCGGCTACCCTGCTCGGCTATCCCTGGCCGGTAGCTCCCTACCACGCAACGCCAGGGATCAAAGCCCTCGCCAAGAGGCAACTGAGCAGATTCACTGCTCTGTCAATCCTTAGCAGGCCTCACATGGCCCCTCCAGCGATTAGGATCAAAGCCCTCACCAAGAGGCAGTCGAGCAGCTACCCTGCTCGGCTATCCCTGGCCGGTAGCTCCCTACCACGCAACACCAGGAATCAAAGCCCTCGCCAAGAGGCAACTGAGTAGCTTCACTGCTCGGTCAATCCTTAGCAGGCCTCCCATGGCCTCTCCAGCGCTAAGGATCAAAGCCCTCACCAAGAGGTAGCCGAGCGGCTACCCTGCTCGGCTATCCCTGGCCGGTAGCTCCCTACCACGCAACGCCAGGGATCAAAGCCCTCACCAAGAGGCAACTAAGCAGCTTCACTGCTCGGTCAATCCTTAGCAGGCCTCCCATGGCCCCTCCAGCGCTAAGGATCTAAGCCCTCACCGAGAGGCAGCCGAGCGGCTACCCTGCTCGGCTATCCCTGGCTGGTAGCTCCCCTACCCCACAACTCCAGGGATCTAAGCCCTCACGAAGAGGCAGCCGATCGGCTGTTAGTTATGTGTATGCCCTAGAGGCCATTATTGTACATATGATGTATATTATAGTGGATACTTGGATATGTATATACTGAGAAGACTTTCTTGCTCGACATGATAGTATGCTATCTGGTTACCTTTATCTCAACATGTAGACTTGTATTGTGATACTGCCGTGCTCTCACGTGTTGATAAAGCCCTTAGGATATGTACTTGACTACCAGGACTATGTTGTAGATCATACTAGTGGGGCCATGGTAGTTCACAAGTACATCCTTCAATTGTTCCTAGTCGAGGGAATATCGAGACAGGGCATCGATATTCCAGAGTAGAGTGGCGTATACGCTTCTCGACCCATATGATGGGCGATGGATGATCCCACATCCATTAGTGTTTGACATCAAAGATGGTATATGGGTGCTCAGTGGAAACTGGGTACACTGAACAGGACTCACCGAGGACTTCTATGTGGTAGTATACCTATCTTCAGATAGCAGTCCTCTGGTGACACTGGTACAGGTTAGTCTGTAGACCCGAGATCGTCATAGAGTCTTATGCGACTCCCACCGTGCTTTGATTTCCTCCCTACCACGCTCAAGAGGAGTCGTGCAAATAGGTGGATTTTGGGTACAGTCCCGAGTCGTATGGAGAAAATGAGCGATAAGAGGGGTTTCGTCTCTCCCGGTATTGGAGGTTGATGTTGCGCTATGCTCGATTGGCAATAACTGGAAGTTCCTGGCCAGGGCTGATATGGAGATCTACTGATAAGTGTTATCAGTAGTTTCTCGACCTGTTATAAGCCTCACATCGACATGACTTATCACGTTACTGGGGTCTGACGATTTCCACCCCTAGACATGATATGCGACATATCAGACGAAGAGACCGGACTGTACGATAAGTGTTGCTTGCAGGCTCGTTGGGGTTGTGATGAGTTCGCTCGTCAGCCACCTTTTCTTCATGTACCTGGGTAACCGTTACGTACAGCTAGTGCCGCTGACGTGCTTGTGGTTAAACCCACTGCCAGCGTACTGTCGAGTCTTTAGAGTCCCACACAGAGGGTTCGCTCGTTCAGGCGAAAGATGTAGAGGCCGTAAGTTGTTATGGTAGCCGTAAGGTGTTGCGGCAAGGTTTCAATTATGTTCGTGTAATAGTTACAGGAATAATAATCGGAACGATAATACTGGTAGGCTTTGGTTTAAGCCGGATACCGGTATTATATTATTGGATTATGAGTATTCGTATTTTTCGGAATTCGGATACGGGTATACGGTATACGGGATACGGTATACGAAGGAGGGGTATTCTTGTAATTGTTACAAGAATACCTTCTAGAAGATGCCACCTCATAATACATTATTTATTTTAAGAAAATAAATAAATGAGGTTGAAATTAAGAAAGTCTAAGCATGGTTGTAAGAATGGCTTGTATTATATTTTATTATTTTGGAATTACTGTTGAAGCATGGTGCTAATTTTATAATGCATGCTTCAATTATTTCATTTGTTCCATATCCTTCATCATGCTTGATTTTCTTCTCATTATGAAAAACACTTTTTGTCTCCTCCTTCTTCTTCCTTACTTTAACACTCACATGAGATGTGAATCAAAAGCAAAGGATCAAAGATAATCCAATTCACTAATCTCTACATCATCCTAGTGACCATTTTTGGCAAACTTGATCTCTAGGTTTAACTCTTGTGAAGAGTTTGTAGCTTGCATGATAGCTCTCGCGTGGATCATCTAGGTCTTGAGGTGGCCGGAGATCGAGAACATCGGCAACATCCAAAGGAGCTAAGGAGTTCATCAAAAGAAAAGGCAAGGAGCAAAGGAGTTGCACCAAAGAGAAGACCCAAAGGACCATATAATCACGGTATAATCCCTAACATAGTAGATAAGATCTCTAGTTAGGGTTTTCTAGTTATGGTTTAGACAAGATCCAAGGAAAAGTGCGTGTTGTATGCAAAGAAAATTTTTGTTTACCGCTTCCGCCGCCTCACAAGAGTTGTGGGACCATGCAACATGCACCAACATAGCATCAGAGCCTAACTAAACCATAATTAGATTGTTAGCTAAAAGTTAGAACTTCGATCGACGCATTTTTTCCCGAAAAACACGTTTTCTGCCCCTGCTGCTGTCAATTTTTTAAAGTGTTCAAAAAATCATTTCAGTGGCCTTAAAAATATATGCAGGGTTTTCTAAGAACACTGTAGAAAAACGAGACGCTAACTCGCCAGGAACGCCGCGGATCCGCGGCCAAACTCAGTGTTTGGTCGTCGATCCGCAGCCGAGTCGTGGCCGAGTTGACTCGTTTTTCAGCCGTTTTCTTAGATTGAGGAAATAGTGTTTATGGGACATCTAGAATTTTAACAAAGTTGTTTGTGCACTGGAAGATGACAAGTGTTGTCATGGTTTAATATTATCGATCAAAATTCTAAAGTGCTTGGCTAATCAGGTTTTCAGTTTTTTTCTTATGTGTGTTTGAAACGTCGACTAATTGCTATAAGTCGATTAGTCGGGGTTGCACACTTCTGTAATGATATCATGAGATGGTATGTGTATATGAATATGTTGGATCGTCGTGATGAATGGCCGGGGGATGTGAGAAGAGCGTTTTTCTTTTCTTTCATTCAATGTAATTTGTAAAAAGCAATGTAATATTATTTTGCGGGGCACATCCGGGATGAGCTTGTAGCCACCGTTGTATAATTTCTTTTTACTGTTTTTGCTCCTAGGATAGACCCAAGGTGGGGTGCACAAACTACCGGGTTTTCGAAGTGCCGAGTGGCCTACTCACTTTGTTGAGGGAGGTTGCTCCACTTCGGGAATTTGGCGGGTAGTTTGCCACACCCGTAGGGGTCTAGGGTGGGGTTTTGGCTATTCATCACGACCGTGGAACCCGTCTTTCATTAAGGCTTGAATGAAATGCGGAATTCCTAATATATCCAATGTATTCATCTGTGATCTGTAATGGCTATATTTATATATGAGATATATAATAAACGTTGCTTATGTTTTACACCCGCGCTAGTCTAGCCCCCGCTCTGCCGTTAGTTAAGTAACCTAACGGTGAATGACGGGACCCCGTGGCGAATGCGGATGACATAAGCGTACGTTCTATTTTCGTTTCTTTTCTGTGATGTTTAGGAAACGTAAATGATGGGATAGCATTAATGTGATTAATGTCAAGAAAAAGAATCCTAAAGATGTTGTAGAATCAAATTTTCAAAAAAAAAGGGTAGCTCTAGTTTTTGCTTTGCATAGAGGTGTTCCTTGTAGAATATCCAGCACCTTATTCGATAAGGAAAGAGCCGAGATCCCTTCACCGGGAGTGACCTCTTTAGCAAAACTAGCAAATGCTACAAATCACTCGGTTTAGTTTTTGATTGCTTCTATAGTTCTTGCTTTGCATAGCGGTATTCCTTGTAGAATATCCAGCACCTTATTCGATAAGGAAAGAGCCGAGATCCCTTCACCGGGAGTGACCTCTTTAGCGAAACTAGAAAAGCCTCAAAAACACTCCTTTTCAAAATTAGTAGTTTCTACAACGATATCAAGTTCATTAGGCTCATGGTTTTTATGAAAAACCTGCGTAGCCCTCCGTCATTTCAGATAGGTACTATTTAGTATTCGTGCTACGTTTGTTGGCCTTCGTCAAGGCGTGGTGTGCGGTAGCTAATTAATGCTTATCTGCTAAAGCATGAGATACGATTGGATCAGGGTAGTCGTACGACTTTGTTGGCCTTCGTCAAGGGTCGTACGGGTGGGTTTAATTCAATCAAGAAATGTACGGGTTGAGCTTGAATAGCGTCCTTTGGTTTGTTGGCTTTCGTCAAGGTCATAGGATGCTGGGGGTAAAAGTATTATCGGGAATTTCAAGTGTTGAAATTTGCAATGAGATTACATACCTTCTATGAGATAGTTGGATCCCGATACCCACTGCGAGTAAGAGTTACTTCTGGGAGAGTTTTACACATCACAATTAGCCAATCAAGTAGGTGTCTAGAAAGGTGTTAACGGGGTTACGCCCCTGGGAAACCGAGGTTTACTCTAATTAGGTCCGTACGAAAGCACGGGGAACCCCCCTCAAAGTACCAACACTGGCCTGGCTGAAAGATTGGCGAACTTGTAAGGTCTAATTAAATCCCGGCTAATCTTACCTTTTACGGTTTGAAGGATGATTTGATAAAAACAGTGGGAGACGTCCTGATTAGATAAGATAATAAACCAACCTAATCTTGCAAAGAGTGCACGCTAACGCGTTTCCTTCCATTTTTCTCCAGGCAGCAACCAATGTCACGCCTTAATCAAGATAATAATATGGATGTATTGACCGAACCCGCTTGTTATACTGAGCAGGAGAACGTTGGTCCCGCTCCAACTTATAAGTGTTGTAAGTCTGAGCAGGGGATAGGAACATATCCGGATTCCCACGCCACCCAAACAAAGAATATGCATGTTGATGCATCTTTTTCGGGTGTGTTAGTTATAGAGAACTGCTTCTCAGTACACTCTACGTCCTGGGTATTAGATACCGGATCGGGATCCCACATATGCAATATGTTGCATGGGCTAAGGAAAGGCAGAGAACTAGAAAAATGTGATCATTCCCTAAAAGTAGGGAATGTTGCAAATGTTGCAGCCAAAGCAATTGGTGAATATCACCTTGTATTACCAACAGGGAATACATTGATCCTGAACGACTGTTACTACGTACCCTCTATGATATGCAATTTAATATCAATCTCTTTATTAGATAAAGAAGGATATAACTTTGTAGTAGAGAATAATGTTATGAACATTTACCTAAATTAAGTGTTGATTGGGTTTGGTGCGTTATGTAACGGATTGTACGTTCTAAATCATAACACAGTTCTTAACGTACAAAACACACACAAGAGGAAGAGTTCAGAAATGAACGAATCCTTCTTGTGGCATTATAGACTAGCTCATATCAATGTGACACGACTAGGTAAGTTCCATAAAGATGGATATTTGAATCCGTTCAAGTTTTCATCTTATGACACTTGCCAGTCATGTCTCAAAGGCAAAATGACCAAAACTCCGTTTAGTGGACACGGAGAAAGAGTTACGGAACTCTTGGGACTAATACATAGTGATGTATGTGGTCCCATGTCTACACATGCCAGGAATGGTTCCTCGTACTTCATTACATTCACTGACGATCTCTCAAGATACGGACATGTGTTCCTGTTGAAACACAAATCTGAAGCTTTTGAGAAATTCAAGGAATATAAATCCGAAGTCGAGAACCAAACGGGTAGAAGTATTAAAATCCATCGGGGAGGAGAATACTTGAGCACAGAATTCCTTGAATATCTAAAAGAGAATGGGATTCTCTCTCAGCTTACTCCTCCATATACACCAACAGCACAACGGTGTATCGGAGCGGAGGAATCGCACCCTATTAGATATGATGTGCTCTATGATGAGCACCGCTGAGTTACCTGTTTCCTTTTGGGGGTATGCACTTGAAACAACCATACATCTATTGAATATGGTTCCTACCAAATCAGTACCTACCACTCCATATGAGATATGGAAGGGGAAGAGACCACATCTTAACTATGTGAAGATATGGGGTTGTCCGGCCTATGTCAAAAGGCACAATCCGGACAAGCTCGAGGCAAGGTCTATTCTATGCAAGTTTGTAGGATATCCCAAAAATTCAAAAGGGTATATCTTCTACCACACCAAAGAACAAAAGGTGTTTATTTCTCGGCATGCCACCTTTTTAGAAAAGGAATTTCTTGCAAAACAAATTAGTGGCAAGAAGGTAGAACTGGAAGAAGTTCCAGCTGCACAAACTGCAACAGAAGATTTAGTGGAGCCAGAGGATTCAGTAGTTCCCGACGAACCCCAGCCTCTCCGCCGTCTAGTAGGGTTCCTCATCCACCTGAGAGATACTACGGTTTTCTCGTTGATGGTGGGAGCGAGGATTGCATCATGGAAGATGATGACCCAACTAGCTTCGAGCAGGCCATCACGAGTGGGGACTCTGTGAAATGGCTGGATGCGATGAGATCTGAGATGGAATCCATGTACACCAACAAAGTGTGGACTTTGGAACTTTCTCCTAAAGGGGTAAAACCCATTGGGAGCAAATGGATCTTTAAGAAGAAACTTGGTGTAAATGGAAAGGTTGAGACTTTCAAAACTAGACTTATTGCAAAAGGTTTTCGTCAACGACCAGGTGTGGATTATGATGAAACCTTTTCTCCAGTAGCTATGCTTAAGTCCATCCGGATCCTTCTTGCCATCGCTGCATACCATGACTACGAAATCTGGCAAATGGTTGTTAAGACCGCCTTTCTAAATGGTGATTTAGAAGAGAGCGTATACATGACTCAGCCGGAGGGCTTCGTAGAAAGTGGGAGCAGTGGAAAGGTGTGCAAGCTGCTTAAATCTATCTACAGGTTAAAGCAGGCATCGCGGAGTTGGAACATCTGTTTTGATGAGGTAGTCAAGGAGTTTGACTTCATCAAAAATATAGATGAACCTTGTATATACAAGAAGGTTGCAGAGAGTAAGGTCGTCTTCCTCGTATTGTACGTGGATGACATACTCTTGATAGGAAATGATGTTCCTATGCTGCACTCGGTCAAGCTCTTCTTATCACATAGATTCTCAATGAAAGATCTAGGTGATGCCTCCTACATCTTAGGGATTAAGATCTATAGAGAAAGATCTAAACGGATACTGGGATTGTCCCAATCCAGGTACATAGACACCGTACTAAAGAGGTTTATTATGGAAGAGTCCAAGCGTGGGAATGTACCCACGATCTCTGGACTCACTCTCTCCAAAGAGATATCTCCCAAGACTGATTTGGAGAGAACTCGCATGCAAGGGATACCCTATGCTTCGGCAGTAGGCTCTATCATGTATGCGATGTTATGTACCAGACCCGATGTAGCATACTCACTAAGTGTGGTGAGTAGGTATCAAGCAGATCCAGGAGAGAATCACTGGACAGCTGTTAAAAACATTCTCAAATACTTGAGAAGGACTAACTAGATGTTCTTATTGTACGGTAACGGTGAACTCCAAGCGGAGTCCTTTACGAACTCGAGCTCCAAAGTGATAAGGATGACAGTAAGTCGGTCTCGGGTTTTGTCTTTACCCTCAACGGAGGGACGGTGTGTTGGAAGAGTTCCAAGCAAGACACCGTTGCAGACTCGATGGAGGCTGAATACATCGCTGCCAACGATGCTACCAAAGAAATTGTCTGGATGAAGAAGTTCATTGCTGAGCTTGGTATGGTTCCATCCATTGAGCATCCAATACCTGTGTATTGTGATAACAATGGAGCGGTGGCTTTAGCCAAGGAACCCCGGTCCCATCAGAAATCCAGACATATTCTGAGGCGGTATCACCTGATCCGGGAGATAGTAGATCGCCGGGAGATCGAGGTCAGGAGAGTTAACACGAAGGACAACGTAGCGGATCCACTCATGAAGGCCCTCCCTCAGACGCAATTTGAGAGACTTTTTGGGATGTTGGGTATGAGATACTACAACACATGGCCTTAGTGCAAGTGGGAGATTGTTAGTTATGTGTATGCCCTAGAGGCCATTATTGTACATATGATGTATATTATAG
Source organism: Agapanthus africanus (assembly GCA_030015575.1). Taxonomy (NCBI): domain Eukaryota; kingdom Viridiplantae; phylum Streptophyta; class Magnoliopsida; order Asparagales; family Amaryllidaceae; genus Agapanthus; species Agapanthus africanus. Next base: position 282,956,250 of record JASDDO010000004.1, on the reverse strand, counting down.
TGGATACTTGGATATGTATATACTGAGAAGACTTTCTTGCTCGACATAATAGTATGCTATCTGGTTACCTTTATCTCAACATGTAGATTTGTATTGTGATACTGTCGTGCTCTCACGTGTTGATAAAGCCCTTAGAATATGTACTTGACTATCAGGACTATGATGTAGATCATACTAGTAGGGCCATGGTAGTTCACAAGTACATCCTTCAATTGTTCCTAGTCGAGGGAATATCGAGACAGGGCATCGATATTCCAGAGTAGACTAGCGTATACGCTTCTTGACCCATATGATGGGCGATGGATGATCCCACATCCATTAGTATTTGACATCAAAGATGGTATACGGGTGCTCAGTGGAAACTGGGTACACTGAACAGGACTCACCGAGGACTTCTATGTGGTAGTATACCTATCGCCAGATAGCAGTCCTCTGGTGACACTGGTACATGTTAGTCTGTAGACCCGAGATCGTCATAGAGTCTTATGCGACTCCTACTGTGCTTTGATTTCCTCCCTACCACGCTCAAGAGGAGTCGTGCACACAGGTGGATTTTGGGTACAGTCCCGAGTCGTATGGAGACAATGAGCGATAAGAGGGGTTTCGTCTCTCCCGGTATTGGGGGTTGATGTTGCGCTATGCTCGATTGACAATAACTGGAAGTCCCTGGCCAGGGCTGATATGGAGATCTACTAATAAGTGTTATCAGTAGTTTCTCGACCTGTTATGAGCCTCACATCGACATGACTTATCTCGTTACTGGGGTCTGACGATTTCCACCCCTAGACATGATATGCGACATATCAGACGAAGAGACCGGACTGTACAGTAAGTGTTGCTTGCAGGCTCGTTGGAGTTGTGATGAGTTCGCTCGTCGGCCACCTTTTCGTCATGTACCTAGGTAGCCGTTACGCACAGCTAGTGCCGCTGACGTGCTTGTGGTTAAACCTACTGCCAGTGTACTGTCGAGTCTTTAGAATCCCACACAGAGGGTTCCCTCATTCAGGCGAAAGATGTAGAGGCCGTAAGTTGTTACAGCAGCCGTAAGGTGTTGCGGCAGGGTTTCAATTATGTTCATGTAATAATTACAGGAATAATAATCGGAACGATAATACTGGTAGGCTTTGGTTTAAGCCAGACACCAGTATTATATTATTGGATTATGAGTATTCGTATTTTTCGGAATTCGGATACGGGTATACGGTATACGGGATACGGTATACGGAGGAGAGGTATTCTTGTAATTGTTACAAGAATACCTTCTAGAAGATGCCACCTCATAATACATTATTTATTTTATGAAAATAAATAAATGAGGTGGAAATTAAGAAAGTCTGAGCATGGTTGTAAGAATGGCTTGTATTATATTTTATTGTTTTGGAGTTACTATTCAAACATGGTGCTAATTTTATAATGCATGCTTCAATTATTTCATTTGTGCCATATCCTTCATCATGCTTGATTTTCTTCTCATTATGAAAAACACTTTCTGTCTCCTCCTTCTTCTTCCTTGCTTTAACACTCACATGAGATGTGAATCAAAAGCAAATGATCAAAGATAATCCAATACACTAATCTCTACATCATCCTAATGACCATTTTTGGCAAACTTGATCTCTAGGTTTAACTCTTGTGAAGAGTTTGTAGCTTGCATGATAGCTCTCGCGTGGATCATCTTGGTCTTGAGGTGGCCGGAGATCGAGGAAATCGGCAACATCCAAAGGAGCTAAGGAGTTCATCAAAAGAGAAGGCAAGAAGCAAAGGAGTTGCACCAAAGAGAAGACCCGAAGGACCCTATCATCAAGGTATAATCCCTAACATAGTAGATAAGATCTCTAGTTAGGATTTTCTAGTTATGGTTTAGACAAGATCCAAGGAAAAGTGCGTGTTGTATGCAAAGAAAATTTTTGTTTGCTGCTTCCGCCGCATCACAAGAGTTATGGGACCATGCAACATGCACCAACAGCGGCTACCCTGCTCGGTTATCCCTGGGTGGTAGCTCCCTACCCCACAATACCAGGGATCAAAGCCCTCGCCAAGAGGCAGCCGAGCGGCTACCCTGCTCGGCTATCCCTGACTGGTAGCTCCCTACCCCACAACGCTAGGGATCAAAGCCCTCGCCAAGAGGCAGCCGAGCGGCTACCCTGCTCGGCCATCCCTGGCCGGTAGCTCCCTATCCAACAACGCCAGGGATCAAAGCCCTCGCCAAGAGGCAGCCGAGCGGCTACCCTGCTCGGCTATCCCTGGCTGGTAGTTCCCTACCATGCAACACCAGGGATCAAAGCCCTCACGAAGAGGTAGCCGAGCGGCACCCTGCTCGGCTATCCCTGGCTGGTAGTTCCCTACCCCCACAACGCCAGGGATCAAAGCCCTCGCCAAGAGGCACCGGACAGCAACCCTGCTTGGCCATCCTTAAGGATCAAAGCCCTCGCCAAGAGGCACCGGGCAGTAACCCTAATCATCCCGTCCTTAGTAGGCCACTTACGGCCCCTCCCATGCTAAGGATCAAAAGCCCTCGAAAGAGGCAACCGGGCCCGCCCTTGCTCGGTTATCCCTGGCTGGTAGCTCCCTACCCCAACACACCAGGGATCAAAAGCCCTCGCCAAGAGGCACCGGGCAGTAATCCTGCATTGCCCGTCCTTAAGGATCAAAAGCCCTCGAAAGTGGCAACCGGGCCTGCCCTTGCTCGGTTATCCTTGGCTGGTAGCTCCCTACCTCAACACACCAGGGATCAAAGACCTCGCCCAGATGCACCGGGCGGTAACTCTGCTTGGCCCGTCCTTGGTAGGCCACTTACGGCCCCTCCCGCGCCAAGGATCAAAAGCCCTCGAAAGAGGCAACCGGGCGCGCCTTTGCTCGGTTATCCCTGTCTGGTAGTACCCTACCTCAACACACCAGGGATCAAAACCCTCACCATGAGGCACCGGGTAGCTACCCTGCTCGGCGCATCCCCATCGGGCAGTCTCCCGCCCGTCAGGCGCTGAGGATCCAAAGTCCTCTTCGTGAGGCCGCCGAGTTCCTTCCTACTCGGTGAATCCCCATCGGGTAACTTCCTACCCAGTAACGACTAAGGAACAAAAGCCCTCACCAAGAGGCATCCAGTCTATCTACGTCTGAGCGATCTCCACCTCCACTTCGGGGCCATGGAGATACTGTCTTCCCGTTGGTCTTTGCACACTGGGCAAATGAACATATTCAACTCGACGCGTAATCGCTAGACGAAGAACCGACATAATACAAAGGCAGTACTGTGCAAATACAAGTGTTTACCGACAAAGGAAAATACGAGCACAAACACTACAAAAAGTTTTTATTCACAAAACCAAAAGTCTTTACAAGGGAATTGCGGGCTCCCCATCCTTATCAAATTACCCGGAGGCTTACAAAAGAGAGAGGAAGAAAAGCCAAAAAGTTCGAGCCGCAAGCCCCGCCTAGACCTCACCTCCCTCATCACCGTCGGCCGGAGGCATGACCACCAAAAGTGGGACTCGAGCATGGAGCTCACCATCGGCATTCTGGAAACTGCTCCTTGACGGCATCAAGAGCTTTGTTCCATGCAATGGCGGAGGCCTCGCCGAGGTCGACGTAAAACTGGTCCGACCCCTTGTAATCGGTCACCACCTTCCTAACCCGAATCTTGGCAACCTCCGCCGCCTGAAGCGCCGCCTCGGCATCCCGCCTGCTGGCATCGCTCGCCCTCTTCATGGCTGCAACGCGATCGGCCAGTTCCATCAACTTCGCCTCGACGACTCGATGGGACTCACGTAGGCGGTGATAGGACTCCCGGCACCTTGAGACGACGAGTTCTGCGGCGGCCGATCGGGCTTCCAAGATAACCATCCTCTCCCTCTCCAGACGCAGCTCAAGTCCCAGGTCCTCGGCCTCCGAAGAAGACTCTCCCGCCGGCCTCATAGCGTGGATAGCCCCATCGGCCTCCATGCGAGTGACAAGGGCGCAGTGCTGAAGGACCTGACGGGAAACAGCAGAGAGACTTAGAGACACTCGAACTAAAGAAAGGGCGCTTAAAACGACACATGAGGGAGTACGTACCTGCACCGCCTCCTGAGCTATAGCCGCCATTTGGGCCCTCAGGGTCCCCTGCGGAATCTTGTCCCCGGCCGACTCTTCCATACCAACAAGCAGGCCGGCAGCAACGGAAAGCCCAGACGGGACAACGAAATGGACGCCCCCTCCTGCACAGGGATCCCTCAGGATTCTCCGACGGTGGCGCACGATAGACCGTCCTCTTCCTCTTAAGAGGAACCCCGTCTTCGTCCTCTCCCGCGTCCCTCATCTGGGGCTCGGGAACCCGTGGACGCCTTTGGCAGCCGTCGGAACAATCATCGGGAGCTCGTGACGAGGCAGATGGCCCCGCCATCGGCGCCACATTTGGAGCTGGGCTCGGGTCAGTCGGAGGCACGGCCGCACCACCGGCCCCCATCCGGGACTGAGCGCCGAGGGCACCAAGAGTCCTAGATCGATCCATTTGCCCTGCAAAAGGGAGAGGTAGACTCGATTCAGAAGGAGAAGAAGCAGAAGAAAGAAAAGGAAGACATCTAACCTGATGAAGAGGAGTCCACGGAAAAGCAAACGCGGAAATCCCGACCTAAAGAGGAGAACACCGAGCTAACAAGACCAAAGAAGAGGAGATTATGAAGAGGAATAGGCCCTCACGTGGACCCCACCTCTACTTATTGCCACCGGCGTTCCTATCCACCGGCGACAGTCATCTCCCGCCGAAACGGTTCAGTACACTCGACGGCCACGATCGCTCCACCTGTCGCACGCACATTGGCATATCCCCTCAGACACCAGAGGTCTGCGGCCCGTCGCATTAGCCAACCAGCGCCCGACACGTGGACTGTCGCTTCAGTAAACGTACACACGATCCAGCGCACCCTCTTTAATACAGAGATCTCTCCCCTGATCCACTGGCGTCATCCAGAAAATACAACAGATTTCCCGGGAACACGTCCCGACGATATCTTCGAAAGGAGCTCACTTCGGGTGACCCGGCAGACCACTATCGACCCGACCCGTTAGCCGGTCGTGACGAGAGTGGGGGGCTAATGATGATGCTCGATATCGGTGATCTCCCAGATCATGACATGTGGCAGATGGCGTGTCCCAAAGCTCACAAAGAAAGGACCTACAGTAGCCGACCAGGACACTCCTGTGCTCGTCCCGCAAACAAACGCTCGCCCGCCACTGAGCCCCCTGCACAATTGGCCTCCTCGGCCTCCCAGCTCGTCTCTGGGTTACCGCAGAACCAAGATATCTCGGCTCTCCCACTCGTCTGCGAGCTCTCCCGCCGAGGTCATTTTCTTCGGTCTCATCGACCGCTCACAGACGCAACCGCCATCCCGCGAATCTCGCCATGCGCGAGATATCCGCCGGCCACATCCCACGTTCCACGCCATCACGATCCCCCATTAACGAGCATGTCTCGTCATTAATGGGAGATTCCGCTCATCACGTGGGCATGACGTCGGGAGCGTAATGGCCGACGTGATTCTCGCGCCTGCCCTGCCTGCTGCCACCGCTATATAAACCCCTTCTTCAGACGGTCCAAATAAGCTATTTTTACTCTACTAAGCCGTTACTCTGCTCGGATTTCCTCTCTAACTTGACCGTCGGAGGGTCCTCGGTGGTACAACCACCCCGGGACTTCCTTGCAGGTAGCTCGGCAACAACCACCTCAAACCCATTGAGATCCACACGCTTCAGGAGCCTACCTCCAGATCCAATCTCAGCCGTCCATCGCCGCCGTCAGCAGATCAACGGAAGGTAATATCTTGGCGCGATTCGGGTCGCGTCAGTAAATGGTTTATGATATGTAGATAAATATGGCCGGTTTGGATTGGTGAAAAACATAGAGAATAATGGAGGATGGAGAGAGACAATAATGGAGAAAAGGTGCCATAGGATACACCCTCCATGATTTTTTTTGACGACGGTCACCGATCATCATTATTTTTATCATGTAAGATGTGGATACACTAAATTTCACGTGATTCCATCATTTTTTTCACCGTTGATTTAGTGGGTGTAAAATTAACGGTTTACTGACAATAAATTTTTTTACATTCCTAACTCAACGGTGAAAAAATTAATTCAGTTTAATAAATCGTTAATAAATGAAAAGTCATTTGGAATTTAGAAAAAAATTTAAAGGGAAACGTCAAAACTTCCATATGTTGGTTTTTTGTGGAGATAGTCACGCTTTGGCCACTATATTTCACTAGGCCATGGAGAGGTGCTTAGATTCACAGTTGATTCCGATCTCCATCCTTATCAATCTAATTCATGATCTCTTTAGTATGAGCACAAATATTAATTGAGCCAAGGCTATTTCCACCTTAAAAAAAACATTAAAAAAAAACATAAACCTAGCTACCAAATGCCATTAAGAATCTCCCCACAGGAATTTTAATATCTAAACCATACACATCGTCTCTGTCAACTCCAAACATAAATTCATCCTTGGTTTTGTGTGCATGCTCTCCATTTCGAAAACTATACAATTTAATAACTTATAAAAAAAAATTGAAAATCGATGAAAAGTTGAGATGAAGCTTACTTTAAAACTAGAGAAAAAAATTCTTTGATAAATACAAAAAAATTGAGTTGCAAGTTGCCCTATAAAGCAAAGAAATAAATGTTTGAATACGATTAGATTCGATCCCATTGGTAAAATTAAGAAAACACTATGCACGAAAAAAAACTATTACAAGAAAAAGAAAAAAGAGAACTTCCCTGACTGTATTACAACCATATTAATTACATAAACCAATTTTACCTGAATTTAAACTATCATTAACCGATTAACAATGGAAAGTAGGAAAAAGAAATTCCATTACTAATTGAATCATCTTTCCTATTACATGAGCTCGGTTAATTAACATGAAGTCCGGACCATTGATTCTTGACAATCCGAGTAATCAACGCTGTTAATATCGCTTTCATTCTTTGGAGCTGTAACGTTGCATCCATCATCTTCTCTGATGATGCTCAATAATGGCGTCTAGAAGATCAGGACACGTGGCGGATGACATGTTCTAAGACCCAGAAGAAAGGGCCCACAGAGGCCGACCGGGCCACCTTGGTACCCGACCTGCAAACACAAGCTGGACCTCCTCGGCCCCCCCCTGCAAATTGGCCTCCTCGGCCCTTCAGCTCGCCCCGAGCTGCTACAGGACCAAGACTCCTCGGCCCTCTTGCCCGGCTCCGAGCTCCCCAGCCGAGGTCGTCTCGCTCGGTCCCTCCGACCGACCAACTCCACCACTCACAGGCGTAACCGCCGCTCCGCAAATCTCACCACACGCAGATTCTCTGCCGCCAACGTCCCACGTTCCACGCCATCACGATCCTCATTAATGGGCGATCCGCTCTTTACGCGGGCGTGACGTCGGGAGCATAACTGCCGGCGAGATTCTCGCGCCTGCTGCTGCGTGCTGCCATCGCTAGATAAACCCCCATCACGGAGGGGTTAAGTAAGCCATTTTTTACTCCACTTAGCCGTTATGCTGCTTGGATCTAGTACTAACTTGATCGTCGGAGGGTCCTCGGTGGTACTAAACTACCCCGGAACTTCTTTGCAGGTACTCGGCGCTAATCTCCTCAAAACCCATTGAAACCCACACGCAATAAGAGATCACCTCCAAAATCCATCGGGAAATCGACGGAACACAACATCTGAGGGAGACCCGAAAAGGACCTCCATCAGTTGGCGCCGTCTGTGGGAAAACAAAACTCCACAAAAACAAAAGTTGACCTTCCGATCTCCATCCACATGGCAAGCAATCACTCTGAAGTTCCAGGTACCAGCCGCCGCCTCCCCCTAGGCGCGGATGAACCTCCTCCGGCGACCGTCATCAACGTCCTCGCCAGCCGATAGACCGACTAAAATCCAAACGGCCAGGCCAGGGCCTCAGATCGCCGCTCCCCCGCCTCCAGAAGACTCTGCCCTCGTCGGCACGGCTGACCACCAGCAAGCTACGTCCCATGGCCACAGATCTCATGGGCCGATACTCGTCCGCTAGGCGATCATTGAGCCTCCTCTGGCGGAATCGAAACGACGCGACCCTAGCGCTTCGCCTCTCCGCACAGTCGATGCGCGTGCTACGTGCACGTTCACCACGACCGTTCCTGTTCCCCATACCTGCAAATGGATGGTCGGGCGAAACCTCATGAAGAATTAGCCGAGCAGCTACCCTGCTCGGCTCTCCCTGGCCGGTAGCTTCCCTACTCGCAACGCCGGGGATCAAAGTCCTCCGTAGAGGCAGCCGAGCAGCTTCTCTTCTCGGCTATCCCTGGCCGGTAGCTTCCCTACTCGCAACGCCAGGGATGAAAGCTCTCGCCAAGAGGAAACCCAGCAGCTACCCTGCTCGGTTATCCCTGGCAGGTAGCTTCCCTACCGCAACGCCAGGGATAGAAAGTCCTCCCAGAGGCAGTCGAGCCCGACCCTCGGTCGGCTATCCCTGGCGGGTAGCTTCCCTACCGCAACGCCAGGGATAGAAAGTCCTCCCAGAGGCAGTCGAGCCCGACCCTCGTTCGGCTATCCCTGGCGGGTAGCTTCCCTACCGCAACGCCAGGGATCAGAAAGTCCTCCCAGAGGCAGTCGAGCCCGCCCCTCGCTCGGCTATCCCTGGCGGGTAGCTTCCCTACCGTAACGCCAGGGATCAGAAAGTCCTCCCAGAGGCAGTCGAGCCCGACCCTCGCTCAGCTATCCCTTGCGGGTAGCTTCCCTACCGCGACGCCAGTGATACGAAAGCCCTCTCAGAGGCAGTCGAGCCCGAGGATCCCTCGCTCGGCTATCCTTCAGGACAAAATCCCTCCCCAAGAGGCACCGGACGGTAACCCCGCCCGGCCAAGGGTCCTTGGTAGGCTTCTTACAGCCCCTCCTGCGCTAAGGAACAAAGTCCTCCCAGAGGCAGTCCAGTCCTTGCTCGGCTATCCCCGGCTGGTAGCTTCCTACCACAACCAACAGGGATCAAAATCCTCGCCAAGAGGCACTGGGTAGTAACCCTGCTCGATCCCCGTCCTGAAAGATCAAAGCCCTCGCAAAGGCAACCGAGCGGCTGCCCTGCTCGGTCAACTCCGGCTGGTAGCTCCCTACCCATGAAGCCAGGGATCGAAGCCCTCGCAAGAGGCATCCAAGCGGTTACCCCACTCAGTCGTCCCAGGCTGGTAGTTGCCTACCTACGACGCCAGAGATCAAAGCCCTCGCCAAGAGGCAACCGCGCAGCTTCACTGCCCGGTCATCCTTAGTGGGCTTCTTACAGCCCCTCCAACGCTAAGGATCAAAGCCCTCGCCAAGAGGCACCGAGCAGCTACCCTGCTCGGTCATCCCCGGCAGGTAGGTCCCTACCCACGACGCCAGGGATCCAAGCCCTCGCCAAGAGACACCAAGCAGCTACCCTGTTCGGCTATCCTCAACAGGCCTCTCACGGCCCCTCTCATGCTGAGGATCGAAGCCCTCACCTGAGGCCGCCGAAATCCTTCTCGCTCGGCGCATCCCCAGCGGGCATCCTCCTGCTTATCAAACGCTGAGGATCTCAAGCCCTCTCACCGCAAGGCCGCCGAGCTCCTTCCTGCTCAGTGCATCCTCATAGGGTATCCTCCTACCTATCAGATGCTGAGGATCTCAAGACCTCACCACGAGGACGCCAAGAACCATCCTGCTCGGTGCATCCCCAGCGGGCGTCCTCCTGCCCATCAGACGCTGAGGATCTCAAGCCCTCACTACGAGGCCGCCGAGATCCTTCCTGCTCGGCGCATCCCAGCGGGCGTCCTCCTGCCCATCAGACGCTGAGGATCTCAAGCCCTCACCACGAGGCCGCCGAGATCCTTCCTGCTCGGCACATACCTAGCGGGCATCCTCCTGCCCATCAGACGCTGAGGGTCTGAAGCCCTCATCACGAGGCCGTCGAGATCCTTCTTGCTTGGCGCATCCCCAGCGGGCATCCTCCTGCCCATTATACGCTGAGGGTCTGAAGCCCTCATCGCGAGGCCGTCGAGATTCTTCTTGCTCGGCGCATCCCAGCAGGCATCCTCCTGCCCATTAAACGCTAAAGAGCTCAAGCCCTCACCGTGAGGCCGCCGAGTTCCTTCTGCTCGGCGCATCCCCGGCGGGCGTCTTCCTGCCCATCAGACGCTGAGGATCTGAAGCCCTCTTCAAGAGGACGCCGAGCCCCTTTCTGCTCAGCGCATCCCAGCGGGTAGCTTCCTACCCAACAAAGACAAGGATCAAAGTCCTCCTTAGAGGCAGCCGAGCGGCTTCCCTGCTCGGCTATCCCTGACCGGTAGCTTCCCTACTCGCAACGCCAGGGATCAATGCCCTTGCCAAGAGGCAACCGCGCAGCTTCACTGTCCGGTTATCCTTAGCAGGCCTCCTACGACCCCTCCAACGCTAAGGATCAAATTCCTCCTTAGAGGCGGCCGAGCGGCTCCCCTGCTCGGCTATCCCTGGCCGGTAGCTTCCCTACAAGCAACGCCAGGGATCAAAGCCCTCGTAAGAGGCATCTGAGCGGCTACCATGCTTGGTCATCCCAGGCTGGCGGTTGCCTACTCGCAACGCCAGGGATCAAGGCCCTCGCCAAGATCAACTGAGTAGCTTCCCTGCTCGGTCATCTCCAGCAGGTATCCTACTGCCCAACAGACGCTGCAGATTTGTAGCCCTCATAACGAGGCCACTGAGCCCATCACATGCAGCGGACCCGAAGCCCCAACAAAAGACATCAGGTGATCGAAGTCAACTCGACGACCGATTGCTCCACTTGTCGTTCCCGCACTGGACCGCGCCCCATCAGATGCCACAGGTCTGCACACGTCGCGTCGGCCAACCGACGCTTGACACGTGGACTGTCGCTTCAGTGGCAGGATGCACGAACCGGCGCACCTTCCTTAAATGCAGAGATCTCGCCCTAATTCGCTGGTAGAAAAGACAGTTGACAGCCCGGGGACGCGTCCCGACGAACTCTTAGGAGGGAGCTTACCCCGGGTGGCCCGGCAGTCCACTCCTGATCCGACCCGCTAGCTGGTCGGGACAAGAGTGGGGGGCTAATGATTGTTGGATATATGTATGCCCTAGAGGCCATTATATGATAGTGGATGTATTTATACATGTATGTATATATATATATATATATATATATATTCAGTGTACATTCTTGCTCGACATGATAGTATGCTATCTGGTTCTTCTTTATCTGACATGTTGACTTGATCATGCTTTTATTCATTCACACATGTTGATAAAGCCCTGAGGATATTTGCTTGACTACTGTGAGTATGATGGAGATCATACTAGTGGGACGTCTGTAATTTATAAGCATATCCTGAAATGTCCCTAGTCGTAGGTGTATCGAGACGGGGCATCGATATACCAAAGTAGACTAGCGTATATGATACTAGACCCATATGATGGGCGATGGATGTTCCCACATTCATTGATGTTTGACATCGAGATCGTATACGGGTGCTCAGTGGTGACTGGGTACACTGGATGGACTCGCCGAGAACTCCTATATGGTATTATATCTATCGTCGGATAGCAGTTCTCAGGTGACACTGGTACAGGTTAGTCTGTAGACCCGAGATCGTCATAGAGTCTTGTGTGTTCTCCCACTGTACTTTGATTACCACCCTACCACGGTTCTACTGTGTCATGCAAACAGGCGGCTTTTGGGTACAGTCCCGAGACACACGAAGGCAATGAGCGATAGGAGGGGTTTCGTCTCTCCCGGTATTGGGAGTCGATTTTGTGCTGTGCTCGATTGGCTATATCAGTATGTCCCTGGCCAGGGCTGTTGAGATTTACTGATAAGTGTTATCAGTAATTTCTCGATCTGTTATAGACCATTCATCGGCACGACTTATTGAGTTATTGGGGTTGATGTTACCATCCCTAGACTCGATATGCAGCGTATCTTACGAAGACACCGGACTGTACGGTAGTGTTTCCGGTTGGCTCGACGGGAGTTGTGACAGGTTCGCTTGTTTTTTTCTGATCGCTCAATACCCGGGTGGCCGTTACGTTTAGATGACCTCTTGCGGCTTGGGGGTGCTTGATATGATCATCATCCACTGCCGGCGTATTGACGAGTCTTAGAGTCCCACAATGGAGTTACCTAGTCCAGGCGAAACGATGTGGTGTGCATATGAGATATGCGCGGGGACCCGATTAAATGCGCGTATGTGATACCGTATATTAATCGGGCGGGTTGCTGTTGGTCGGATCGTATATGATATGACCGGTTTGCTAAATCAAGTGTTGATTTATCATTGACCATTAGCTTTTTCACTTTAAACCCTTCTTGTCTTTTGTTGTATGCATGCATGTATGCATTCATTCTCATTGATGCACATATGGATGTGCATGCACACATGCATGCATACATAATTCTATCATGGTTGTTGATATAGTGGATGGTGGCAAAATAAGACTCACACCATTTATAAATATATGGATATTTCTTTTTGGAAAAGAGAAAGGAAATGGAAATTATTATCATGCTTGATTATTTTATTCACCCACTAACCTTTGTATTTACCTTGAGTTAATTTCTATGGCCATTATGCATCCAAAAGAAAATATCTAGATATTTATTAACTTGAGTTAAGAGTGAGAAGAAGAAAATATATATATTTCATTCTTTTCTCATTCTTATCTTATCTTTATCATTATCTTTGAGCTCTTCATTTGCCATCTTCTTCTTCCTCGCTCTCTTGTTCTCTAGGTTTGGTTAGTGAACAAAAGAGTGATCAAATTAGGGTTTTGAAGTGAGAAAACAAACCATATCATCATTTTACACTACTCTTGTCCATTAGTTTAGAGTGTTGGCTTCTACTTCTCCTTTTGATCAAGTGGAGGTTTTAGCTTGGACAAAAAGGACTCTGAGTGGATCGTCGTGGACTTGGAGGATCTCAAGCAAGCTTCTTCCAACCCTCAAGTGGCCAAGAAGTCTAGCATAGGGAGCTACAAAGGTTGTATTCACTAAACCTAGCCTTTTTACTACTTGTATTAGTGTTAATGTTTTGTTACCCTACCTTTTCTAGTATGATCCTTAAGTTAGTTTCTCTAGCACCTTATAAAATTTTAATATGGTATGTGTGATACTACCAAACCCTAGTAGTGGTGCTGTAGAAACACTTTCATGCTATCAGAGACTAACTAGAAGCCTATACGATGTTACGACAATACGAAAACAAAAACTTCCGCAAAAATACGAAATTAGAAAACCCATGAAATGCTCTATGTAAATTTTTTAAAAAGTTACCTGAAAATTATTTAAACAACTGCAGAGAGGCATTTAAGATGATATAAGAAAACTGGTGCAAAACGAGATGGAGGGGCTCGGAGCCGTTGGTGCTCCCCTCTGGCTCGTTTTGCTCCAGTGCTCTGTACATTATGATCTGGGGTTTCTAGTATTGTTTAGCTGTCCAGAATTGCATGTGATGTAAGTTTGGTATTGGGCAATTTGCGAAATAGTTCGTATTCGTATTTTTATAGCATTGTATTGGTAACTTTGGCGACGTTAAACAGGTCGAACGAATTATCAAACACTCATATTTTTCCAGGTTGAACGTACTCGACAACTAATGCAGGTATTCCTATGGAACCTCTAGAAGAAAGTAACCCTAACTCGAGATGTGACCACCAAACTACGACTGAACCTTAGGGTTTACCGTAGTTAGTGGCGCCACAAATGAGGCTTGGGTCTGCCCTTCTACGGTTGGTCCATTAAATACTGTGGCATAGATTTTGGGTATTGTTTAACGGTGCTCAAGTGTTGAGCTTTCTGGGGAATATGGGTGTTCGTTAATTCGATCGAAGGGTTTAACATCGCCTAGTAGTATGTGATACTTGTTTCTGCGACCGTAAGCGTAGTATGTGTATCGCCGGTTTCGTTGCTATATGTCAACGGCAATTGGCGTACGCACACTTGCTTACGTTGATGACATGTGATGTTATATGTTGCTGTATTGTGATGTATAGGATTGTCGTGATCGAATAGCCGGGATTTTTTTATGTGAGATGAGAGTTTTACTTTTCATTCATGTAAAATTCATTTTTAATGTAATATTCTTTTATTTGGGGCACTTCCGGGTTGAGGATGATGTCACCATTGTTGTATATTATTTACTTTTCCGCATTAGGATAGACCCAAGGTGGAGAGCACAAGTGACTGGGTTCTGGGGTCCAGTGGGAGACCATCTCGAGGCGTCGAGACCGGGTTTCCTAACTCCAGAATTGGCAGGGTCACTTGCTGCTCTCGTAGGGGTATGGGGTGTGGGATTGGCTATTCATCACGACTATGGAATCCGTATTTTCTATTGTCGGCTAAATACTAAATACAGACATCCTAGTATATCCTATATTATCATATCTATGTTTCTGCTGCCTATATTTTGTGATGTGATCGCTTAATATATCTGAGACGAATGCTACATTATATATGAGGTATATAATAGACGTTGCTTATGTTTTACACCCGCGCTAGTCCCGTCCCGGTATGCCGTTAGTTAAGTAACCTAACGGTGCATAACGGAACATTGCGGCGAATGTGGATGGCATAAGAGTACGTTGTATTTTCGTTTCTTTTTTGTGATTGGCTTAAGGACTTAAATGATGGGACTACATTAATATGATTAATGTAAAGAAAATAAACCTAAAAATATGTCGTAGAATCAGATTTGAAAACCACTCGGCTTTTTATGAAAAAGCTACATTTCAAAACTGCGGAGCTTAAGCCACTCCTTTTGAAAACCATTTGATTGTACAATGATATCAAGTTCAAAGCGTTAAAGATTTTCTTAAAAATCATTCGGAACCCTCCATCATTTTAGGAAGTAGGGTACTTAGTATTCGCGCTACGTTTGTTGACCTTAACCAAGGCGTAGTGTACGGTAGCTAAGTGATGTCTTTCTACAATGCATATGATGCAGATTAATTGGGACGGGCATGTGACTATGTTGACCTTAGCCAAGGGTCATGTGAACGGGTCTAATTAATCAAGAAATGACGGGTTGAACTTGTCTAGTGCTTGTGATTTATTGACCATAGCCAAGGTCATGAGTGCTAGGGGTAAAAACCACATCAGGAGTTTCAATAGTTGAAATTTGCAATGAGATTGCATACCTTCCATATGATGGTTGGATCCCGATCCCACTGTGGGCAATAGTTGCTCCCAGGAGAGTTTTGCAGTTTACAATTAGCTAACCCATTAGGTGTCTAGAAAGGTGTTGATGGGGCTACGCCTCTGGGAAGACGAGATTTATATTAATTAGGTCCGTGCGAAAGCACGGGGAACCTCCCTCAAGTACCGACACTGGCCTGGCTGAACGGTTAGCGAAGTTGTAGACTGTAATTAATCCTGGCTAGTATTCTTTTTAAGGTTTGAAAGAAAAACTTGATTAAAGCAGTGGGAGATATCGATTAGATAAGATAATAACCAATCTGATCTTTGCAAGAGCTTTCCCTGAGTGTATTCTTTCCTCTCTCTTAATGGCAGATACCAATGACAGGACTCAAGCTTCTACTAGATAAAAATAAACTGAATGGGACCAATTATAAAGACTGGCTGAGGAATCTTAACATTGCCTTGACTTATGATAAGGTATCATATGTCCTCACGGCTCCAGCCCCGCCCGTCCCAGGTCCTAAATCCTCAATTGCGGATATTGAAGTCCACAAGACATGGGACGCTGACTGTGCCACGGCCAAGTGCCTCGCGCTTGCATCGATGGATAACACACATCAAAAGCAGCACGAGAACATAAACGTCCATGCCATATTCCTCCATACAAAGGAGTTGTATGGAGAGAAATCCCGTGTATTACGATACGAAGCATCCAGAAAACTGTTTCAGATGCGAATGGCCCCTGACACATCAGTAGGAGACCATGTTCTGAAGATGATAGCTCTCATAGAGGAGCTTGAGGAACTTGGGTGGACAATGGACAATGAACAATATACGGATATTATTCTGCAGTCTCTCCCCTCCACTTTTACTCAATTTATAGTTAATTTCAACATGCACAACATGGAGAAGTAACTACCTGAACTCCTTAATATATTAAGGAGTGCATAGAGCACACTGAAATCAGTGAAAACTCCCATTTTGAGCGTTGGGCAATCTTCCTCTTCTCGCCCGAAGGCTAAGGCCAAGGGAAAGATAAAGTAGAAACCCACCAAACCTAGGGGTGGAGTTAAAAAGGTTAAGGGAAAAGACAATTCCAAAGCTGGGGAATCGGGGAAAGGGGAATGTTATCACTGCCACAAAACAGGACACTAGAAGCGCAACTGCACAGAGTACTTGGATCTCAAGAAGAAGCATGGGGATGCTTCCGCTTCAGGTGTGTTTGTGACAGAAAACTGTTTTTCAATAAACTCTGCTTCCTGGGTATTAGATACCGGTTCGGGTTCTCACATTTGCAATTCTATGCAGGGGCTGAGAAATAGCATGGTTTTGAAGACAGGTGATCATACTCTCCACGTTGGAAATGGTTCCAATGTACATACAGTTGCAGTAGGAGAGTATCACTTGGGGTTGTCATCTAGGTGTATATTGGTTTTGAACCCATGTTATTATGTACCTAGTATGCTTTGTAATATATATCCATTTCTTTGTTAGACAATGAAGGATATAATTTTGTATTGCAGAACAATGTTATGAACATTCACCTGAATCAAATGTTGGTTGGGTATGGTACACTTAATAACGGGATATACGTCCTAAATCAACACACAGATTTCAGCATACAGCACACTAATAAAAGAAAACTTTCAGAAATAAATGGGGCTTTTCTTTAGCACTGTAGAATTGGTCATATTAACGAAACAAGACTAAACAAGTTACACAAAGATGGATATTTAAACCCTTTTGAATATAAATCTTATGCGACTTGCCAGTCTTGTATCAAGGGTAAAATGACCAAAACTCCGTTTACCGGACACGGAGAAAGAGCTAATGAGCTCTTAGGCCTCATACATAGTGATGTGTGTGGGCCAATGTCTACACAGGCTAGAGGCGGTTTTTCATACTTCATTACTTTCACTGATGATTTCTCAAGATTCGGTCATGTATTTTTATTAAAGCACAAGTCTGAAGCTTTCGAGAAATTCACTGAATATAAACTCAAAGTAGAAAAACAAACCGGCTTGAGCATCAAAATGCTTCGATCAGGTCGAAGTGGGGAGTATCTCAGTACAGAGTTTGCAGACTTCCTAAAAGAGAATGGGATTCTCTCTCAGCTCACTCCTCCTTACACACCACAGCACAACGGTGTGTCAGAAAGAAGGAATCGGACCCTATTATATATGGTCCGTTCCATGATGAGTGATGCTGAGTTACCCGTCTCATTTTGGGGGCATGCATTGGAGACTGCAGCGTTTCTACTAAACAGGGTCCCAACCAAAACCGTGTCTACCACACCATATGAGATATGACATGGGAAGAGACCATCTCTTAAAAGAATTAAGATTTGGGGTTGTCCGGCCTATATTAAAAAGCAGAATCCGGACAAACTCAAGACACGGTCAGTCATGTGTAATTTTGTGGGATGTCCAAAGAATTCTTATGGATATCTTTTCTACCTCAAGGAGGAACAAAAGGTGTTTGTTTCTCAGCATGCTACATTTTTAGAAAAAGAATTGTTTACAAATGATACTGTTTGCAGAGTGGTAGACCTAGAAGAAGTTCTAGAAACACAAATTACAAATGATGACTTGGTTGAACCGGCTGGTGCAACAGAAACTGAGGAACCTCGGCTACTCCATAGGTCTGGTAGGACTTCTCGCACATCGGAGAGGTACTACGGTTTCCTCATTGATGGTGATAGAGAAGACTGCATCATGGAGGATGATGATCCTACCAGCTTTCAGCAAGCTATCACGAGTGTAGACTCTGTGAAGTGGCTGGATGCCATGAGATCCGAAATGGAGTCTATGTACACCAACAAAGTATGGACTTTAGATGTTTTACCCCGTGGGGTAAAACCTGTGGGGGTGCAAATGGATCTTTAAAAGAAAGATTGGTGTAGATGGGCAGGTAGAGACCTATAAGGCAAGACTTGTGGCGAAGGGTTTTCGTCAAAGACCAGGTCTGGACTATGATGAAACTTTTTCTCCCGTAGCCATGCTTAAATTCATTCGGATCCTACTTGCTATTGCTGCTCACTACGACTATGAAATCTGGCAGATGAACGTTAAAACAACATTTCTAAATGAAGATTTAGAAGAATGTGTTTATATGAATCAGCCAGAGGGCTTCATTGACAGTGGGAGCAGCGGGAAAGCATGTAGACTGCTTAAATCCATTTATGGATTAAAGCAGGCACACAGAGTTGGAACATCTGTTTCGATGATGTTATCAAAGAGTTTGATTTCATCAAAAATCCAGATGAACCATGTGTTTATAAAAAGGTTGTAAGGAGAGCTGTCACATTCCTCGTATTATACGTGAATGACATTCTTCTGATAGGAAATGATATTCCTATGCTACAGTCGGTCAAATCTTTCTTATCACTAAGGTTCTCCATGAAGGACCTGGGTGATGCCATATACATTCTGGGCATTAGGATCTATAGAGATGGATCCAAGAGGTTGTTGGGATTGTCCCAAACCAGGTACATCAACACTATCCTAAAAAGGTTTAGTATGGAAGACTCCAAGCGGGGTGCCTTACCCGCTTGCCATGGGGTCACTCTCTCTAAGGACTCTTGCCTAAAGACCGATGAAGAGAGAGCTCGTATGAGCATTATACCCTATGCTTCGGCAGTAGGATCTATAATGTATGCGATGTTATGTACATGCCCAGATGTAGCTTATGCACTTAGTGTAGTAAGCAGGTATCAATCCAACCCAGGAGAGAATCACTGGACAGCTGTGAAGAACATTCTTAAGTACTTGTGAAGGACTAAAGAATTGTTCTTGGTGTATGGTAATGGAGATCTCCAAATGGAGGCCTTTACCGATTCGAGCTTCCAGAGTGATAAGGACGACAGCAAGTCTATCTCTGGGTTTGTATTTACCCTCAATGGAGGGACGGTAAGTTGGAAGAGTTCCAAACAGGATACCGTTGCAGACTCTACGATGGAAGCTGAGTACATTGCTGCGAATGATGCCGCCAAGAAAGCCGTCTGGATGAGGAAGTTCGTCTCGGAGCTAAGAGTAGTTCCAACCATTATTAATCTAATACCATTGTATTGTGATAATAATGGGGATATGGCGTTAGCCAAGGAGCCCAGGTCCCATCAGCGGTCAAGACACATCCTGAGGCGTTTTCATTTGATCCGGGAGATTGTAGATCGCCGCGAGATCGAGATTAGGAGAGTAGACACAAAGGATAACACTGTGGATCCACTCACCAAGGCCCTCCCTCAGCCGCAGCATGAGCGACTTTTTGAGATGTTGGGTATGAGATACGCCAATAACTGGCCTTAGTGCAAGTGGGAGATTGTTGGATATATGTATGCCCTAGAGGCCATTATATGATAGTGGATGTATTTATACATGTGTGTGTGAGTGTGTGTGTGTGTGTATTCAGTATACATTCTTGCTCGACATGATAGTATGCTATCTGGTTCTTCTTTATCTGACATGTTGACTTGATCATGCTTTTATTCATTCAAACATGTTGATAAAGCCCTGAGAATATTTGCTTGACTACTGTGATTATGATGGAGATCATACTAGTGGGACGTCTGTAGTTTATAAGCATATCCTGAAATGTCCCTAGTCGTAGGTGTATTGAGACGGGGCATCGATATACCAAAGTAGACTAGCGTATATAATACTAGACCCATAAGATGGGCCATAGATGTTCCCACATTCATTGATGTTTGACATCGAAATCGTATACGGGTGCTCAGTGGTGACTGGGTACACCGGACGGACTCGCCGAGAACTCCTATATGGTATTATATCTATCGTCGGATAGCAGTTCTCAGGTGACACTGGTACAGGTTAGTCTGTAGATCCGAGATCGTCATAGAGTCTTGTGTGTTCTTCCACTGTACTTTGATTACCACCCTACCACGGTTCTATTGTGTCGTGCAAACATGTGGCTTTTGGGTACAGTCCCGAGACGCACGAAGGAAATGAGCGATAGGAGGGGTTTCGTCTCTCCCGGTATTGGGAGTCGATGCTGTGTTGTGCTCGATTGGCTATATCAGTAAGTCTCTCGCCAGGGCTGTTGAGATTAACTGATAAGTGTTATCAGTAGTTTCTCGATCTGTTATAGACCATTCATCGGCATGACTTATTGAGTTATTGGGGTCGACGTTACCATCCTGACTCGATATGCAGCGTATCTGACGAAGACACCGGACTGTACGGTAGTGTTGCCGGTTGGCTCGACGGGAGTTGTGACAGGTTTGCTTGTTTTCTTCTGATCGCTCAATACCCGGGTGACCGTTAAGTTTAGCCGACCTCTTGCGGCTTGGGAGTGCTTGATATGATCATCACCCACTGCCGGCGTATTGACGAGTCTTAGAGTCCCACAATGGAGTTACCTAGTCCAGGCGAAACGATGTGGTGTGCATATGAGATATGCGCGGGGACCCGATTAAATGCGCGTATGTGATACCGTATATTAATCGGGCGGGTTGCTGTTGGTCGGATCGTATATGATATGACCGGTTTGCTAAATCAAGTGTTGATTTATTATTGACCATTAGCTTTTTCACTTTAAACCCTTCTTGTCTTTTGTTGTATGCATGCATGTATGCATTCATTCTCATTGATGCACATATGGATGTGCATGCACACATGCATGCATACATAATTCTATCATGGTTGTTGATATAGTGGATGGTGGCAATATAAGACTCACACCATTTATAAATATATGGATATTTCTTTTTGGAAAACAAAATGGAAATGGAAATTATTATCATGCTTGATTATTTTATTCACCCACTAACCTTTGTATTAACCTTGAGTTAATTTCCATAGCCATTATGCATCCAAAAGAAAATATCTAGATATTTATTAACTTGAGTTAAGAGTGAGAAGAAGAATATATATATATTTTCTTTTCTCATTCTTATCTTATCTTTATCATTATCTTTGAGCTCTTCATTTGCCATCTTCTTCTTCCTCACTCTCTTGCTCTCTAGGTTTGGTTAGTGAACAAAAGAGTGATCAAGTTAGGGTTTTGAAGTGAGAAAACAAACTATATCACCATTCTACACTACTCTTGCCCATTAATTTAGAGTGTTGGCTTCTACTTCTCCTTTTGATCAAGTGAAAGCTTTAGCTTGGACAAAGAGAACTCCGGGTGGATCGTTGTGGACATGGAGAATCTCAAACAAGTTTCTTCCAGCTCTCAAGTGGCCAAGGAGTCTAGTATAGAGAGCTACAAAGGTTTTATTATCTAATCCTAGCCTTTTTACTACTTGTATTAGTGTTAATGTTTTGTTACCCTACCTTTTCTAGTATGATCCTTAGGTTGGTTTCTCTAGCACCCTATAAAATTTTAATATGGCATGTGTGATGCTGCCAAATCCTAGTAGTGGTGCTGTAGAAACACCTTCAATGATGATGCTCAATATTGGCGTCTAGAAGATCAGGACACGTGGCGGATGATATGTCCTAAGACCCAGAAGAAAGGGCCCACAGAGGCCGACCAGGCCACCCTTGTACCCGACCTGCAAGCACAAGTTGGCCCTCCTCGGGCCCCCCTGCAAATTGGCCTCTTCGGCCCCTCAGCTCGCCTCGAGCTGCCACAGGACCAAGACTCCTCGGCCCTCTTGCCCGGCTCCGAGCTCCCCAGCAGAGGCCGTCTCCCTCGGTCCCTCCGACCGACCAACTCCACCACTCACAGGCGTAATCGCCGCTCCGCAAATCTCGCCACGCGCAGATTCTCCACCGCCAACGTCCCACGTTCCACGCCATCACGATCCCCATTAATGGGCGATCCGCTCTTTACGCGGACGTGATATCGGGAGCATAACTGCCGGCGAGATTCTTGCGCATGTTGCTGCGTGTTGCCGCCGCTATATAAACCCCCATCACAGAGGGGTCAAGTAAACCATTTTTTACTCCACTTAGCCGTTACGTTGCTCGGATCTAGTACTAACTTGATCGTCGGAGGGTCCTCGATGGTACCAAACCACCCCGGGACTTCTTTGCAGGTACTCGGCGCTAATCTCCTCAAAACCCATTGAGACCCACACGCAACAAGAGATCACCTCCAAAATCTATCGGGAGATCGACGGAAGACAATATCTGAAGGAGACCCGAAAAGTCCATCGGGAGATCGACGGAAGACGACATCTGAGGGAGATCCGAAAAGGACTTCCATCATTCTCTTTTTACCTGTCTTCTTGGTTTCTTGAGCAGTTTAAAACGAAGCGGAAGTGAACTGGGTGGCGGACATCCATATGTAAATGACGGACCTACGAAGTAGTCGTTCTTGATCACATCATGGTCACTATCGCATGATTCGCTAATTCTTCACTTTGATGTAGTTATCACAATACTGGTATTTCTTCTTCAAGGGATAACGTAACTTGTGGTCGTGATTGATCTAAGGTCTCTACTTTAGGGTATAATGTATTTACCCATCGAATCAAGAGGATCAAAGAGGACAAAGGAGAAAGTTTAGTGAATGCGACTGGCCTAAAAAAGTTTATTACTAAAGATGATACCATATGAATGATTACAAAGACAACAGCCTTTAAAAGGAAAGCATTTTTAGAGATGCTTAAAAAGGAAAGTAACTATAATTAATGCGATTAAAGTTATAATATGGAGGTGTAATCGGACCAGTACTCGGGTGTGATTTTGGTACACTCTGTACCCCTCTACTTCACAATATGTAGTCCAACAACCAACCAAATCTATCCAAATGTTCAAATCTCCGCTTTGCTATTATAACTAGGCACGGAAGGTGTCGCGTGGTATATGAAATGAAAGATTATCGGAATCCACATAGTTCCGGAAATATGATGCCGAGACATCCGATTTCAGGAAATGTTGCATTACCTTGCTTGGTGTAATTTAATATTTTCCCATAACACATATTTGCAACGGAGTTGGACGGCATCGGTTGTCGTGCGTTGGCCGGCATGGAGTGAACGATTGGCGATGAGCAGCGGAGCGGTCGCGATCAATTGGTGGTGACGATCGTGAGGCAGCAGAGTGACGGATGACGGTGGTGGTTGACTACAACGTACAACGAGTAAAGGAGGGTCAACGGTCAAAGGTTGGCGATGATCGGTAGCGGACGGCGTAGGGCCGCCGGTCGGCGGCGATGGACGAAGATGGAGGGTGGTCGCGATGAATGACGAGGGCCGACGGACCATAGAGGTGGAGATCGTGTCGGTGGTTGTGTTAGGTGTGTGAATATTTCATACGAATCAGATATACACCAATTTAAATGGGAATCAGATTACCACGTTTTGTGGGCATCTTATTCTTCGGGTAACCCTGAAAATTCTTAGGACTTGTTTGGATAGTATCTATCCCATGGAAGAAGAAAAAGCACAAATGTCATTTTTCCGCCGGATTGATCCAATTCTGCAAATGACTGTTTGGGATGGGGTTTTTGATCTTTGATCTTGGAGGGAAAAAGCCTCTATTTTGAACCTGGAGGAGGGGAGCTTCTCAATTTATGTCCACTCGAGGCCTGGGTTTGTTTTCGATGAGACAACGACGAGGTCGAGGTTCTTCGTTGGGAGGCGGATCGAGGAGGGTATTCGGATGGGTGGTTGATTTGGTTTCGGTTTTTAGGATTTGATGTTATTCAGGAAGAGGATGAAATGATTGTAAAATTGTATCAATTCCAAAGATGAGTTCTTTTCTCAGATGTGTGTATTTCTTAGAATTGATGAAGACAATCAAATTTGATGTTTATTTTTGTTTCAGTGCATCGATCTATCATCTGGATTTTTTCCCCTTGGATTTATGTAAGTTTTCATGTCTAAGATGTGAATTCGATTGTTTATTATTTGTTGAATATTTGGATTATATCATTTTTTAAAAAACTTTTATTGATCTTCAGATGATCAAAGAAACTTGGTTTTCATTTGTAATGAATTGCTTCATTTTTTACATCACACATACCTCATTTTAGTGTATACTTAACAACACTGCATTTTTTAATAAACTTGGCCTTGTTTGCTGAGCAATTAGACTTCCTTATAATATTTTAACTCAACTGAAACCAAAACATTAAAAAGGAAAGTAAGCATTAAATGCATATTCTTATCTCAAACTATCCAAATATCTACAAATTAAAAATATCCGAAATTTTATTTAATGGAATGCATGTGAGTTCTAAGATTTATTTATCCGAAATGGAATCCCTAAAAATATTTTCTAACCTATCCAAGTATGCCCTTGACAGAAAGCAAAATAGTTAGTTCCATTTTTTTTTTATGATAATTGAGTTAACTATACATTCAAGATGAAGTTGGCATTTAATGCATATTTTTTATCCCATATTATCCAAACATGTACAAGTTTAAAAATAATCCCTAGAAATTTCATTTTGGGAATGCATATGCATTCGGGGACATTAGAATCCCAAACTAAACCCTACGAATTTAAAATCTAACTATCCAAACATGCCATTAGAAATATTATCCATGTTAAAACAAGCAAAGAATTGTTTTATGGGAATGTTGGGTTCCCTTCTAGATTACTATGGATGATGAGGATCGGTCTACGAAAACATAATACTCAATGCGATCTCCAACTCTTAAGAGTAATCACAAGCGAAAGTCTAAGATAAACCAAGAATAAGGTATGATCCTCTTTGATTTAAGAGCAATGCCGCGGCTTTCAATGCTAAAATTCTACCTTTTTATTAATTCATCAAAACTCACCTAATACAATAACATTCATACAGATAGAAGAATAGAATTCTTGACCCAAAAAAATTGAAAGATACTAAGCTATACCTAATCTACACTGATTAAATCTAAATAAATAACAATTTAAATTGCAATAAATCTTTAATTAAATCTCAATTTAAATTGTAATGAATCTTTTGTCAAATATTCCAAATCTTTTGCTGAATCTTCCAAATCTTCAATCAAATCTTGACCGAATCTTCATCTAATCTTCATTAAAATCTGTTCCCGCCAAGTCGACTTCCACTCAGTCTCCATCACCCGCTCAGCCTTGGTCTTGGTCATATGCTCATCCATTAGACTTCTCAAATTGGAAAGAACTCGACCTAGAGTTCAGCTCTTCCTGTTTCTGTAAGTAGTTGCTCGTGCTTGTGCCGCTAACTTGTGGTCAAGACGGAATACAAAACGAAATTTTAGATCAGAGCACAAGTTGCTACGATCTAGAATCAATTCCAAACACTAAACTAGCAAACAAGAAAAGAAATTTATCTACTCGATTATGGTTGATGGGGATTTTATTAATCTCCAAATTTAACCGCAAATATACAGCTTATCGCAGTTGTACTTGAGAATCGTCCCCACATGGAGGTGTGTTAACTACCTTTAAACTAAGTTAAAGAAAGTAAGGAAATTTAAAAGGTTGGTTTTTATAAAGAGAAAAGTTTAAGGTTTTGTATTGTTTTATCTTCTAGGGTTGGTTTATGTGATACTTCTTCTTTTCTAGATCTATTTTTAATATGTTTTCTATTAATTAAAACAAGAGCATAGGTTATATTAATTAGATTTAAAAATAACCTATCAATTATTAACACATCAATTAGAAACAATATCAAATATATATATTTCTAGTTAATTAAAAGTACCCTAAATTTAATTTTCGATTAACAGTATTAGGTAGCTAATCCATATTATTATTTTATTGAATTAACCTAGAGACCTTTAATTACCTAGGTTGAATTTATTTTAATCTAATTCTTTTCTTACCGTTCTTAATTAGATTTCTATTTTGTCGGACCGTCATGAGCCTAATGAATTATTAGGTGTATCATCAATCCCTAAATCTAATTCAAAATGTCAATTATCCCTATAAGAACTAATTTATATGAGAAAAACATAAAAATAAAGGAATTAAATCAAAAATAAAACATCATAAATTAAGTATACGAAAAGAAGAGTTTGAAATCGTCCAACCACTAGAATTAAACAACACAAATCTTAGAATGAAATTAAGTACTCATCATAATTAAAGATAAAAGAAGTTTTATTGATATAATGAAATAATAACAAATATAATTGATCTCCAACTAGAAAACTCTAGGTTGAAGACAATGAGAGATGAGAGAGATATGAAACCGTAAGGCTATACAAGTGCTTATAAAGGGCTAAGCAAGATTGGAGAACAAGTAATAGAAGATACAAGAGAATTTACTTTCTAACAATTGCGATAATCTAATATAATTGCTTTGTTGGATACTGTTGCGTGCCTTTTGAATCTTCAAATACGAAACCTTATATCTCATATTAATATATATGGAAAGACGATCGTGGCCATAAAAAATCTCATCGAACGGCTCAAAATCGACCGCTGATCCGTCGTCGTTTGGCTAAATTGGCCGCTGATCCGCCGCTATTTTTTGGTTTCGTGGATCCAAATTTTTTCTGTGGTTTTATCGTCAATTTAGATGATTTTTTAGCACATAAAATCTTGAATATCTCGTTGTATATCTGTACTTGCATAGATCTCCGAATTGTTCCCAAATTTGGCATATAATTAAGCAGATTGATTTGTTGTTTTTTTATTTGATTTGGTTTCCCTATCTCATTTGTTGTTGTGATGATTGATTCAGCTCTATTTATTGCAACCTTTGCTGATTTGTAATGGTATTCCCAAATTTGTTCTAAATTTGCAAATTGTCTTTTAATTTTTTGAATAATTCTCTTAAGTCTCCATTATAAGCACGTAATCCTTATTTTAGGACAATTTTTCGTTTTTTGCGTCCAAACCCTGTTATCTGTAATAATTCATAAAAGATACCCTGAACGGCATAATATATGATAATAGAATAATAAACGAGTTAGAAAAATGTGCAATAAATACACCAATCAAATACCCCCATATTTATTTTTTACCAGTTCTCGAGCAAATCTAAGATTTCAAACTCTAAACTAAAGCACTATTTAAGTAAATCCTACTCTTACTCCTATTCCTACTCATATTCCTATAAAAGAAAATAAAGAAAACAAAATTAAAAAAATGAAAACTAAATACAAAGATAGGAATAGATAAGAAAAATATGAAAAATAAGAGTTTAAATTTTACTAGATTTTCAGTCGTCATGAACCATGCCTTAATAGAATTTGATCTATACCGAAAATTACTTCCTCATCATTCTTCCAATCTTTCCTATCTATCATGATCTTATATCCCTACGTGTGTGTAAAATCATCTCTACACTCGAAATATTGAATTCCATCTCTCATACTCTTGTCCTTAGCTATTTATTACGTTTTAATCAGCGGATTAAATTGATGAATTTGTTTCCATATTTTTCATGCGACTATTAATGCTTCATAGGGCACTAACCAACCGATTACTGAATGTGATCACTTATTGGACGTAAATAGCAGTATTCTAATTTTGCAATACCTAAGACACAACAAATGATCCCATACCAGTTGGTCTAAGTCATTAGGTGAGGAAGCACCCTTACTGAATTTTTTTATACCACCTTGATAATTGTAAGACGGTGTTTAAATTTTTTTATGATATTAATTTTTCTTCTTCGTACTGGGGTATTATAGACAAGAGCATGACAGGTCTCTTCTACTATCCCAAACTTCAAGATGTGTACATGTGCGTATAGTAGAGTATCAACGTTTAAATGTTTAGATTTAAAAATAGGGTCCACTTATATCTTCTTAAACCTAGCAACTCCTTCCTGATACCAGCCTTTTGGGAACGGGCTCATGACAATTTATTACTAGATCCATTCAATCATCCATTTTTCTTATTTTTCTTAAATTCCCTCTCTCTTTTATATACATTTTTCACTTTTTCATTTCTATTTTCAAAATTTTCTATCAATTTTTTAATTTTTTTAATTTTTAAAACTAAAAACTATGTACAAAACCATCCTCCCATACTTGAACTTGACAGTGCTCTTACTGTCTACCGTGACTCTTCCCTAAAAAAACAATAAACTAATGATGTACATATGTTACAAATAAGGGGTTTTAAAATATTTTCAAGTGTATTCCGGCTCATGGAGATCCATGAGATCCGCCTCATTATCCGCAGAAAATTCTAAAAACGGTTTCAATATTTGACCATTAAGTTTGAATACCTCACCTTTTTTAGGATTTTCAATCTCGATAGATCCATGTGAAAAAACGTTTTTGACAATAAATAACCCGGTCCATCGCGATTTTAATTTTCCAGGAAATAGATGCAATCGCGAACCATATAGTAAAACTTTTTGGCCCATTTGAAAATATTTTCGTAAAATGTTTTTATTATAGAAATTTTTTGTTTTTCTTTAAAAATCTTGGTATTGTCATAAGTATCGTTCCTAATTTCCTCTAATTCAATTAATTGGAGCTTTCTATACTTACCGACATCTTCAATATCCATATTTAACTGTTTTATGGCTCACATAGCGCGGTGTTCCAACTCCACTGGTAAGTGGCAAGGTTTCCCAAATATAAGCCTACAAGGAGACATATCAAGGATGGTCTTGTATATAGTTCGGTAAGCTCATAATGCGTCAACAAGCTTAAGTCACCAATCCTTGTGGTTCTTATTAACCGTCTTTTCCAATATTTGCTTAATTTGTCTATTTGATACCTCAACTTGCCCACTAATTTGCGGATGATATGAGGTGGATAATTTGTGGTGGATCAAATATTTTTTCATAAGAGTTTCGAAAGATCGGTTGCAAAAATGGATCCCGCTATCACTAATAATGGAGCATGAAATGCCAAACCGAGAAATAATATTATTTTTCAAAAATTTGACAACAACCTTGTTGTTATTGTTTTTGCATACCATTGCTTCCACCTATTTCGATACGTAGTCGACCGCTACTAAAATATAAATGTTCCCAAATGAATTTAGAAATGGCCCCATAAAATCGATACCCCATACATCAAAGATCTCAACTATAAGGATAGAATTGAAAGGTATCATATTCCGCCTAGTGATTTTACCTAAGTGTTGACATCATTCACAAGTTTTACAAAATTCATATGCATCTTTAAATAACGTGGGCAAATAAAACCCACTTTGTAAAACTTTTTCCGCCGTCTTTTTAGCCCCAAAATGGCCCCCACTTGCATGATCGTGACAAAATAAAAGAACACCCCTACTTTCATCATTAGGTACATACCGCCGAATGATTTGGTCATTGCACTGTTTAAACAAATAAGGATCATCCCAAAAGAAATATTTTATTTGGAAGTGAAACTTATATCGATCTTGTTTAGACCAATCGGGCGGTGTTATTTTTGTGATGAGAAAGTTAACTATATCCGCGAACCATGCTTCGCTAGCAGCTGTGTATAACTATTCGTCGGGAAAATGGTCATTTATAAGAAGTTCTTGTGTAGGTGCAAGTGGTAGACGTGATAAGTGACCGGCCACAACATTTTCAGATCCCTTATTGTCTTTTATTTCAAGGTCAAACTCTTACAATAAAAGGATCCATCTAATCAATCGGGCTTTAGCATCTTTCTTAGAAATAAGATGTCTAATGACTGAATGATCCATGTAGATCGTAATGTGTGAACCAATGAGATAGGACCTAAACTTTTCAAGTACATATACAATAGCTAAAAAATCTTTTTCGGTGGTGGAATAGTTTAACTGTGCATCATTTAGGATCCGACTCGCATAATGGATGACATGTGGAATCTTGTTAATTCGCTGTCCTAAAATGCCACTAATTACAAAATCTGATGCACCACACATAATCTCAAAGGGCTCACTCCAATTAGAAGCGTGAATAATAGGAGCAGATGTAAGCTCCTTCTTCAATTGCTCGAATGATTTGAGGCAATCGGAACCAAATTCAAAAGGTATAGCCTTGGCAAGAAGTGAAGTCAAGGGTCTAGCATTCTTACTGAAGTCCTTGATAAAGCGTTTAAAAATATCGCATGCCCAAGAAATGACCTAACGTCCTTAACGATTTTGAAAGAGGGTAGATTAGAGATTATATCTACTTTAGATTTATCTACCTCAATACCTTTGCGTGAAATAATGTGTTCTAGCACAATACCTTGCTTGACCATAAAGTAGCATTTCTCCCAATTGAGTGTTAAATTCTTTGCACCTTTGGAGTACTAACTCCAAGTGGTGTAAACACTCATCAAATGTATTCCCAAAGACTGAAAAATCGCCCATAAAAACCCTAAAAAACATTCCACCATGTTGGAAAACAGGCTCATTATGCACCGCGGAAAAGCGGCGGGTGCATTACATAGCCCAAAAGGCATCCGTTTATATGCAAAGGTGCCAAATGGACATGTGAAAGTGGTCTTTTCTTGGTCTTCGGGTGCAACAGGTATTTGGTTATAACCAGAGTGTCCATCTAGGAAACAATAGTACTCATGATCGGCTACCTTTTCTAACATTTGATCATAAAAGACAACGGAAAGTGATATTCCCTAGTTGCGGTATTAAGCTTACGATAATTAATGTACACACGCCACCCGGTTTGTGTGCGAATAAGGACTAGCTCGTTCATGTGGTTTTCAATTATAGTAATGCCCAACTTTTTAGGTACCACATGAATTGGGCTAACCTACGTGCTATCAGAAATAGGGTATATTATACCACTATTAAGACATTTAATTATGTATTTCCTTGTTGTCTCTTTCATAATAAGATTCAAATGGCGTTGAGAATCTTTAACTGACTTGGCGTTGTCTATCAAGTGAATTTTATATTGTACTATAGTAGGCCTAATTCCCTTGATATCCGCCATAGTCCATCCAATATTGGCTATAGTGCCCTCAAGTCAATTATTGAATCGCAGGCACGCGATTGCGATGATTAAGGGAAGACCTATACGGATAGAACAGTCTTACTCAAGATGATAGTATGCTATCTGATTTGTCTTTATCATCATGTACATGCTTTATGTGGTATTACAGATCACTATTACATGTTGATAGAGCCTATAGGATTCTTGCTTGACTACCAGCATTATGATGGTGATCATATACTTGGGTGCTGGGTGGTCTATATGCACATCCTTAAATGTTCCTAGTCGTGGGAGTATCGAGACTGGGCATCGATACTCTAGAGTAGACTAATGTATACTGATCGAGACCCTGACGAAAGGCGGTGGCCATATTTCACAAGCCATTGGTGTTAGTTTGTTCACCTAAGATAGTATACAGGTGCTCATTGGGTTATGGGTACACTGGACGGACTTACCGGGAACATGCTAGTTGGTAGTATACCTATTGTCAAATAGCAGTTCCCAGGTGACATGTGTACAGGTTAGTCTGTCGACCTGAGATTGTCATTTGTCTCGTGTGAGTTTCCATTGTGCTTTGATTGCTACCCTACCATGGCTCAAAAGAGTCGTGAAAACAGATTGTAGTTGGGTACAGTCCCGAGCCACATGGAGGCAGTAAGCGGATCGTCGGGAATTCTTCTCTCCCGGTATTGGGGGTTGATGTCGCGCAGTGCATTGGTGGCCATCACCAGAAATCCTTAGCCAAGGTAGTCGAGAATTACTGATCTAGGATCAGCAGTTTCTCAGTTGGTGATGAGCTTCATACCGACACGAAATGTCGTGTTATTAGGGGTCTCACTTTATCTACCCTCTAAACTCGATATGCGATACTCTTAGACGAACAGACCGGACTGTACGGATATTGTCACGGACAGGCTCAGTAGGGGTTCAAATGAGTTTGCTTGTCGGCCTTCCTTTCGCTCAATACCTAGGTAGCCGTTACGTACAGCTAGTGCCGCTGACGTGCTTGTGGTTAAACCCACTGCCAGCATATTGACGAGTCTTTAGAGTCTCACACAGAGGGTTTCCCTGCTTCGGGCGAAATGATATAGAGGCTGTATGGTTTTACGGTAGGGTTCGATCATATATGTGCACTTGTGCACGTATCATGATTCGGACGGATTATAATAGTGGGCTTTGGTTTAAGCCGGATTCTAGTATTGGATTGATGGATTAATTTTGTCTTATTGTATTCGTATTTTGTCGGAATACGGATACAGGTATGTATATACGGATGAGGGGTATTCTTGTAATTTATTACAAGTTGCTTCTAGAAGATGCCACCTCATTTAGGATTAAATGGTTAATGAGGTGGAGAGGATGAGGTGTTGTATGCATTTATTGTAGCATGGCTTTGTAGTGACTCATGGTTACTATTCAAGCATGCTTGATATTTGTTTTGTTGTGAGATATTTTGGAGTCTAGAGATATTTTAGAGACTTGAGATATTTATTGGATGCTTCATTTATTGCTCATAAGACTTAGCCATTTTTCTTGAGTTGGCTTCACACTCTCATCCTCAAGCTTCTTCTTCTACCTCCACCTTTCAAGTCTTATGTGTTGAGAAACTTAGGGTGTTTGGAGATAAATCAATCAATCATTAGATTCTACATCTTCTAGGCTATCTAGTTTAGCGAACTAGGTACCATAGTTAGCTCGGCTATGAGGTTGGAGCTCGAAATACAAATTCTCAGGTGGATCATCTTCGATAGAGGAAGACCGGAGATCAAGATTGATCATGGAGGCCTCTAGGAGCTTGGGATGATGGTTAAAGACCGAAGGACACGGATCATTCGGTATAACCTTTCTTGACTCCTTTCTTTATAGTTCGCTAGCTTTAGGGTTTATGGTCGATCCGTATTTCGGGTTGTTCTAGCACCAGTTTAGAAAACATTTGTTCCGCAATCGGCCACGGTTTGATGGCCAGGGTGCTGACATAACCCAATATGGTATCAGAGCCAACCCATAAACCCTTATCTAGCGGTTTTAGACGATGTTAAAGTATCAAAACCGAAACAACTCCAAAACAATACGCTTAATGTTCTTTCTGTCAATTTTGAAATAGTCTTCAAAAATTATTTAAACAATTGCAGAAGACTACCCTTATGACTACTAGAACACACACAAAAAATGAGACACAAACTCCATGGTACGGCCGGCGAGAACGGCCAAAAACCCGGCGTCGCTGGTTTTGTGATGGAATTTGGTCTTGGGGTTTTGTCTGTGTTCTGGGTTCTTGAATATTGGTATTTTGGTATTGTTTGATTTTGCCCAGATTGCACGTTTTGTTATCTTTAGTTTGAGGGCAATACGGTGTATTTTGAAGTCGCTATTTTTAACGCTGTTTAAAAGTTTTTAGTACATGCATTATTATCTGCGACCGTGAATGTCATTAGAGTAGTACAACTCGTCTAATTGCTATATGGTATTTTAGATGGGTTTGCGAACATGACATTCACGTTGATGTTCTGTGTTGTGCTGTGGTTGTGGTTGGATTGTCGTGGTGGATAGCCAGTGGTGCAATGATAGTTGTACAGTTCAGATTCATTTGTACATTTAATATTGCGGGGCGAGCTTCTGACATGTGGACTGCCATCTCTGCCAGTTTGTATATTATTTGTTTGGGGCACGATCAGGTTGAGGTCGATGTCACCCTTGTACATATATATTTCTTTTCTGTACTAGGATTACCCGGTGATGGAGTGCACGAATAGCCAGATTCTAGAAGGCAACGACCCGCATATCATGGCATTGAGACGGAGGGGGCCTCACTCTAGAATTGGTGGACTATTCGCCGAACTCGTAGGGGGTATAGGTTGACCCACGGAGGGGTGCCCAAGTTACTGGATTCCGTGAAGTGTTGGATAGCCCATTCACGTTGTTGATTGGGGTTGCCTCACTTCTGGGATAGGCGGGTAACTTGCAGCACTCGTAGGGGTCCAGGTTTTCGTTGCGCAGGCTATTCACACGACAGGGAACGTCGGGTCTCATTTGCGGCTCAAATAAAACCCAAGGCTCTAGCATTATCCACCATCCTGTGTTACTTGCTGAGATTCTGTGATGTTGCTTTATATCATGCCTGAGACGAATGTTATATATATTTATATATATACTATTAGATGTTGTATATGTTTTGCACCCGCGCTAGTCCAGCCTCCGCTCTGCCGTTAGTTAAGTAACCTAACGGGTGATGACAGGGCCCAGTGGTGAATGTGGATGGCATATACGTACATTGTATTTTTATTCTTTTCTGGTGTGATATGTTTTAACTGATGCGACTGCATTAATTATGATTAATGCAAGGAAAACAAACCTATATGATGCTGTTGAAACCAAGTTTTTTTTCTTCTGAAAATAGACATTACAGACGTTTTCTTTTCCTTTGCACAGTGGTATTCGGTTATGAATATCCAGCACTTCATTCGACGAGGCAAGAGCCGAGATCCCTTCACAGGGAGTGACCTCTTGAGCAAAAGTTTGCGTCAGTGTAATAATTTCTCTATAGTTGATTCTTTTGCTTTGCATCATGGTATTCAGTTTGGAATATCCTGCACCTCATTCGACGAGGAAAATGCTGAGATCCCTTCACAGGGAGTGACCTCTTTAGCAAAAGTTTGCGCCACTATATATTTGTAAAACCACTTGGATTCTTTCAACGATATCAAGTTCATTACGTTAAAGGTTTTTCACCAAAAACCAACCGTAACCTTCCGTCATTTCAGATGGGCACCACCGAGTATTCATGCTATGTTTGTTGGCAAGCGTCAAGGCATAGTGAACGGTAGCTGAGTGATATTTGTCTGTTGCATGGATATGCGATTGATCGAGACAGTCATACAGCTTTGTTGACAAGCGTCAAGAGTTTGTACTGGTGGGTTTGAGTTAATCCAGGACAATGACGGGTTGAACTTGACTAGTGACCTATAACTTGTTGGCAAGCATCAAGGTTATAGGTCGTTAGGGGTAAAAACCACATCGGGGGTTTCAAACATACAGGAAACTTGCCAGGCATGCGCATACCTTCTGGAGTGTGGTGACTTGAGTGGCTTCCATCAAATTATCATGCGATGATAGTTGGATCCCGATTCCCACTTGTAAGTCCACGGTAGCGCCCCGGCCGTCTAACAGACGCCAAATGCGGAACAAAAACTTTTAACGAAACTGGCGCTATCGTGTACCGTAACCCGGATCTGCCATTAAAGCTAAACTAACATAACTACAAATGGGTAGAAACGTTATACCGAATGATCCGAGTCCTTCGGTCTTCAACCATCATCCCACGCTTGTTGCGGCTACTCCGATCTTCTCGATATCCAATCTTGTCGTCTGGGTGGCACCACGTCGACGGATCTTTAAACGGGCTCCCGCCTCTGAACCGAGGCAACTCGATCGTCAAGTTTGCTAAAAGAGACGACCAAGATGAAGTAGAGAATGAGTAGAACACATTGTCTCTTTACGTCCAAGGCTGTGGACGAACGGTTAATGAAGTTGCCTTTTGGATCGGGTGATGGAATGAAATGAGCAATGAAATTTTCATACACCCCAAAACTATCATAATCTTTTCACCAAATGAAAAACCAAGTGTGTGTGAGAGAGAGGAGGGGGCCGGCCATTTAAGTAGAGGGGAGGAGGTGAGTGTAGGAACAAGAATGGTGACCATAAGGAAATGAAGCTTATCATAATCTAAACACAAAGAATGAGTCACACAAAACATTAAATGCTAACCAATCAACAAAAACCTAATCATCCTCCATCATTAATGAACCATTAATGACACTAATGAGTCACTAGCTTAGTCATCACTTCTAGAAGCATCCACACACATCTCCTCATGACTCACCCAAAAAGATAAATCCGTATTTAACCGAATGTCAAAATACGGCTGATAGAAAACTGGAAACTGGCAACTTCCAAAAATCATCCCGAAACGAATTTCAGGATAACCCCGTATCGGTATAAACATACCGGCATTTGTATTACGACCGAATACAAATGTAACTGAGACAAAGATATTATATCTACACAGTATAATACTGGGTTCCGGCTTAAACCAAAGCCTACCAGTATTATCTGCCCGAAAAACAACACGTGCGAAAACGCACGTGCTTTTTCCGAACCTTGCCATAACACCATACGGCCTCTACAACGTTTCGCCCGAACTTGGGAAAGTGTCTGTGGGGAACTCTAATGACTCATCAACACACTGACACTGGGTATAACCCTAGCACGTCAGAGGTACAAGCTGCACGTAACGTTTTGCCTATGTATTGATTGGAAGGGAAGCTGACGAGCGAACTCATCTATAAACCCTACTGAGCCTGACAGTGACAATGTATATACAGTCCGGTCCATTCGTCTAAAGAGTATCGCATATCGAGTCTAGGGGGGTGGATAAAGTCAGACCCCTAATAACGCGATAAATCGTGTCGGCATGAAGCCCATCACCACCTGAGAAACTACTGATCTAAATCAGTAATTCTCCACTACCTCGGCCGAGGATTCCTAGTGATGGCCACCCGTGCACTGCGCGACATCAACCCCCAATACCGAGAGAGACGAATCCCCGAGATCCGCTCACTTGCCTCCAATGTGGCTCTGGACTGTACCCAACTAAAACCTGTTTGCACAACTCCTTTGAGCGTGGTAGGGTAGTAATCTAAGCACAGTGGGAACTCACATGAGACAAACGACGATCTCAGGTCGATGAACTAACCTGTACACATGTCACCAGGGAATTGCTATCTGACGATATGTATAATACCAACTAGCAGATTCCCGGCGAGTCCTGTCCGGTGTACTCATAACTCAATGAGCACCTGTATACATCTTAGGTGATCCAACTGACACCAGTGGCTTGTGAGACCGGCCACCGCCCCTCGTCGGGGTCTCGACTGTATACACTAGTCTATTCTGGAGTATCGATGCCCTGTCTCGAAAACTCCCACGACTAGGGACACTTTAAGGATGTGCTTACAGACCCTAGCTCCCACGTATATGATCGCCATCATACTGCTGGTAGTCAAGCAAGAATCCTATGGGCTCTATCAATCATGCAATAGCGAACTAAAGCATGTATACGATGATAAAGACAAACCAGATAGCATACTATCATCTCGAGCAAGACTGTCATATCGGTATAGGTCCTGCCTCAATCATTGCAATCACGTACCTGCGATCCAATAATTTACTTTGAGGGCACTATCTCCAACAATCTCCCACTTGCACTCAAGGCTAATTATTGCGATGTCGCATACTCACAGCCCGTGTGATATCGAACACCCAACTCCTCTACTAATCAGTTTCACAAAGCTAGTTTGTAAAACTCTTGTGTTCGAGAAATAGCCTCAGTGAGTGGATCCGCCCTGATGTTTCTTTTTATGTCTCTCTTAATCTCAAGTTCGCGGAGAAAGCCATCTCCCAAATCGAGTAATACCTGTCTTAGAATATGTCTGGATATCTGATGGGACCTAGTTCATAAATGAACTTCAAATCCAAACTTCTTAGACTGTATCGATAACTGAACCTAATCAGTATCCAACACCATGCCTCCCACAGTATCCTCTTGGACCACCTGTCCAAAATACTGTCCCTCGTCAGAGGGAAAACTATAACTCTGACAATCACTCTGTCATTCATGTCACCTTGGAAGCCTGGAATGATAACCGTCTCTCGAAGGAGGCTGCCGTCATCAAATCTGTAGAACAAGTACTTATGTTCTAAAATTGCTTCTTTATGTTTCTTCAGGATATAAACTTATCGCATCTAGTGCAAAAACAACATCTGGTGTGGTACTTGACATCTCATGATTGACTCAATTGCCTAAGCAAGTGATCTGCCAATCATGCACATCCCTCTCTGCTTTAGTCTATAAGACACCTTTAGTGAGGGTGACTCCATTACCTGCAGGTACACCACCATGCCAGGAGTCATCTATTCTAAAATACTATTAGAATATTGTCAAAGTACCCATATTGGGAAACTACCCAAATCTAGATCTAAAGCCATAGATCTAGTAACCAGAATGTCTAATATTATATCCATATCCTTTCTGGAGAAACAACTGTGTGACGACCACAGTACAACCGATCGTAGTACAGGAATTTTACTTCCTACTCTGTGTATGTCATCCAAATACCAGGACATCACACACTACTACCTTCCCAACAGATCCATCCCCTATTCTGATGAAGTCAAACCTATGACTGTCACATCAAAATTAGATGATCTTATCTCCGCTATATCTGCTCAAGTCTATAAATAGATATAAGCTACTTGCCCACTATGCTTCCGCTGCTCCCACTGACTACGATAACCCTCTGGCAGAATAATATCCACGTACACTTCTAAAGCTAGTTTAGAACGACGTTATACTTATCCTCTTGCCGGGTCTCATAGTCTGGAACAACAGTAGTGTCAAGTCTGGGTAAACAAGAACCTCCCTGTCACCGTCCTTGAGGCTACCGAAGTACCTCTCGGGTGTCTGAGGTTACCCACCATATCTGCGGAGTGGCTAATGGAATGTCAAACCTGATTTGAATATATAGATCCTATTAAATTTTCCGTAATCGTTTGCGGTTCTGGAATCACTTCCAGTTCTACCATACTCCCACTACTGTTTTCTGAAAAAGTCCATTTTAATAAAACTGTGGCGAGTCAAGAACAATATCACTATTGATCTTCCAGATGGTAGAAATGTCAACCTTCGTCAAAGCCAGGGTCAACCCACAAACAGCCATTACAAAAACGTGCCTTGAGCTATCCAGTGTCTGGTTTTAAGCATAAGCTGGACAACTCCCCGTACCTTAACATCGTTAAGATATGAACCATTCTATATCCAATATAGAAACAGAGGCACTAATTTAATTTGAACCAGATTCAAATCATGCAGCTGTCTCCAGTGCATAACAACTTAATGGAAAAAGGCTAATCAGCATTACTCAACTTAGGAATCCATCCAATTATGAGTAACCTCAAAGAGAAACAAGTTTCTCAAAACCATTACTTTTAACTGAATACCAATCACAAGTATCTACATCTTCGATCTCTTTGAAGAATCCTGATACTTGCGATACCTGGTTCTCTACTTTATTCTTATACCCACAACTTCTCAAAACTTTAGACATTGTATTTCTATGAAACACTTGTCTAAAAACTAGAGAAGTTATAAGTAAACAGAATATAGTACGAGGACCTCCCCTTTGTCCTGATGGACACTGGACAACATACAGTACTCTGTATAAGTCCCTGAGTTGAATAACTCAAAACCTATGCATCGTAGGTTGAAAACTGTACCCAGGCGATTTCCTCAAATATCACCAATTACAACGAATTCCGATATAATGAGGATGATCACCTAATTCCCAATAACTTACTCCCACTCATCATCTGTAAAACTATACAGATATGAGAATGAAACCTGGTAAATACATACCCTGGAGTAAGTATCTAATTGGGAAATCAGTTTATTATTAACAATGCACAGTGAAGCTGAAACATGAAAATGTTTCTTAGGGGTATCCTGGTATTCCTAGTAATGCCTCTTCCATAATCCAATTCATGACTATAACCGTATATTTCTTTGCCATCTCTCCAAATCCCTTTATTTGTCTTTAGTCGTTACCTTCTGTACACCATCGTTAGGCTAAATGGTTTTCTTCATTCCCTACCGTTCGGCACCAGCCTATGGTTTGGAAGAAGACTATCCAGTAAGCATAATAGGTGTACCCTCCTAATCCTAGGAGTACTCGCAACATGAGAGAAGGTGATGATAAAAGACTACTGAATAAAACCTTATTCTTTTAAAGGTGAAATAGGAGTGGCGATGAAGTACGCGGTTTGGTCGTGAATGACAACAGTCGCAATTTACTTTGCCCTCTTTCTAATCCCTTTATTTGTCTTTAGTTATTACCTTCTGCACACCCTACTTAGGCTAATTGGTTTTCTTCATTCCCTACCTTTCGGCACCAGCCTATGGTTTGGAATAAGACTATCCAATAAGCGTAATAGGTGTACTCTCCTAAACTAAGGAGCCCTCACAACCTGAGAGAAGGTGATAATAAAAGACAACTGAATAAACCAATTCTATTTCTCCTGAACCTGGATCCATCCTTGAAGAAGTCCCTCCGAGTTCGTATATAACCATACGATGGATCTATCCAATGGAAGTGGATGTCCGTAGTAATACGGGGTGTTCTGAGAAATACAAAGGGTAAAAGATGGAGCGGCAATGACTTATGCAACTCGGACAATCTAAAAAGCCAGTATTTTAAGAAGGTTCGGTCAACTTGGTCACTGAGTCATAGTCTAGGGTCGGTCAAAAGTCGCTGCCAAAGAGAGAGAGAGAAAAGAAACACTCATCGTGCACTCTAACCTAGATCAGACTGGTTATCACTTTGTCTAATCAGGAAACCTCCCACTGTAATCTCAAATTCTCCTCCAAACCTTAAAGAAGAATTAGTCGGGATCACCCGAAGAGTAATCTAACTCATCAGTGAGAATCGGGATCCAACTATCATCATATGATAACTTGATGGAAGCCACTCAAGTTATCACACTCCAGAAGGTATGCATGCCTGGCAAGTTTGCTGTATGTTTGAAACTTCCGATGTAATTTTTACCCCATGCTCTTATGACCTTGACTAAGGGCCAACAAATCATAAGTCACTTGTCAAGTTCTTCCCGTCATTGTCCTGGTTAATTTGAACCCACCCGTACATACTCTTGACTAAGGGCCAACAAAGTAATACGACTGTCCCAAACCAACGCATTCATCTATGCTACAAATGAATACCCAGCAACTACCAAACACTATGCCTTGACTAAGGGCCAACAAACATAGCTTGAATACTACTGACCATCCATAAGAAACGACGGAGGGCTACGGCTGGTTTTTGGTGAAAAACCTTTAACGTAATGAACTTGATCTCGTTGAAGGAAACTGATAGCTTTTTATAAAATATAGTGACGAAAACGTTTTGCTAAAGAGGTCACTCCCGGTGAAGGGATCTCGGCTCTTTCCTCGTGGAATGAGGTGCAGGATATTCCATCTGAATACCGCGATGCAAAGCAACTTGTAATCGACTATATTAAAGTTACTACCCTGACGTAAACTTCTGCCCAAGGGGTTTTTCCCGGTGAAGGGATCTCGGCCCTTGCCTCGTCGAATGAGGTGCAGGATATTCCAACTGAATATCACTATGCAAAACAAAAGGAAACATCTTTGTAATAACATCTTTTAAAATTTGTTCCAACAACATCAAATATAGGTTTGTTTTATCATGCATTGATAAGAATCAACGCAGTCCCATCAATCAATCACACCAGAAAAGAACGAAAATATAATGTACGTATATGCCATCCGCATTCGCCATTGGGTCCCGTCATCACCCGTTAGGTTACTTAACTAACGACAGAGCGGGGACTGGACTAGCGCGGGTGTAAAACATATACAACATCTAATAGTATATATACCAATATACAATAATCGCTCCAGGCGTGATAATATGCAACATTACAGAAAAGTAATAAGCATCACAGAACAATACAGATAATCTGGGATCCCCGGGTTTCACAGAGCCGCTGTTGAAACCTGACGTTCCCCTGGTCGTGTGGATAGCCTGTGCAATGAAACCTAGACCCCTACGGGTGCGGCAAGTTACCCGCCAAAACCTGAAGCGAAGTGGTCCCCACAGCATAGTGAATGGAACACCCGGCACTTCACGGAATCCGGTAAATTGAGCATCCCTCCTTGGGTCAACCTGTACCCCCTACGAGTGCGGCGAATAGTCTGCCAATACTAGAGTGAGGTCCCTTTGCCTCTCAATGCCATGAGATACGGACCCGTTGCCCTCCAGAACCCGGCTATCCGTGCACTCCTTCGCGGGATAAACCTAGTACAGAAAATAAAATATGTACAACGGGTACATCGACATCGACCCAGTCGTGCCCTAAAAGAATATTATACAAACAGGCAGTGACGGCAGTCCACATGTCGGACGCTCGCCCCGCAATATCAAATGTACAAATAAATCCAAACTGCACTATCATTGCACCCTGCTATCCACCACGACATATCCGCAACAACACAGCACAATACAGAACATCAACGCGAATATCACGTTCGCAAACCCGTCTAAAAGAACTATAGCAATCAGACGCGGTTTACCGATCAAATGACATTCCCGGTCGGAGATATAATGTAAATACTGCATACTAACAAATTTAAAATTTCGATCGACTAAATTTCCCGAAGTGGGCCCCATGTACATCTGCTGTACTGTAACAAAATCTGGGCCCAAAATTTATATACCAAAAAGCCACAATTTCCAAATAAAGCCTACTGGGAAAAATTGATGCACTGTTCCCTCTAAACCGCCGCTCTTCCGCGGTCAAACCTAGGGTTTGACCGCGGAACCGCCGCGCTTTTGTGGGATCACGTGACCAATTTTTTCCAGTATTCTTAGAAAACCCTGCACAATATTCTGTGACTTGTAAAATTATTTTTAGGCCCTTAAAAAAATCGACAGAAACTGACATGCTTGAAAATTGTGTTTTTGCGAAATTCGTTCGATCGATGTTTTAAACGTGTTAGCACAAGTTAGTATAGCTTAATGGTGAGGCTCTGATACCACTGTAAGTCCACGGTAGCGCCCCGGCCGTCTAACAGACGCCAAATGCGGAACAAAAACTTTTAACGAAACTGGCGCTATCGTGTACCGTAACCCGGATCTGCCATTAAAGCTAAACTAACATAACTACAAATGGGTAGAAACGTTATAACGAATGATCCGAGTCCTTCGGTCTTCAACCATCATCCCACGCTTGTTGCGGCTACTCCGATCTTCTCGATATCCAATCTTGTCGTCTGGGTGGCACCACGTCGACGGATCTTTAAACGGGCTCCCGCCTCTGAACCGAGGCAACTCGATCGTCAAGTTTGCTAAAAGAGACGACCAAGATGAAGTAGAGAATGAGTAGAACACTTTGTCTCGTTACGTCCAAGGCTGTGGACGAACGGTTAATGAAGTTGCCTTTTGGATCGGGTGATGGAATGAAATGAGCAATGAAATTTTCATACACCCCAAAACTATCATAATCTTTTCACCAAATGAAAAACCAAGTGTGTGTGAGAGAGAGGAGGGGGCCGGCCATTTAAGTAGAGGGGAGGAGGTGAGTGTAGGAACAAGAATGGTGACCATAAGGAAATGAAGCTTATCATAACCTAAACACAAAGAATGAGTCACACAAAACATTAAATGCTAACCAATCAACAAAAACCTAATCATCCTCCATCATTAATGAACCATTAATGACACTAATGAGTCACTAGCTTAGTCATCACTTCTAGAAGCATCCACACACATCTCCTCATGACTCCCCCAAAAAGATAAATCCGTATTTAACCGAATGTCAAAATACGGCTGATAGAAAACTGGAAACTGGCAACTTCCAAAAATCATCCCAAAACGAATTTCAGGATAACCCCGTATCGGTATAAACATACCCGCATTTGTATTACGACCGAATACAAATGTAACTGAGACAAAGATATTATATCTACACAGTATAATACTGGGTTCCGGCTTAAACCAAAGCCTACCAGTATTATCTTCCCGAAAAACAACACGTGCGAAAACGCACGTGCTTTTTCCGAACCTTGCCATAATACCATACGGCCTCTACAACGTTTCGCCCGAACTTGGGAAAGTGTCTGTGGGGAACTCTAATGACTCATCAACACACTGGCACTGGGTATAACCCCTAGCACGTCAGAGGTACAAGCTGCACGTAACGTTTTGCCTATGTATTGATTGGAAGGGAAGCTGACGAGCGAACTCATCTATAAACCCTACTGAGTCTGACAGTGACAATGTATATACAGTCCGGTCCATTCGTCTAAAGAGTATCGCATATCGAGTCTAGGGGGGTGGATAAAGTCAGACCCCTAATAACGCGATAAATCGTGTCGGCATGAAGCCCATCACCACCTGAGAAACTACTGATCCAAATTAGTAATTCTCCACTACCTCGGCCGAGGATTCCTAGTGATGGCCACCCGTGCACTGCGCGACATCAACCCCCAATACCGGGAGAGACGAATCCCCGAGATCCGCTCACTTGCCTCCAATGTGGCTCGGGACTGTACCCAACTAAAACCTGTTTGCACAACTCCTTTGAGCGTGGTAGGGTAGTAATCTAAGCACAGTGGGAACTCACATGAGACAAACGACGATCTCAGGTCGATGAACTAACCTGTACACATGTCACCAGGGAATTGCTATATGACGATATGTATAATACCAACTAGCAGATTCCCGGCGAGTCCTGTCCGGTGTACTCATAACTCAATGAGCACCTGTATACATCTTAGGTGATCCAACTGACACCAGTGGCTTGTGAGACCGGCCACCACCCCTCGTCGGGGTCTCGACTGTATACACTAGTCTACTCTGGAGTATTGATGCCCTGTCTCGAAAACTCCCACGACTAGGGACACTTTAAGGATGTGCTTACAGACCCCAGCTCCCACGTATATGATCGCCATCATACTGCTGGTAGTCAAGCAGGAATCCTATGGGCTCTATCAATCATGCAATAGCGAACTAAAGCATGTATACGATGATAAAGACAAACCAGATAGCATACTATCATCTCGAGCAAGACTGTCATATCGGTATAGGTCCTGCCTCAATCATTGCAATCACGTACCTGCGATCCAATAAT
This sequence comes from Agapanthus africanus, assembly GCA_030015575.1. Taxonomy (NCBI): domain Eukaryota; kingdom Viridiplantae; phylum Streptophyta; class Magnoliopsida; order Asparagales; family Amaryllidaceae; genus Agapanthus; species Agapanthus africanus. The sequence continues at coordinate 282,911,644 of JASDDO010000004.1, read as the reverse complement.
TGACTTTGAGGGCACTATCTCCAACACCACTTATGAGTAGGATTACTCCTCGGGTGATTTTAGATGATCCCGACTAATTCTCCTTTTTGGGTTTGAAGGAAAATTCGAGGAAATAGTGGGAGCCATCCTGATTTCCAAAGTGATTAACCATTCTGATCTAGGTTAGAGTGCACGCTAAGTGTTTCTTTTCTCTCTCTCTTTGGTAGCGACCATGGCCTGACCCTAGACTAAAACTCATGAACCAAGTTAACCGAACCTTCTTAAAACACTTTGAATTTTGGATTGTCACGGAGTCGCATATATCATTTCCCATCCTATACCCCCTTTGCATTTCTCTAGAACACTTCGTATCACTACGAAAATCCATATTGCTTGGATATTCCATCGTATAGTTACATACGAACTCGAAGAAACTTGTTTCAGGTCGTGGATGGTTTCTGCTTCTGGAGAAATTGAATAGGATTATTCGGTTGTTTTTTTCCCTTAATTTTCTCTCAGGTTGTGAGAGCTCCTAGGATTAGGAGAATACACTTATTGCGCTTATTGGATAGTCTTCTTCCAAACCATAGGCATGTGCCAAAAGGTAGGGAAGGAAGAAAACCAATTAGCCTAAGTGTGGTGTACAGAAGGTAATAAGTAAAGACATAAAAAGGGATTAGAATAGGGGAAAAGTCTGCTATCATTCACGACAAAACCACGTATATCCCTTCTACTCCTACTTCACCTTTGCATTTCTCCAGAACACTTCGAAGATCCATATTGCCTAGATATGCCATCGTATAGTTACATATGAACTCGAAGGAACTTGTTCCAGTTTGAGGATGGATTCTGGTTCAGGAGAAATAGAATAGGATTATTCAGTTGTCTTTTCTCTTTATCTTCTCTCAGGTTGTGAGGGCTTCTGGTATTAGGAGAGTACACCTATTACGCTTATTGGATAGTCTTCTTCCAAACCATAGGCTGGTGCCGAAAGGTAGGGAAGGAAGAAAACCATTTAGCCTAAGGGTGGTGTATAGAAGGTAATAAGTAAAGACAAATAAAGGGATTGGAGAGATAGCAAGGAAATATACGGTTACAGTTATAAATCTGGATAGTGGAAGATGCATTACTAGGAATACTCGGATACCTTTTCGAAACATTTTCATGTTTCAGTTTCACTGTGCGGTGTTAATTGAAAACTGTTTTCCCAATTAGATCCTTACTCCAGGGTATGTATTTACCAGTTTTGATTCTCACATCTGTATAGCGTTACAGATGATGAGTAGGAGTAAGATATTGGAATTGTTTTCCCATTTTGATTCAGACTCCAGGGTATATATTTACCAGATTTGATTCTCACATCTGTATAGCGTTACAGATGCTGGGTGGGAGTAGAATATTGGGAATTAGGTGATTATATCCTCATTATATCGAAATTCTTTGTAATTGGTGATATTTGAGAAAATCACCTGGGTTTTTGCCCGACGGTAAATATTTGGTTTTGAATATCCGTTGTTATACACTAATTTCAAACTGATATATCTGTACGTTTTTTTTTTATAAAGTGAGATATAACTTTTTGATATTATGTTTATGAAATTTACCTATATCGGTTGGTGATTAGGTAAGGTGCATTTAACAGCGATGTAATTCTTCTTAACCATAGCACAGTTTTCAACTTACGACGCACAGGGTTTGAGTTATTAAACTCAGAGGACTTATACAAAGTATTATGTGTTGTCCAGTGTCCATTAGGACAAAGGGGTTGGTACCCGTACTATATTCTGCTTACTTTTGACTTCTCTAGTTTTAGACAAGTATTTCGATGAAATACAAGGTCCAAATTTTGAGAAGCTATAGGTATATGAATAAAGTAGAGAACCATATGTTGCAAAGTATTAGGATTCATCAAGGTGATCAAAGATGTAGATACTTGTGCTAGGTATTCTGTTGATAGTAATAGTTATGAGAACTTGCTTCTCTTTCAGGTTACTCATATGTGGATACATTACTTGATGAGTAATGCTGATTGGCCTCCTTCCATTTGGTTGATATGCACTGGAAATAGCTGCATGATTTTTGAATCTGGCTCCAAATAAATTAGTTCCTTTGTTTCTATATTGGATATATAGAATGGATTCATATCTTAACGATGTTAAGGTATATGGAGTTTTCCGGTTTATGCGTAAAAATAGAAGTTGGATAAACTTAAGGCATGTTTCTGTAATGGCAGTTTGTGGGTTATCCCAGGCTTTGACGATGGTTAACTTTCTACCATCAGGAAGATCAATAGTTATATTGTTCTTGAATCGCCACCAGTTTTAATAAAATGGATTCTTTTCAGAAAACATTAGTGAGAGTATGGTAGAACTGGAAGTGATTCCAGAACCACAAACGATTACTGAAAATTTAATAGAACCTAAACATTCAATTGGTTTCGACGATCCATTAGCCACTCCGCAGATTTGGTGGGTAACCTCAGGCACCCGAGAGGTACTTCAGTATCCTCAAAGACGGTGACAAAGAGATTTATGATTACCCAAACTTTCCAGTGTTGATTTTCTAGACTATAAGACCTGGCAGGAGGATGAGTATAACGTCGTTCTAAACTAGCTTTAGAAGTGAACGTGTATATGACTCTGCCAGAGAGTTGTTGTAGTCAGTGGGAGCAGCGGAAGCATAGTGGGCAAGTAGCTTATGTTTATTTATAGACTAAAGCAAGTATAGCGGAGATAGATCATCTATTTTTGATGTGACAGTCATAAGTTTTGACTTCATCAGACTAGGAGGTGGATCTGGTAAAAAGGTAGTAGAGAGTGATGTCCAGGTATTTGGATGACATGCACTTGATAGGAAGAGATCTTCCTATACTACAATCGATTATATACTGTGGTTGTCACAAAGTGTTTCTCAACATTGGATCTGGATAAAATATCAGGGATTCTGATCACTAGATCTATGGTTTTAGATCTAGATTTGGGAAGTGTCCTAATTTGGGTACTTTGACATTATTCTAAAGGTGTTTTAGAATGGACGACTTCTGGCGTGGTAGGGTACCCGTAGGTGATGGAGTCACCCTCTCTAAAGAGATGTCTTATAGACTGATGGGGAGAGGGAGTTGCATGATAGGCATATCACTTGCTTAGGCAATTGAGTCAATCATGAGATGTCAAGTACCACATCAGATTTTGCTTTTGCACTAGTTGCAATATGTATATATGTCGGGACCCGGTTCTTGGTCAAGGAACAAAGTGCCACACAGAACAAAGTGCCACACCAAGTGTCATGTTAAGTGGGCGGGGGCCACCTCTTGAATCCGTAGGGGCCACCTCTTGAATCCGTGGGACCCACTGTAGAACAATGGGACTCTTCGGAATACATTCCGAAAGAGGGCAGATCTGTACTATAAATGGAATGATACCACTCCTTAATTACAGAGGCGCCTTTTAAGTGAACTGGCACTACAGGAGTTTGAGAACTCCGTAGTTAAGCGTGCTCGGGCCAGGGAAGTTCTGGGATGGGTGACCTCCTGGGAAGTGGCCCGTGGTCGAGTCCGGTTCATCCGGAAGGACAAACCCGTGAGGCTATGGCCAAAACGGACAATACTCTCTGTATTGGGGGTGGGGCATGATAGAATGGTATCAGAGCCGGTCCCTCAATAGCAGGTCTGTGGTTCGAGGACGAACCATTGTTCAAAGGTGGGGAGAATGTCGGGACCCGGTTCTTGCTCACGGAACAAAGTGCCACACAGAACAAAGTGCCATGCCAAGTGTCATGTTAAGTGGGCGGGGGCCACCTCTTGAATCCATGGGGGCCACCTCTTGAATCTGTGTGACCCACTATAGAACAATGGGACTCTTCGGAATACATTCCGAAAGGGGGCAGATCTGTACTATAAATGGAATGATACCCCACTCCTCAATTACAGAGGCGCCTTTTAAGTGAACTGGCACTACAGGAGTTTGAGAACTCCGTAGTTAAGCGTGCTCGGGCCAGGGAAGTTCTGGGATGGGTGACCTCCTGGGAAGTGGTCCCTGGTCGGGTCTGGTTCATCCCTCAATAGTAAGTCTGTGGTTCGAGGACGAACCATTGTTCAAAGGTGAGGAGAATGTCGGGACCCGGTTCTTGCTCACGGAACAAAGTGCCACATAGAACAAAGTGCCACTCCAAGTGTCGTGTTAAGTGGGCGGGGGCCACCTCTTGAATCCGTGTGACCCACTGTAGAACTATGAGACTCTTCGGAATACATTCCGAAAGGGGGCAGATCTGTACTATAAATGGAATGATAACCCACTCCTCAATTACAGAGGCGCCTTTTAGGTGAGGCACTACAGAAGTTTGAGAACTCCGTAGTTAAGCGTGCTCGGGCCAGGGAAGTTCTGGGATGGGTGACATCCTGGGAAGTGGCCCCTGGTCGGGTCCGGTTCTTCCCGAAGGAAAAAACCGTGCGACTTTGGCCAGAGCGGACAATACTTTCTTTATTGGGGGTGGGGCGTGACAATATATTAATCCAATTCTGGAGAAACATTGGGAAGCAGTTATGAACATAAGTGGATGTTCTTGGGATATGGTAACAGCAGCCTCTTTCGGGAGGCGGTTATCATTTCAGGCTTCCAAGGTGACCTGGATGACAGAGTGGCTGTCAGAGTGATAATTTTCCCTCTTTTGAGGGACAGTATGTTGGACAGGTGGTCCAAGCGGATACTGACGAAGGCATGGCGCATGATACTGATTAAATTCAGTGGATGTTACAGTCTAAGAAATTTGTTGAATTTGGAGTTCATTTATGAACTGGGTCCCATCAGATATCTAGACAAATTCTAAGACAGATATTGCTCATTTCAGGAGATAGTCTTTCTCCGCAAAATTGAGATATAGAGTGATATAGAAAGAAACATTGGAGCGGATCCACTCACTGAGGCTATTTCTCGAACGCAATAGTTTCACAAACGAGCTTTGCAAAATTGATTAGTAGAGAAGTTGGGTGTTCGGTATCACACAGGCTGTGAGTATGCGATATCGCAATAATCAGCCTTAAGTTCAAGTGGGAGATTGTTGGCTGTAGAATCCTCAAGTCGATTATTGAATCGCAGACACGCGATTGCGATGATTGAGGGAGGACCTATACGGATAGAACAGTCTTACTCAAGATGATAGTATGCTATCTAGTTTGTCTTTATTATCATGTACATGCTTTATGTGGTATTACAGATCATTATTGCATGTTGATAGAGCCCATAGGATTCTTTCTTGACTACCAGCATTATGATGGCGATCATATACGTGGGAGCTGGGTGGTCTATAAGCACATCCTTAAATGTCCCTAGTCGTGGGAGTATCGAGACTGGGCATCGATACTCCAGAGTAGACTAGTGTATACTAATCGAGACCCCGACGAAGGGCGGTGGCCATGTCTCACAAGCCATTGGTGTTAATTTGTTCACCTAAGATAGTATACATGTGCTCATTGGGTTATGAGTACACTGGACGGACTTGCCGGGAACATGCTGGTTGGTAGTATACCTATTGTCAGATAGCAATTCCCAGGTGACATGTGTATAGGTTAGTCTGTCGACCTGAGATCGTCCTTTGTCTCATGTGAGTTCCTATTGTGCTTTGATTGCTACCCTACCACGGATCAAAAGAGTCGTGCAAACATATTTTAGTTGGGTACAGTCCCGAGCCACATGGAGGCAGTGAGTGGATCGTCGGGGATTCGTCTCCCCCGGTATTGGGGGTTGATGTCACGCAGTGCACGGGTGGCCATCACCAGAAATCCTTAGCCAAGCTAGTCGAGAATTACTGATCTAGGATCGGTAGTTTGTCAGTTGATGGGCTTCATACCGACACGAAATGTCGCATTATTAGGGGTCTCACTTTATCCACCCCATAGACTTGATATGTGATACTTTTAGACGAACAGACCGGACTGTATAGATATTGTCACGGACAGGCTCAGTAGGGATTCAGATGAGTTTTCTCATCGGCCATCTTTTCGCTCAATCCCTAGGTAGCCGTTACGTACAGCTAGTGCCGCTGACGTGCTTGTGGTTAAACTCACTGCCAGTGTATTAACGAGTCTTTAGAGTCCCACATAGAGGGTTTCCCTGCTTCTGACGAAACGATGTAGAGGCCGTATTGTTTTACGACAGGGTTCGATCATATACGTGCACTTGTGCACGTATCATGATTCAGACGGATTATACTAGTGGGCTTTGGTTTAAGCCAGATTCTAGTATTGGATTGATGGATTATTTTTGTCTCATTGTATTCGTATTTTGTCGAAATACGGATACGGGTATGTATATACGGATGAGGGGTATTCTTGTAATTTATTACAAGTTGCTTCTAGAAGATACCACCTCATTTAGTTTTAATCATTTAGGATTAAATAGTTAATGAGGTGGAGAGGATGAGGTGTTGTATGCATTTATTGTAGTATGGCTTTGTAGTGACTCATGGTTACTATTCAAGCATGCTTGATATTTGTTTTGTTGTGAGATATTTTGGAGTCTTGAGATATTTTGGAGACTTGAGATATTTATTGGATGCTTCATTTATTAGTCATAAGACTTAGCCATTTTTTTAAAGTTGGCTTCACACTCTCATCCTCAAGCTTCTTTTTCTACCTCCACTCTTCAAGTCTCATGTGTTGAGAAACCTAGAGTGTTTGGAGACAATTAATCCATCATTAGATTCTACATCTTCTAGGCTATCTAGTTTAGCAAACTAGATACCCAGTTACCCTTGCTATGAGGTCGGATCTCGAAATACAAATTCTCAGGTGGATCATCTTCGATGGAGGGAGACCGAAGATCAAGCTTGATCATGGAGGCCTCTAGGAGCTTGGAATGATGGTTAAAGACCGAAGGACACGGATCATTCGGTATAACCTTTCTTGACTCCTTTCTTTATAGTTTGCTAGCTTTAGGGTTTATGGTCGATCCGTATTTCAGGTTTTTCTAGTGCCAGTTTAGAAAAATTTTGTTCCGCAATCAACCACGGTTTGATGGCCAGGGCGATGGTATAACCCAACATCTAATAGCCTTCTTATTATTCTTGAGAATAAATAGTAGGGCCTTCTCATGCTCCTCAATAAGATCAGCAAAAATTATAATTAGGAGCGTGTTATTCAAACCTAAATAGGAATATTTTAGGTTTGATGGGAAGGGCTTGAGCTCTAACTGTGGGGCCTCTTCTATCAATGGGAGAAAAAGAGACCTATGTTCAAGAAAAAGTGGCTTAAGTGGGGCCCTTCCCATGTTGGCTATTGTGAGAGAATCATCAAAAGCAACAACTTCTTTGTTACTAAGTTGCTTTTCTATGCAGTTTTCTATAAAGCGGTTATCTAAATCAACTTCTTCATCATTAGGAATATCATTAATTAAGTTGAGTTCGAAGGGCTTATAGGGATCACTTGGCTGATTTCCTAGGTTAAAAATATTAAGATCAATTGTCGTGTTCTCAAATGATAGTTTCATAGAACCATTGTGACAATTGATCGATGCATTCAAAGTGGTTAGGAAGGGCCAACCTAGTATGACAGGAATTTGATTCCTAGGTTTAGTGACGGGTTGTATACCTATCACGATAAAATTTACGGGAAATATAAATTCCCCAATTTTAATCAACACGTCATTGATCTCACCCATAGGAGACTTGATAGACCGGTCGGCTAATTGCAAAGTGATCTTGGTGGGCTTAAGCACTCCTAACCCTAAGTGCTCATATACAGAATATGGCAAAACATTAACACTAGCGCCCAAGTTCAATAAAACTCTATTTATGACATTTTCGCCTATAATGCAAGATATAGTAGGACTATCGGGAGCCTTATACTTAAGGGGCATAGCATTTCTTAGGACGTCACAAATATTGCCCGCTAAAAAGACCTTCTTAGGTACTTTAGTTTGTCTCTTCTTTGTGCATAAATCTTTGAGATATTTTGCATACGAAGGAACTTGGTCAATCATGTCCAAAAGAAGGACGTTGACCTTCACTTGTTTAAACATCTCCACCATCTTTTCTACCTTAGCAGCGTACTTCTTGGCCTTTAAACAATTTGGATATGGTGCTCTAGGCTCAAGAGGAGTATCTATAGAAGATGGATGGGGTGGAGATGTGGGTGCATTAATAGATGCCGGCTGTGTAAGCGGGGTAGGAGACTGCTCCTCCTCATTAGCCGGGATCTCTTCCGAATCTTCGGGCATCCTAACCTGATTATCAACCTGTTTACCCAATCTTAAGGTAGTTATGGAATTTTCTTGCGCTGGATTTGTACGTGTATCTTTAGGATTTGTAACAGGTTGACTAGGTTGGGTTCCTTGCTCACGTCCTCCTATTGCCGCAGCTAACTGATCGATTTGCCTTTTTTTTATTAGAGATAGATTGTTTAATAAGAGTTATCTCATTTCGAAAATAGGTGGCCATTTGCTTTTCAATGTTAATATAATTATTCTCATTCCCACCCCTTTGATAAGCATTAGGTTGGGTAAGATTGGATAGAGGACCTTGTCTTTGATTTTGGAATTGTTGGCTAGTGTTGCTTTAATTCTACTGCAAGTTAGGATGGTTTCTCCATCCTTGGTTGTAGGTTTGAGAATAAGAATTATTATTGCTATTACGTTGATAGATAGCATTAGTGGACTCTTTCCCTTGAGGACCATTTAAAAGAGGACATTCTTCCGAAAGGTGGAAAGAGTCTTGACAGTTAAGACAAAGAGAAGGTTGACTGACTTGAGCAACGGGGGCAGGAGTAGTTGATACCTTTTCTATTGTTTTCTGAATGGCAGCCAACTGGGCTTGCATTCCAATTGTAGTTTCAACCATGTGGATCCCACCCTTAGAATTAGTTGACCCTCTCTTACCAGAATTCTTCTGCTGTGTGGTCTTATCGGACAATTTTTCTAAAAAGTCTCATGTCCCATCCTCTTTCTTCATCATAAAGTCCCCTTGACACATGAACTCAATCATAAACTTGGATTCCATGCCATCATAGACTATTTGTGTCACGACCTAAAGTTTGGCCCGTGACTGGCACTTAACCACGTAACGTCTACAGGCGTAACGCAACTAAGTAAGCCGAAAACCCAGAAACCAAACCAGTAAAAGTATAGAGTGATTTAAGCAACTGATAGAACCAATTACTAAGATAACAATATACGACGCCGTAGCGAAGAAAATGAGCAACAAGTGGGAAACATCACAGATAGAATAAACTGCATAAGTAAAGTCGGCTCACAACGAGCTCGACGTCAGAATACAAAATAATATATATCGTCCTCACAACTGGTCTCTAAGTCAATACATAAGTGGTAGATGGAGAGTACTAGATACAACAATGTACATAACTGAAAGATAACCAGATACCGCACAAAACCCACCTATCAGCAAAAGAGCTAGTACACCAACTGTAGGGGTATCTGTGTCAAAAGATACAAGAATGCAGCCTGCCGCGACTACTCCGAAGGGCAACCTGCAAACACTGTGGCACAACGGGGGTGAGTTGCCAACTCGTGAATAGAAGATAACATATAAAGGCAATCGCGAGTATGCACGTGCTACGATACCTTAACCTATATCAACAGATAACGTCTATATGATGAACTGGGTGCTCAAACATGCAACAAGTGCGATCTAATAACATCTCCATGTGATGAGCAAGAAATGTGATGATCAGGTATAGCAATGCAATCTAACAACCCTATATAGAATGAACAGGGTATGCAATGATCAGGTATAGCAATGCAATCTACAACCCTATATAGAATGAACAGGGTATGCAATGATCAGGTATAGCAATGCAATCTAACAACCCTATATAGAATGAACAGGGTATGCAATGATCAGGTATAACAATATGTACTATATCGGGTATAATAGGTACAGGATGAGATATCAATTACTACATACTGAGTATGGGGAATATAACATCTACACGGAATGTCATCGTGGAAAGTATAATCGGTACTCATCAATGTACCCAAATCCCAATACTACTCAGGCGTCGTCATCCTCCTCGATCCTCCAATCCTATAAATCTCATATAATCGTGAGTGCCTAACATCGGCACCCAAAAAATCAAGAAATTCTCGTGCCAAACATCGACACGCAAATCCTCCTGTATAGGGCATCCGTCAGTCCGGATCAGCCCACGGGCTCTGTCTGCGGTATCGGCCCTCGGCCCCGGTAGTACGAGTTATACCGTATCCATCCATAGCCTCTGGTCGGTATCCCCGGATAACCGCCAGGTCCAACCAATCACCGGTAGGTAGTAGTCCCTCTGCCAGGCTCACCGTCTACTACACAGCGAAACCGTTCTTGCCCCGGGGTACCATACCGGGTCCACCATGTACCCGTAATCGGCCTCATCCAACTCCTCGATTCGGGTTCACATATATCACTCTAGTACCGAGAAAACACATGGTGGACGCACCGAAATATCATATCAAGGGAAACCGGGTTTTTAAATAATTAACTATTCTCTTTGAAATATCCACGGTTCCCCAAATCCAGAATTAACATGGAAACAACATATCTCAATGCGTAATCTAAGCAAGTATGAATATATCAATATATGTGTGCACTGGCATGAATGTACAGTGTGCATGTGCGCAGGTATGAAGATATCAATATATATGTGCACTGGTATGAATATACAGTGTGCATGTGCGCAGGCATGAAGATATCAATATATATGTGCACTGGTATGAATATACAGTGTGCATGTGCGCAGGCATGAAGATATCAATATATGTGTGCACTGGTATGAATATAAAGTGTGCATGTAGTACCAGTATGGGTATGTGATGCATGTGTGCCCAAATATGGATATAACATATGCGGTTATGCGGCAAATCATAACAACATTAATAAGGTAGAATCAGTATGATATATGATTTATAGCAATCCTATAATGTGAGTGTCATGGCAATCACTAACGGTGTGAGTGTAGCATATCAATCGTGCTCGTGCGACTTGAACCGTTAGTGACAGTGCAGTGTTCTGTGCTATCATCTCTATATGCAACAATAATGTATGCTACTACAGTCCATATGAACATCTACAATCTAATATCCTGACTCGCCCTGACGCTTAACGCCATACGGGCGATTTCCCCATAGATGTTAAATCTACTCACTTGGTCGTGCGCTGCTCGTAGCCGACCACTTGCTTCCCTTTCTTAGCTTCGTCCGACGTACCCGCCTGCGAACCTGGAATTACACAAGAATCCATATATAAGCAATTATCTCGCAAAACGTGATATCGACGTCAAACGATACGCCCGCGTCGCGAACTAAACGCGCGTGTGTACGATACGCTAAACGTGTGCACGCATCTAAAACTAACCCCGATACGCCGCGATACGCTGAATCATGGAACCCTCTCGCGTATCGCGCAAACCAAACGTACTAGAAATACGATATAACGTCCCAAATTCTACCCAGGCTAACAACTTACAAAACTATACATACCACTGGCTTAGAAATAACAACAGACTCCTACCCATCCAAACATCACCCAAAAATTCCCCTATCTGGCCGCAAATTGCGGCCAGAATAAATAAATCGGCGGCCTCGCTATGGGGTGAGGGTCTCGGGCTCTGGTGGTGTGGTCTATACCTTGTATACGAGCTCCAGTTAACTCAATTTCAACCTGAACTACTCGGGCCTATAGCAGATCACAGACATCCAAAAAGTTCACTTAAAACACTAATTTTTGCACAATTAGAAATCCTATGGTATTTTGGTGTAATATGGGGTTTAACTAGGTTTACATGGCCTTAATAACACCTAATTAGGCTAGGTTAACCAATATTAACAGCACTTAGCCATAAGTCCACACAATTCATCACTAAAGGCACAAAACTCACTTTTTAACACTAATTAAGCTTAACAATCACTAGTTTAGCAAGCAAGGAAGTTAGGCTCATATCATACCTCACTTAAGGATCTTAGAGTGCAGGAAGTAGAGGAAAGAGAAGGTTTGGAGCTGCTACAGAGGCTGCTGGAGCTGTTACTGCTCCTGTTGCTGCTGCTACTCCATGCTGCTGCTGATGCTGCTGCTTGCTGCTGCCTCTTCTGCTGCTGTTGCTGGTGCTTCCTCTACTGCTACTGCTTCTCTCTCTCTCTCTCTCTCAGCTAAGTGTGTGTGTGTGAGAGTTGGGAGAATAATGAGGAAAGAAATGAGGCACCCTAGTCAACCTCTCTCTCTCTCTCTCATTAAATGAGCATAGCTCAAGCCATATTGCCCATACCCTCTCTCTCCCACTAAGTCAACAAAAGAAAGGAATTTCAATAAACAAAACAACACAAAAAGAAAGAATAACACCCATAAATAAAAACAAGAGAATAACAACCATACCAATTTAAAACCCAAAATAACTTAATACAAAACTTAAAATGGCTTAAGGGAATGGATAGTCCACCATGCTTGTCAATCATGGTTTAACCCCATCTCTTAACCCTAGTTTACATGCACAAGTGTGTGTGTGCCTAGAAAAAATCCTAATAAAATATTCATTAATTAGAATAAATTATCAGAAACTTAATTTGGTAAACTTTTTACCAAAACTATCTAGTAAACTATAATTAACCCCTAAACACGACCTAAGGTGTTACAATTTGACATAGCTCCCACTTAGCTATACCATGATGGGGGCATTTTATGAGAAGATTCTTGAAACATTCGAAATACTTCCAAAAAGATTCTCCCTGTTTTTGCGAAAAAAGCCCTAATTTCATTTCGAAATTTGGCGATTTTAAAATGTGGGTAGAACTTTTTAAGAAGTTTCTTCATAAACTCATCCCATGTCCTAATTGTATTGGCTGGCATACTGTAAGTCCAATGCTTAGCTTTATCGGTAAGGGCAAAGGGAATAAATCTAAATTTAACCGCATCTTGGTTCAACAACTTAATTTTAAACATTTGACATAAATCCTCAAACTCCCTTATGAAGATATAGGCGTTTTCGGATTCTAAACTATGAAACTTAGGAAGTGAGTTTATGAAAGAAGGTTTTATTTCATAGTCACTTGCTGCTAACGGTAATACTATGCAAGATGGCAGTGATGTGCGAACAGAATAGCATCTATCTTATAGGGTGGTTGTAGCGGGGACGATTTCAGCTATAATATCCATAAAATCAAGACGAGTCAAACGATGTGTTTCGTATCGACCCGAAATGTGCATACACCGAAAGTATTTTATTGTTTTTTTTAATGCAAAAACTAAGACGGCTAGAGATTCTAACAAATCACCAACACAGTCCATAAACAAACCTAGATTTAGGGTTACCTAGGTCAAGTTACTAGATCCGCTCCTAACTGCCAAGAGACAAATTGTGGGATAGATTTTCTAACGCCTCTTTAACAGCCTTGAGGCCAGATTAGTGCCAGTTAAGTGGGAGGGTTCCGCTATATGAATCACCGAAATAGCGGGTCTTAATTAAATAACCACAACTAGTCATACGTCACTAGACACCTCAAAATTGAATCGGACAACCGTCAGATTACATACAAGTCCTCTTGTCCTATTGAGCGCGATATGTCCTTAGAGGATGAAGTATAGATATTTTTTAAAAATGTTGTAGGTCAATGTGGATGTTCAGTAGTGATTTGTGGGGCCTCGGAAGGATGATGAAATCTCCACCTAATCTGGATTTGGATTGTTACCCCTTAAAAAATTTAAAATATGCAATGCAGTCTAAAACAATCAAAAATCAAAAATCTAAACTAATTTTTTTCAGCACAAAGAATTCTGCAAAAATCTGTTACTTGGAATCAAATCGAGATTTTGGAAAGAACAAGATCTTACCTAGATTTTCCTTTGTTCTTCTTGATCTTCTCTTCCAATAAGTTTGTCTCGATTCCTGAAATATAAAACAGAAAATTCGCAGAATCAAGTAAACTAAATTTAATTTAATCTACAACTAAAATCTAAAACATAAATTTAAATGTACTTAAACTACACCTTCCCGACAACGTTACCAAAAACTTGATGTGGATTTTATTAGTTTCCAAATTTAACCGTAAGTATATAGCTTATCGCAGTTGTACTTGAGAACCGTTCCCACAGAGAGGTGTGTTAAATAGCTTTAAACTAAGTTAAAGAAAGTAAGGAAATTTAAAATGTTGGTTTTTATAAAGAGAAAAGTTTAGGATTTTGTATCGTTTTATCTCCTAGGGTTGGTTTAAGAGATACTTCTTGTTTTCTAGATCTATATTTAATATATTTTCTATTAATTAAAACAAAAGCATAGGTTATATTAATTAGATTTAAAAATAACCTATCAATTATTAAAACATCATTTAGAAACTATATCAGATATCTATATTTCTAGTTAATTAAAAGTACCCTAGATTTAATCTTTGATGAAATGTATTAGGTAGCTAATCTATATTATTATTTTATTGAATTAACCTAGAACCCTTTAATTACCTAGGTTGAATTTATTTTAATCTAATTCTTTTCTTACTGTCCCTAATTAGGTTTCTAGTTTGTCGGACCGTCATTAGCCTAATGAGTTTTTAGATGTATCATCAATTCTTAGATCTAATTCAAAACGTCAATTATCCATATAAGATCTAGTTTATATGAGGAAAAGATAAAAAGAAAGGAATTAAATCAAAAGAAACTTCATAAATTAAGCATAAGAAAATAAAAGTTTGAAATCGTCCAACCACTAGAATTAAACAACACAAACCCTAAAATAAAATTAAGTACTCATCATAATTAAAGATAAAAGAAATTTTATTGATATAATGAAATACTTACAAATATAATTGATCATCCTCTAGAAAACCCTAGGTTGAAGACAATGAGCGAGATGAGAGAGATATGTATCCTAAGGCAATACAAGTACTTATATAGGGCTAAGAAAAATTGGAGAACAAGTAATAGAAAATACAAGAGAATCTACTTTCTAATAATTATGATAATCTAATCTAATTACTCTGTTGGATACTGTTGCGTGCTTTTAGAATCTTCAAAAGACGAAACCCTACATCTCATATTAATATATATGGAAAGATGATCATGTCTATAAAAAATCTCATTGAACGGCCCAAAATCGACCGCTGATCCATCGTCGTTTGGCTAGATTGGCCGATGATCCGCTGCCGTTTTTTGGCTTCGTGGCTCCAGATTTTTTCTATGGTTTTATCATCAATTTAGATGATTTTTGAGCATATAAAATCTTGAATATCTCGCTGTATCTCTATAGTTGCGTAAATTTCCGAATTGTTCCCAAATTTGGCATTTAATTAAACGGTTTGATTTGGTGTTTTTTTTATTTGATTTGGTTTCTCCATCTGATTTATTGTTGTGATAATTGATTCACCTCTATTTATTGTAACATTTGCTGATTTGTAATGATATTCCCAAATTTTTTCCAAATTTTTAAATTTTTTTTGAATCTCTGAATAATTCTCTTAAGTCTCCATTGTACATACATAATCCTTATTTTAGGACAGTTTTCCATTTTTTTTTGCGTCCAAACCCTGTTATCTGTAATAATTCACAAAAGATACCCGGAACAACATAATATATGACAATAAAATGATAAACGGGTTAGAAAAATATGCAATAAATTACACCAATCAATGGTTTACAACCTTTGTAGTCGTGTCTTTCGTCATCTTTTCCACTTCTTAAACTTCTAAGTCCACCGGGAACAATCTTGGATGTCAGTCTTCCTTGTCGAAGATAATCCACCCGAGAGAACCCTAGCTCAAGCTATAGCTTCACTCAAGAACATAAAGTGAAACAACTTAAGAACAAAATTTGCTAGGAATTAATCACAAGGATGTAGTAGTGGTCAATCTCTAGGTTTTTCTCTCTTTTTCCTTTTCTTTTCTCAACTTTCAAAACTTAAGAGAGAAAAAGAAGAAGAAAGAAAGCATGGCTAATAAAACTTATCTCATTCTTTGCCTTCTCTTCTTTTCTTTTAAGAATTGAAAAGGGTGGAATTATGACTCACCATTGTGAGTCACAAATCTACACAATTCTAAAAAGAACTTGAAGAGATGAAAAGAGAAGAGAAGCCACCTCAAGTGTGTACACACACACACACATACATATTCATACACTTATACAAGTATATGCTACAAATATATACACTCGTATTCATATCAAAATACACATACCCGTATTCATATCAAAATACGAATACCCGTATTTGTATAAAATACGAATACCCTTATATGTATAAAGTACGAATACCCGTATTTATACAAATACCCGTATTTATGTCAAAATACAAATACCAAAAGAGATATACCAAAAGTGATATAATACTAGCTCACATTTCATCTAAATGTGATAATCTGGCTATCTTTCAAATCGGCTAGTATTAACAAAATGTCCGATTAAAAGTACATGTACAAAAACACATATTTAATCGAACTTCCGTACGTATCAAAATACACACACTACATCGTTTCGCCTGAGCCGGGAAACCCTCTGTGTTGGACTCTAAACACTCGACAATACGCTAGCAATGAGTTTAACTACAAGCACGCCAGTGGTTCTAGCTGTACGTAATGGCTACATAGGTGTTGAACGAAAGGAAGGTCGACAAGCAAACTCGTCCGTATCCCTATTGAGCCTGAAATGGACAATCTTCGTACAGTCCGGTCTCTTTGTCTGAGAGTGTCGCATATCGGATCTAGGGTGGAAAACACCAGACCCCTAATAACCTGATTAGTCATGTCGATGGGCTCAAAACCATCCTGAGAAACTACTGATCTCACTATCAGTAAATCTCATCTGCCTTGGCCAAGGTCTTATGGTGATGTCCAATCGAACACAACGCCATTGGATATAAGTGCCTTCAAGGCAATTATCGTAGTTACAGGAATGCAATTACTAAATTCGAGGAGGGTCTATACCAAGAACAGTCTTGCTCGAGATGATAGTATGCTATCTGGTTTGTATTTGTCATTCATAAGTATACTTTTAATTACTATAACGTATCACTACTATATAATGATAAATCCCATAGGATCTTTTCTTGACTACCAGGATTATGATAGAGATCATACTAATGGGGCCTGGGTAGTCTATAAGCACATCCTTAAAAGTTCCTAGTCGTAGGAATATCGAGACTGGGCATCAGTATTCCAGTTTAGACTAGTGTATACGTTTCATGACCTTATACGAGGCGATGACTGATCCTATAGCCATTTGTGTTTGACATCGATGATTGTATGTAAGTGCTCATTGGATGAGTTACACTGGACGGACTCGTCGAGAACTCTTAGATGGTATTATACCAATCATCGGATAGCAATTCTCTGGTGACATGAGTACAGGGTAGTCCCTAGACCCAAGATCACCATAGTGTCTTGTGTGTGTTCCCACTATACTTAGATTACTACCCTACCACGGTTTTAAAGAGCCGTGCGAACAGGTTTTAGTTGGGTACAGTCCCGAAGCATATGGAGGCAGTGAACGGTCGAGAGAATTCGTCTCCCCGGTATAGGGAGTTGATATCGCACTGTGCACAGCTGGCTATGACCGTAAGTCCTTGTCCAAGGAAGATGGGATTTATTGATAAGTGTAATCAATAGTTTCTCTGGTGGTCATTGTAAGTCTACGGTAGCGTCCCGGCCGTCTACAGACGCCAATGCGGAACAAAAACTTTTTAACTGGCGCTATCGTATACTATAACCCGGATCTGCCATTATTGCTAAACTAACAAACTGTAAAGAGACTAGAAAGGTTATACCGAACGATCCGAGTCCTTCGTTCTTTAACCATCATCCCACGCTCCGTTGCGGCTGCTCCGATCTCATCGATCTCCGATCTCCTCGTCCAGGTGGCACCACGTCAACGATTCTTTAAACGGGCTCCCGCCTCTGACTCGAGACAACTCGGTCGTCAAGTTTGCTAAAAGAGACGACCAAGATTGATGTAGAGAATGAGTAGAAGACTTTGTCTCGTTACGTCCAAACCTATGGACGAACGGTTAATGAAGTTGCCAATTAATTCGGGTGATGGAATGAAATGAGCAATGAAATTTCCATACACCCCAAAACTATCATAATCTTTTCACCAAATGAAAAATCAAGTGTCTAAGTGAGAGGGGAGGGGCCGGCCACACTTATAGAGGTGGGGGGTGATGGTAGGAGTGGGGGAGGTAACGATAAGAGAAATATCTAGTGTGAACACAAGAAATATCTAGTGTGAACACAAAGAAATATCTAGTGTGAACACAAAGTATGAACACAATAAATGCACCATAAATGAACAAGTGAGTCACAAGCCTAATCACCTCTTCTAGAACCTTCTAGAAGCATCCACACTTATCCAAAGAAAAGATAAATCCATTTTTAACCGAATGTTAAAAGACGGCTGATAGAAAACTGGAAACTGGCAACTTCCAAAAGCGATCCCGAAATGAATTTCAGGATAACCCCGTAACTGTATAAATATACCCGCATTTGTATTACGACCGAATACAAATGCAACTGAGACAAAGATATTATATCTACTCAATATAATACTCGGATCCGGCTTAAACCAAAGCCGACCAGTATCATCTGCCCGAAAAATGACACGTGCGTAAACGCACGTGCATTTTCCGAACCCTGCCATAAAACCATACGGCCTCTACAACGTTTCGCCCGAACTTGGGAAACTGTCTGTGGGGGACTCTAATGACTCGTCAGTACCCTGGCAATGGGTTTAACCACAAAACGTCAGCGACACTAGCTATACGTAACGGCTGCCCATGGACTGACCTCAAGGGAGGCCGATGAGCGAACTCATCCGGAAACCCTACTGAGCCTAACAGTGACAATGTATATACAGTCCGGTCCGTTCGTCTATGAGTATCGCATATCTGCCTAGGGGGCTAGTAACGTCAGACCCCCAATAGCAGTATAAGTCGTGTTGGAGTGTAGCCCAATAACACCCTGAGATATTACTGGAGTACCTACCAGTAATTCTCCTGCCACGGCCTTGGGCTTTGTGTGATGGCTCTCCTAGACACAGCACGATCTCACCCCTAATACTGGGAGAGACGAATCCCCTGCCGATCCGCTCACGTGCCTCCATATGGCTCGGGACTGTACCCAAAAACTACCTGTTTGCACGACTCCTTTGAGCCGTGGTAGGGTAGAAATCAAAGCACAGTGGGAACTCACACGAGACAAATGACGACCTCAGGTCGATGAACTAACCTGTACACATGTCACCAGGGAACTGCTATCTGACGATATGTATAATACCAACTAGCAGGTTCCCGGCGAGTCCTGTCCGGTGTACTCATAACCCAATGAGCACCTGTATACATCTTAGGTGAACCAACTGACACCAGTGGCTTGTGAGACCGGCCACCGCCCCTCGTCGGGGTCTCGACTGTATACACTAGTCTACTCCGGAGTATCGATGCCTTGTCTCGAAACTCCCACGGCTAGGGACAACAATTAAGGATATGCATATAAACTACCCAACTCTCACGTATATGATCGCCATCATACTGTTGGTAGTAAAGCAAGATCCTAAGGGCTCTATCAAAGTGTAACATGTAATCAGTCACCTGAACATGTACACGACTGATAAAGGCAAACCAGATAGCATACTATCATCTCGAGTAAGACTGTCCTACCGGCATAGGTCCTCCGCAATCATTGCAATCACATACCTGAGATCCAATAATTGACTCTGAGGGCACTATCTCCAACAATCTCCCACTTTCACTTAAGGCTAATTATTGCGATGTCGACTACTCACAGCCCGTGTGAAACCGAACATCCAACTCCTCTACTAATCAGTTTCACAAAGCCCGTTTGTAAAACTATTGTGTTCGAGAAATAGCCTCAGTGAGTGGATCCGCCTAGATGTTTCTTTCTATATCTCTCTTAATCTCAAGTTCGCGGAGAAAGCCATCTCCCGAATCGAGTAATACCTGTTTTAGAATATGTCTGGATATCTGATGGGACCCGGTTCATAAATGAACTCCAAATCCAAACTTCTTAGACTGTATCGATCACTGAACCTAATCAGTATCCTGCACCAAGCCTCCCACAGTATCCTCCCATAGTATCCTCGTCAGAGGGAAAACTATAACTTTGACAATCACTCTGTCAACCATGTCACCTTTGAAACCTGGAATGATAATCGTCTCCCGAAGGAGGCTGCCGTCATCAAATCCGTAGAGCATGTACTTATGTTCTAAAACTGCTTTCTTATGTTTCTCCAGGATTGGATTAATACAAACTTATTGCATCTAGTGCAAAAACAACATCTGGTGTGGTACTTGACATCACATGATTGACTCAGTTGCCTAAGCAAGTGATCTGTCAATCATGCCCACCTCTCTCCCCTTTAGTCTGTAAGACACCTATTCATATCAGATTTTTGCATTTTTATACCGCCCAATTTTTATCATATTGCTTATCGGTAGGTACTCTTGAGCCGTGTTTGCTAGTCAATTGCAGGATACAGGTTCTCGGCTCTAAACGGTGAAATTCATGGAAAAGCACGACAAAATCCGGGTTCCTGCCAACCACAGATAAAAACACGGGTCTCCTCTCTCTATCCGTATGTTGCCGTACACCAGTTTAAAAGACAAAATGGCAAATCAATGTCATTTTCATGCACAAGGCTCAATGGCAACACAAGATCCAAGAAATCTACGCGGAGCTCAAGAAAATCATGACAAAAAGATCCACATTCATCACCTTTTTGTTCAACAGAAATTCTGGAAAAATCATGAAGAAAATATGAAAAAAAAATATATACCAGAATTATGGGCACAACAGACCAGGGGAGTACAAAAAATCCCATGCCCCAACTCCACCATAGGGCCGCGGATCCGCGGCCAATAGGGGGTCTAGGCCGCGGTTCCGCGGCCGTACAGGCGCCGCAGTTGGAGATTTTTTAGGGGCTGTTTGGTCTTTTCATCATGGTTCTGAATGTTGCCCTAGATTTCCAGTTCCCTGCCTATAAATAGCCCAGAACCTCGTGAAGCCAAGGGTGCATAATCTTGTATTTAGATTTTAGGTTTTAGTTGTTCTTCTTCCTCCTCTCATCTCTTCTCCATTAAAAAAACTTGTAGTGAGCTTTTGTGAGTAAAGAATGAATAAAGGAGTTCTTTTTACTTATCATGCTTGTCTTGTTCTTTAGTTAAATTATTATTGCTTGTAATTTTCATTTGTTAACTTAGTTGTTGTTATTTGTGTTTGTTTCTTCTTGTTCTCTTTTCCTTTATCCTTAAACAACCATGATGCTTACGCTTGATCTTTGCCGAGGTGAGGTCACAAATAGCTAGTTGTAATCTTCTAATCTCTTTCTTTCTATCTTCCTCCTTTGTTTTATTTTTCGTTCTTCTTGTAATGGGTGAGTAGTTTCCATACTTGTTAGGGTAGGATAAGGGAAGTTTGAGAGAAGGAAATCTCTCTCACTCTTTCCTTGCCCAACATCTTAAATCGAACTTCCGTTAATTGAACCACAATCCGCTCTCTACGACACCCTATCCTATATGATAGCGGTGATTCCATAGTGAGACCGGTTGTGGTTGAATTAACCGGAGGTTAAGGCTAAGAGCCAAGAACGGATGGACAAGCACCAAAAGGAAGAACTTAAGCGTTGGAAAGACTAGCTTATACTCGCAAGTTCCTTCCTACTCGTGCTAATCCCCGTTGTTGACGATTACCGTAACACCGATATTAAGAGTGGCAACGAAAGAAGTGAGCGACTCCTAACTCAAACTAACCTAATCCTAACCCTAACAATCTCTCTTTACATATCATTTTAACACTTAGTTAATCACAAACAAATCTGGACTCTTAGACTTAACTCGTTAAAGCACATAGAAAAAGATTCACATCTCCCTGCGGACGACCCGTACTCAACCGGCTAGCTACATGCGAAACCGTTTTGATTGCGGTAATTAACTAAACTTGAACACGCAAACACTCTACCAATCAAATGGCACCGTTGCCGGGGAGACGGTAGTTTATTTCTTTGTGTAATTTCGGGTTAATTTGTGAATATAAATCTAACCGAAAAAACAAAAAAAAATATACATTGTAAAAAATATCTGTTATTTTTGATTAGTTTTTGTGCAAGTGTGCATGAAAACGAAGTTCGAGTTCAGTGCCAAAGACGTGGGAAGATAGACCCATATCTCGCGGCTACACCGCGACAGATTCAAGACGGATAAAACGGTCTACTGAAAGATTCTGGAGCAGTTCCAGTAAGCAAATTCAAATTCAGGAAATCTAGACAAGCAAAGGACACCCAAATAATCACAGACCAGAAAACTGGAGCTCCAATTCCTCAACTTAGCCACGGAACCGCGGCATTAGAGCCCTATTGCCGCGGAACCACGGCCATTTGGTGCCATCAGGGTGCCAAATTTCCTGTAAGTGTCTCTTGTCTCTCCCCCACTCCTCTGAACTCTACTGAACTGTGTTTTCTGCAGCATTCTTTGCGCAAATTCTTCCCTCTTCCAATAAACTGTTTTTGTGCAGGATTCTTTGCGCCGCGCTAAAAAATAAAAAAATTGTTTGCAGTTGATTTGTTACTGCTTTGCATTTATTAATAGGACTTTAAGGGGCTTGAAACCAATTTAGATTGGGTGGGGATTTCATCACCCTTCCCTGGACCCCAGAAATCAAAAAAAGCATATGCATTGACCATTGCTAATTAAAAAATACTAGACTCAGCCCTAAGGACTTCGCGCTCAATAGGACAGAGGACTAGTTACAGGCATCGGCCGTTTATCCTATCCTGACTTTTGCGGTGTCTAGGAAAGTGTGTCGAAGGCAAGTGGTTACTTAATTAGGACCACTACTTACGTAGTGGAGAGCCTCCTACTTACCTGGCACTTACCTGGCCGCAATCGTTGGAGAAGAGGCGGTTTGAGGTCCTGTTTCTAGCCCTTTGGAACAGTTAGGAGCTGTCTAGCTGACCTAGGTGACCCTAGATCTAGGTGTGATTGTGCATATCTTGTTTGTGATTGCTTGAAGTCGTAAATCCGTACATATTTCTATAAAGATCTTTCTAAAAAAATAAAAAAAAGGAAAAAATCAAAAACTTTTATAAAAACTTGCCATTTGTCGCCAGAATCCATTTTTTCACCCACCACCCATCGTATTTCTCGATTGACGTTTTCTTACCCTCACCTTCTCCGCTTTGACTATACTAAACTCGTTTAGTGTATGTCCTCTTGGAATCGGGACACTAGCGCCCGCCTAGTCCGCGTTACGTTAGTCGCTACCGACTACGCGATCGACTCAAACGTTGAAACTCCGTCCACGTCTCTTTCACCCTTACCTTTGCCGGTCAACTCTGACGTTGACCGGAATTCTGTTCATACATCTTCACCTTCACCATCACCAACCTCTTCTTCCGCGATGTCAGGATTTAATCCAAACATCTTTTTGACTATCCCAGGTTTGACTCCACCTCCTTGGAGGCAAATAACCCACCACCACCGCCTGTTGTAGCGTCACAGCGAATTGCGCTCCAGGATCGTTTCTATCCCACCCGTTCTGCACTTCCCACCTGTCTTTCTCTTCCACGGGCCAATAGGGATAATTTTGAAATTAATCCCCACTTTATTAACATGCTCCCGAAATTTCATGGGCTTGAATCTGAAGATGCCTATATCTTCATCAACAAATTTCAAAACGTTTGTGCCATGATGAAAACCACCCAGCTGTCGGACGATGCTATACGTCTACGGGTCATTCCGTTCACTTTATGCGATCTTGCTGAAAAATGGCTGTATAGCACCGCTTCCCACTCCATAACCAGTTGGGACGAGTTTGTTAAAGCGTTTCTAAAAAAATTCTATCCGAATCATAAAACCGCAAGGATCCGTAACGAAATCAACCAATTCTCCCAGCTTCCTACTGAACCCTTCTGGAAGTGCTTTGACCGGTATAAAGACCTTCTTGTTCAGTGTCCTCACCATGGTATCGAGAAATGACAACTTTGCTAAACCTTATACGAGGGCCTGAACCCAGCAACCAAGCAGTTGTTGGAAACCATTTGTCAGGGCCACTTCCTATCAAAATATGACGAGGAAGCGTGGCAATTCTTCGACGACCTTGCGGAACAAACGCTACAATGGGAGAGCACCAGACCGACTTCTTCTTCTTCTACCTCCACTTCTATCGGTCAGTCTAGGGTAGGAATTCACCAACTCGATGTCTCTATTGCGATGAAAGCTGAAATGGCTGCAATAACGAGAAAGCTTGAAGCGATAGAGAGCAAATTTTCTTCTCCTGCTCCTGCCCCTGTTATTCCCCTTCGTACCATTTGCTCTTGTTGTTCCGATCCTTCTCACTTAACCGAAGAGTGTCCTTACAATCCACCATCTCAAGGACAGGATCAGGTTAATGCTGCATTTCAGCAAAGACCAAGGAATGATCCATACTCTTCCACCTACAATCCCGGTTGGAGGAACCACCCCAATTTCGCCTGGAATCAGAATCAGCATCAATTCCAAGGCAACAATTTCCAGAGGCCCCCTCCTCCGCAACAACAAGCGCAACAACAAACTCAATATCAGTTTCAGCAGCCCTTCCAACCCCAACCTTTTCAAAATCAGATGAACAACTTTGCACCCAACAATTCTTTTCCCCAAAACAACTTTGTTCCGTCAAACAACGATAAGGTTTCCTCGCTCGAACGAAGTCTGGAGGCGTTCGTTAAACAATCAACTCAGTCCACCACCAACATCCAGTCTTCCATTCAGTCCTTGGTGCAACACACTGCCGCTCACGGGCAAAGCATCAAAACCATCGAAGCCCAGATAGCACAACTGAATGCGGCCTTAAGCGAGCGAGAGAAGGGGAAGCTCCCGTCCCAGCCACTCCCTAATCCCGGTCACCCACATAATGTACATGTTGCTCTTGAACAACAGAACCATAATGTGAGTGCCGTGACCACATTGAGATCGGGAAGGATGCTGCAAAACAACATTGGCACACGAATCGACGATGACACCCCGGCCGCTTCTTCTTCTACCACTACTTCTTCTTCTTCTTCTCCTTCCTCGTCTTCTGAGCCTATTCTTCATTCTTCAAAAGGCTCTTCTTCTTCTTCTTCTTCTCTGAACGGACCCACTTCTCACTCCACGAAAACACCAGCTTTGGGATCCGTTCCAACTCCACAATCTCCTCCACAAGCATTGGACTCAACCACTTTTAAAAACGTTCCATTTCCAAACCGGTTGAGGTCCAATAAACAAAATCCACAAATGGAGAAGATGCTGGAGTTATTTAAGCAGGTTAACATTAACATTCCTCTTTTAGATGCTGTCCAACAAGTCCCGTCCTACGCGAAAATCTTAAAGGACTTGAGCACAAAAAAGAGGAAGTCTCAGGTACCCAAGAAAGTTTTCTTGGCTAGTGCTGTGAGTGATGCTCTTACCCAATCTTTACCACAAAAACGGAAGGACCCTTGCTGTCCTACGATTTCTATTACCATTGGGGATAAGAACATCAACCGCGCACTATTAGATCTTGGTGCCAGTGTTAACCTGCTTCCGTACTTAGTATACGAGCAATTAGGTGTATGAGAGCTGAAACCCACACACTGTACTCTCCAAATGGCCGACCGATCAATCACCCATCCTAGGGGTGAGCTAGAGGATGTGTTAATCAAAGTCGGGGACTTCATATTCCCCGTTGACTTCATTGTATTAGACACACAGCCTGTAGCTAACCCCGGGAATCAAATTCCAGTGATACTCGGTCGCCCATTTCTTGCAACCTCAAATGCTGTGATCAATTGTCGCAATGGTTCGATGAACCTATCTTTTGGAAATATGACAATTGAACTCAACATTTTTAGGTTGGGGAATCAGCCCTCCGAACCTAATGCTCATATACTAGACGTTTGCTCAATCCAGGAGATCACCCCAGAAGAGTGTGAATTCGAGGAGTTTCTGTTCGATCACGATAACCTTAACGCTACTAGTGCGTTCCTCCTCGAACCTGCTGCTGTTTCTGCGCCCGACAATGACAACGAGTGTTTCACGTTCTCGAACGATCTTAGCCGCTCACAACCCGAGTTTGAATCCTTCGAATTTCCGGATGAGTTACTTGAACCATCCAAGTCGGTCGCTTACACTCGTTTTGAACCTTTGCCGGAGTCCTTTGAGTTCGAGACCTCTTCACCAATCTTGCCTTCCATCGTTTCACCTCCAACGCTCGAACTTAAGTCTTTGCCGTCTCACCTTAAGTACGCTTACTTGGGTGAGAACGAGACCCTCCCGGTTATCATCTCGGCTTCTCTAGCTCCCGAGCAAGAGAAAGCCCTTCTTACGGTCTTGCATAGCAATAGGCAAGCTTTTGGCTGGTCCATGGCGGACATCAAGGGGATTAGTCCCCTGATCGTTGAACATCACATTCATCTGATGGATGATGCCAAACCAGCCAGGGATCCACAAAGACGTCTCAACCCAGTCATGAAGAAGGCTGTGAAGAAGGAGATCGTAAAATGTCTGGATAGTGGTATCATTTCCCCCATCTCTGATAGCCAGTGGGTTAGCCCCATTCACCTTGTCCCCAAGAAATCAGGCATAACGGTCATCACTAACGAGGCGAACGAGTTAATCCCTACTCGCACCCAAACTGGGTGGCGAGTATGCATCGATTACAGAAAACTCAACGCCGCAACGCAGAAGGACCACTTTCCGCTACCTTTCTTGACCAAATGCTTGAACGATTGGCCGGACACGAGTACTACTGCTTTCTTGATGGCTACTCCGGCTATAATCAGATTCCCATCGCCGAAAAAGACCAGGACAAGACCACATTCACTTGTCTTTTCGGCACGTTTGCATATCGTCGCATGCCCTTTGGGTTATGCAATGCGCCCGCTACCTTCCAGCGGTGTATGATGGGAATCTTCTCAGACATGGTGGAAAAATTCCTGGAGATCTTCATGGACGATTTCTCCATCTTCGGCGATTCCTTCAACGAGTGTTTGCTGCATCTCGACGCTGTCCTTACCCGATGTAAGGACAAGAACCTCACTTTGAATTGGGAGAAGTGCCACTTCATGGTGCGCGAAGGTATTGTCTTAGGACATATCATCTTGCAAAATGGAATAGAGGTTGACAAAGCGAAGATTGAGGTCATTTCCAATTTCCCTCTTCCCAGATGCGTCCGAGACATCCGATCCTTCCTTGGCCATGCCGGTTTCTATAGACGGTTCATCAAGGACTTTAGCAAGATTGCTAGGCCTTTGACTCTTCTGCTAGCCAAGGACACGCCATTCGACTTCAACTCGAGCTGTGTGACTGCATTCGAGTCATTAAAAAGCTCACTCACTTCTGCTCCCGTTCTCTCTTCTCCTGACTGGACGCACCCATTTGAGATTATGTGCGATGCATCTGACTTTGCCATTGGTGCTGTCCTTGGACAACACATCAACAAGATGCCGTACGTAATTTATTATGCGAGTCGAACCCTGAACGACGCCCAACTCAATTATATAACAACTGAGAAGGAATTCTTGGCTGTTGTATTTGCTTTAGAAAAGTTCAGGCCCGACCTCATTGGCTCTCCAGTCATTGTCTACACAGACCATTCTGCTCTGCGCCATCTTTTTGCGAAGAAAGATGCAAATCCCGGCTAATACGTTGGATCCTCTTGCTTCAAGAGTTTGACCTTGTCATCAAGGACAAAAGAGGATGTGAAAACGTAGTCGCCGACCATCTCTCATGACTTCCTTCTTCGCCTTCGCTTCATATTCCGATCAACGACGTTTTCCCGGATGAACAACTCTTGACAGTATCTTGCGAACCCCGGTTCGCAGATATTGTGAACTATTTGGCCACAGGATTACTACCGACTGAATGGTCAAGTCAGGACAGACTTCGCTTCTTATCCCAAGTAAAACACTTTTACTGGGACGAACCCTATCTGTTCAAGTACTGTCCCGACCAGATTATTCGTCGGTGTGTCCCTGACGAGGAATTCAAGAGTGTGCTGTCATTTTGCCACGATCAAGCATGTGGCGGGCATTTTGGCCCCAGAAAGACAGCTGAGAAGATCTTGCAATGTGGTTTCTACTGGCCACAACTCTTCAAAGACGCTCATGACTATTGCAAGACTTGCTCCCGGTGCCAACACTTGGGCCGGATATCCCGGAGGAACGAGATGCCGCTCCAACCAATCTTGGTTGTGGAGATTTTTGACGTTTGGGGGATAGATTTCATGGGGCCGTTTCTCAGCTCTTTTGGGAACTTGTACATCCTTCTCGCTGTTGATTACGTCTCTAAGTGGGTCGAGGCCGTGCCCATCCGGACTAACGACAACAAAGGTTTCTTAAAGAAAACATTTTCTCCCGTTTTGGGCACCCCCGAGCGATCATTAGCGACAATGGAACTCATTTCTGCAATTAGACTTTCGAGGCCTTGATGCGGAAATATTCCATTAATCATAAGCTATCCACGCCCTATCACCCCCAAACCTGTGGGCAGGCCGAAGTTTCAAATCGGCAAATCAAGTAGATACTGGAGAAAATGGTTTCCAAGAACCGTAAGGATTGGTCGCTGAAACTCACTGATGCCCTTTGGGCATTTCGAACCGCTTATAAGACCGATCTTGGCATGTCTCCCTATCGGCTTGTATACGGAAAGGCTTGCCACCTACCTGTCGAAATAGAGTATCGCGCATTTTGGACGATAAAGGAACTGAATCTGTCTCTCGAAGATGCGGGCAGCCATCGGAAGCTGCAGTTGAACGAATTAAGCGAGCTTAGGGATGAAGCTTACGATAACGCGGTTGTCGTTAAGAACCGAACGAAGGTGTTTCACGATAAACACCTTTTGCGCAAAACTTTCGTACCTGGTCAACAGATACTGCTTTACGACACCCGATTACACTTCCATCCAGGAAAGCTCAGATCTCGCTGGAAAGGGCCGTATTTTGTGCGGAATGTGTATCCGCATGGCGTTGTGGATTTAGAGAATCCAAAGGACGGTTCATTTTTCAAAGTAAATGGACACCGACTTAAACCGTACCTTAGCGCCGAACCAACAGAGGAGCTCCTGGTCTTACAGGAGCCGGTTTACCCTGCATAATCTTCCTCTGCCTACCACCAAACTTCGGATATCCAGCCAAGAACAGTGGACACTGTTCCAAATAAGTTTGGGGGTATATATATACCATTTTGTATATATTTTTGGATATTCTTTTCCATTTTTGCTCTTTTTCTTTTCTTTAAAAACAAAACAAAAAAAATGTGTATATCTAACCGACAATTTTGACCCTTCAAATAATCTCTTCATGCAATGACAGTGAGGACACTGTCCAGTTTAAGTTTGGGGGTACGCTCGGTACGCATTTCTTACCTTCGCATTCATATGTATATTTTGCATCTGCATATTAAAATCCATAAAATCCATAAAAATCAGAAAATTTTCTAAAAACATAAAAACTTTTTTGTCAAGTTAGCTAGTGGGAGGACTCTGATTCAACATTTCGACGGTTTTGTTTGATAAAATAAAAATAACTAAATCTTATTTTTAGATTTTGAAAACCTGAAAGATAACTCTCCTTTGAAGTTAACTATAGCTGATATACGTCTTTACATCACACTACACGTGTCGTGAGTTTTGGAAATTAGATGACAAGTCTTTTATGTCTAAAAACTTTTAAATGGATAAATGATTTTCTGAGGATCAAATAGGTTTGTTCTGAAATAAGTAATATCAAGAATAGTTTATGAAGTGAAGTGAATATAAAGGAATGTTATTGATGCCTTAATTGGAACTTAGTCTGAAAAATAACCCATCTGGAACTTGATTGGAATGATTACACACCGAACCCACTAAACACGTCTTTTATCCAAAAAAAAATAAATTGAACTGCCGGTTATATCTCCGTTCGTATTGAATCATCATGATTTTCACGCCAAACTGTCTTTTATTTTTAGACCTAGGTAACTTGAGTAATTAAGTCCGCTGGGGTGTTTCTACACCTAATGCCCTAAAGCCAACTGGTTTGGGTGCATTGGCCCAAAGCTCGCTAAGAAGCCTAGAAAGTCCAGATTAAAACAAAATCAAGCAAGTGTTCTCTCCGAGTTAAAATTCCTAACGGTTCTTTGTGTGAGAATAATCTTGATAAAAGACAGGCTTTTATAAAAATTTTAGCGGAGATATAAAGGTTTATTCTATGATAAAGACTATTGCACGTTCACAGAGGTGTGTATGAAATGAAAACAAGAAAAAGGTGGAGTGAAAAATAAGACCTAGTTTCCTATTAAGGAAGATAGAAATTCTGAAGTTGAAGCCTTACTGGAAAACGAAGCTTGAAAAATGCTTAACTCTTTATAAAACTTATGTGATCCTTTTAAAATTTTTTATCCGGGCTTAATTGTGTGACATGATGACTTTATTCGATCCTTCTGGAACTTAACGACACTATTTGCATTGCACGTAAAGACATATAAAATCTGTAGTTGAATAAGAAGCGAGGTGTGAAAAATAAGGGTTCGATAGTCTAGACTTAGGATAATAAAATTGTTATTTTCTGAAACAAAACTTTAGGGTTTGAATCATAGTTATTTTGCAAAACTAGCTTGACTGGATTTTGTGGGTAGTATCCGCTGAAAACCCTCAGGAGACAACACTCCTCCTACTAGGGACACCTAGAGGTTTAATGGCTTGTTGTACGTGCTCAGTGCAATCGCGTTCCCTGCGAAAGTGAGGTTAGGATTTTTTTTGTGAATAAATTGGCTTTGCTCGGGAAGAGCAAATGATAAGTTTGGGGGTATTTGTTCATATCAGATTTTTGCATTTTTATACTGCCCAATTTTTATCATATTGCTTATCGGTAGGTACTCTTGAGCCGTGTTTGCTAGTCAATTACAGGATACAGGTTCTCGGCTCTAAGTGGTGAAATTCATGGAAAAGCACGACAAAATCCGGGTTCCTGCCAACCACAGATAAAAACACGGGTCTCCGCTCTCTATCCGTATGTTGCCGCACACCAGTTTAAAAGACAAAATGACAAATCAATGTCATTTTCATGCACAAGGCTCAATGGCAACACAACATCCAAGAAATCTACGCGGAGCTCAAGAAAATCATGACAAAAAGATCCATATTCATCACCTTTTTGTTCAACAGAAATTCTGGAAAAATCGTGAAGAAAATATGGAAAAAAACATATACCAGAATTATTGGCACAGCAGACCAGGGGAGTACAAAAAATCCCATGCCCCAACTCCACCATAGGGCCGCGGATCCGCGGCCAATAGGGGGTCTAGGCCGCGGTTCCGCGGCCGTACAGGCGCCGCAGTTGAAGATTTTTTAGGGGCTGTTTGGTCTTTTCATCATGGTTCTGAATGTTGCCCTAGATTTCCAGTTCCCTGCCTATAAATAGCCCAGAACCTTGTGAAGCCAAGGGTGCATAATCTTGTATTTAGATTTTAGGTTTTAGTTGTTGTTCTTCCTCCTCCTCTCATCTCTTCTCCATTAAAAAAACTTGTAGTGAGTTTTTGTGAGTGAAGAATGAATAAAGGAGTTCTTTTTACTTATCATGCTTGTCTTGTTCTTTAGTTAAATTATTATTGCTTGTAATTTTCATTTGTTAACTTAGTTGTTGTTATTTGTGTTTGTTTCTTCTTGTTCTCTTTTCCTTTATCCTTAAACAACCATGATGCTTACGCTTGATCCTTGCCAAGGTGAGGTCGCAAATAGCTAGTTGTAATCTTCTAATCACTTTCTTTTTATCTTCCTCCTTTGTTTTATTTTTCGTTCTTTTTGTAATGGGTGAGTAGTTTCCATACTTGTTAGGGTAGGATAAGGGAAGTTTGAGAGAAGGAAATCTCTCTCACTCTTTCCTTGTCCAACATCTTAAATCGAACTCCCGTTAATTGAACCACAATCCGTTCCCTACGGCACCCTATCCTATATGATAGCGGTGATTCCATAGTGAGACTGGTTGTGGTTGAATTAACCGGAGGTTAAGGCTAAGAGCCAAGAACGGACGGACAAGCACCAAAAGGAAGAACTTAAGCGTTAGAAAGCCTAGCTTATACTCGCAAGTTCCTTCTTAGTCGTGCTAATCCCCGTTGTTGCCGATTACCGTAACACCGATATTAAGAGTGGCAATGAAAGAAGTGAGCGACTCCTAACTCAAACTAACCTAATCCTAACCCTAACAAGCTCTCTTTACATATCATTTTAACACTTAGTTAATCACAAACAAATCTGGACTCTTGGACTTAACTCGTTAAAGCACATAGAAAAAGATTCCCATCTCCCTGCGGACGACCCGTACTCAACCGGTTAGCTACATGCGAAACCGTTTTGATTGCGGTAATTAACTAAACTTGAACACGCAAACACTCTACTAATCAACACCTTTAGAGAGGGTGACCCCATTACCTGCAGGTACACCACCATGCCAGGAGTCATCTATTCTATAAACCATTAGAATGCTGTCAAAATACCCATATTGGGAAACTACCCAAATCCAGATCTAAAACCATAGATCTAGAAACCAGAATGTCAAATATTATCCATATCCTGTCTGGAGAAACAACTGTGTGACGACCACAGTACCACCGGTCGTAGTATAGGAATTTTACTTCCTACTTTGTGTATGTCATCCAAATACCATGACATCATACCCTACTACCTTCTTGACAGATCCATCCCCTATTCTGATTGAAGTCAAACCCATGACTGTCACATCAAAAATAGATGATTTATTTCTGCTATAACTGCTCAAGTCTATAAATAGACATAAGCAACTTGCCCACTATTCTTCCGCTGCTCCCACTGACTACGACAACCCTCTGGCAGAATAATATATACGTGCACTTCTAAAGCTACTTTAGAACGACGCTATACTCAACCTCCTGTCGGGTCTCATGGTCTGGAACAACAGTAGTGTCAAGTCTGGGTAAATAAGAACCTCCTTGTCACCGTCCTTGAGGCTACCGAAGTACCTCTCGGGTGTCTGAGATTTCCCACCATATCTGCGGAGTGGCTATTGGAATGTCAAACCTGATTGAATCTGTAGGTTCTATTAAATTTTCCGTAATCGTTCGCGGTTCTGGAATCACTTCTAGTTCTACCATACTCCCACTACTGTTTTCTGAAAAAAAATCCATTTTACTAAAACTGTGGCGAGTCAAGAACAATATCACTATTGATCTTCCAAATGGTAGAAAATCAACCCTCGTCATAGCCAGGGTCAACCCACAAACAGCCATTACAGAAACGTGCCCTGAGTTATCCAGAGTCTGGTTTTAAGCATAAGCTGGACAACTCCCCGTACCTTAACATTATTTAAGGTATGAACCATTCTATATCCAATATAGAAACTTTGGCACTTTATTTAATTGGAACCAGATTCAAATCATGCAACTGTCTCCAGTGCATATCAACTTAATGGAAAGAGACTAATCAGCATTACTCAACTTAGGAATCCATCCAATTATGAGCAACCTGAAAGAGAAACAAGTTTCTCAAAACCATTACTATCATCTGAATACCAATCACAAGAATCTACATTTTTGATCTCTTTGAAGAATCCCGATACTTGTGACACCTGGTTCTCTGCTTTATTCTTATACCCACAACTTCTTAAAACTTAGACCTTGTATTTCTACGAAACACTTGTCTAAAAACTAGATAAGTCATAAGTAAACAGAATATAGTACGAGGGCCTACCCCTTTGTCCTGATGGACACTTGGACAACATACAATACTCTGTATAAGTCCGCTGAGTTGAATAACTCAAAAACTTGTGCGTTGTAGGTTGAAAACTGTACCGTGGAGATTTCCTCAAATATCACCAATTACAACGAATTCTGATATAATGAGGATGATCACCTAATTCCCAATAACTTACCCCCACTCATCATCTGTAAAACCATACAGATATGAGAATGAAACCTGGTAAATACATACCCTTGGAGTAAGTATCTAATTGGGAAAACAGTTTTGCTTCAATAATGCACTGAAACATGAAAATGTTTCGTAAGGGTATCCTGGTATTCATAGCAATGCCTCTTCCATAATCCAATTCATGACTTTAATCGTATATTTCTTTGTCATCTTTCCAAATCCCTTTATTTGTCTTTAGTCGTTACATTCTGTACACCTTCGTTAGGCTAAATGGTTTTCTTCCTTCCCTACCGTTCGGCACCAGCCTATGGTTTGGAAGAAGACTATCCAGTAAGCATAATAGGTGTACCCTCCTAAACCTAGGAGTACTCGCATCTTGAGAGAAGGTGATGATAAAAGACAATTGAATAATACCTTATTCTTTTAAAGGTGAAATAGGAGTGGCGATGAAGTACGCGGTTTGGTCGTGAATGATAACAGTCGCAATTTACTTTGCCCTCTTTCTAATCCCTTTATTTTGTCTTTAGTTATTTCCTTCTGTACACCCTACTTAGGCTAATTGGTTTTCTTCATTCCCTACCTTTTGGCACCTGCCTATGGTTTAGAAGAAGACTATCCAATAAGCGTAATAGGTGTACTCTCCTAAACCAAGGAGCCCTCGCAACCTGAGAGAAGGTGATAATAAAAGACAACAGAATAAACCAATTCTATTTCTCCTGAAGCTTGATCCATCCTCGAAGAAATCCCTCCGAGTTCGTATATAACCATACGATGGATCTATCCAATGGAAGTGGATGTCCGTAGTAATACGGGGTGTTCTGAGAAATTCAAAGGGTAAAAAATGGAGTGGCAATGACTTATGCAACTCAGACAATCCAAAAGCCAGTATTTTAAGAAGGTTCGGTCAACTTGGTCACTGAGTCATAGTCTAGGGTCGGTCAAAGGTCGCTGCCAAAGAGAGAGAGAAAAGAAACACTCTGCGTGCACTCTAACCTAGATCAGAATGGTTATCACTTTATCTAATCAGGAAACCTCCTACTGTACCGTCAAATTCTCCTCCAAACCTGAAAGAAGAATCATTCGGGATCACCCGAAGATTAAACCAACTCATCAGTGGGAATCGGGATCCAACTCTCATCGTATGATAACGTGATGGAATGCATTCACGTTACTCATACTCCAGAAGGTATGCGCATACTTGGAAAGTTTCAGTTTCTTTAGAAACTCCCGATATGATTTTTGCCCCATGCTCTTATAACCTTGGCTTTGGTCAAAATGTCATAAGTCACATGCCAAGTTCTACCCGTCACTATCTTGTCAATTTGAACCCATCCGCACATGCCCCTGACTTTGGCCAATCGGCAGAACGACTGTCCCAAACCAACTCATCTATCTATGCAACAAATGAATACCCAGCAGCTACCAAACACCATGCCTTAACTTTGGCTAAAATGCATAGCTTGAATACTACTGAATACCCAAGAGAAATGACGGAGGGCTACGGCTGGTTTTTGGCGAAAAACCTTTAACGTAGTGAACTTGATACCGCTGAAGGAACCTGATAGCTTTTATAAAAATATAGTGGCGAAAACCTTTGCTAAAGAGGTCACTCCCGGTGAAGGGATCTCGGCTCTTTCCTCGTGGAATGAGGTGCAGGATATTCCACTGAATACCGTGGTGCAAAGCAACTTGTAATCGACTATAGTGAAGTTATTACCCTGACGCAAACTTCTGCCTAAGGGGTCAGTCCCGGTGAAGGGATATCGGCCATGCCCCGTCGAATGAGTTGCAGGATATTCCACTGAATATCGCTATGCAAAACAAAAGGAAACATCTTTGCAATAACACTTTTTAAATTGTTCCAACAACTGCAAACATGTTTGTTTTCCTTTGCATTGATCAAAATCAACGCAGTCCCATCAATCAATCACACCAGAAAAGAACGAAAATAAAATGTACGTATATGCCATCCGTATTCATCACTAGGTCCCGTCATCACCCGTTAGGTTACTTAACTAACGACAGAGCGGGGACTGGATTAGCGTGGGTGTAAAACATATACAACATCTAACAGTATATATATCAATATACAATAATCGCTCCAGGCGTGATAATATGCAACATTACAGAAAACTAATAAGTATCACAGAACAATACAGATAATCTGGGATCCTCGGGTTTCACAGAGCCGCTGCTGAAACCCGACGTTCCCCTGGTCGTGTGGATATCCTGTGCAATGAAACCTAGACCCCTACGGGTGCGGCAAGTTATCCACCAAAACCTGAAGCGAGGCAGCCCCCTACAGCAAAGTGAATGGACCACCCTGCATTTCACGGAATCCGGTAGCTTGAGCACCCCTTCTTGGGTCAACCTGTACCCCCTACGAGTGCGGCGAATAGTCTGCCAATTCCAGAGTAAGGCCCCTCTGCCTCTCAAAGCCATGAGATGCGGACCCGTTGCCTTCCAGAACCCGGCTATCCGTGCACTCCGTCGCGGGGTAAAACCTAGTACAGAAATGAAAAATATATACAACGGGTACATCGACCTCGACCCGGTCGTGCCCCAAAAGAATATTATACAACAGGCAGTGACGGCAGTCCATATGTTGGACGCTCGCCCCGCAATAACAAATGTACAAATAAATCCAAACTGCACTACCATTGCACACTGCTATCCACCACGACGAATCCGCAACAACACAGCACAACACAGAACATCAACGCGAATGTCACGTTCGCAAACCCGTCTAAAAGAACTATAGCAATCAGACGCGGTTTACCGATCAAATGACATTCCCGGTCGGAGATATAAAGTAAGCACTGTAAACTAACATGTTTAAATTTCGATCGACTAAATATCACGAAGTGGGCCCCACGAACATCTGTTGAATAGTAACAAAATCTGGGCCCAAAAGATATATACCAAAAACCTCAAATTCAAGACAAGAACACACTGTGCAAATTTGGGGCCATGATCTCACAACATGGCTGCGGATGCGCGGTCAAACCATAGGTTTGACCGCGATTCCGCGGCGTTCTTGTCAAATCACGTGCCTAAATTTGTACGGTGTGCTTATAAAACCCTGCACAGATTTCTGTTATATGTAAAATAATTTTAGGACTTGATTTAAAATCGACAGAAACTGTGAATGGAAATTTTGCAGTTTTTGATATTCAGTCCGATCGATGTTTTAAACACGTTAGCACAAGTTAGTAAAGCAAAATGATGAGGCTCTGATACCACTGTAAGTCTACGGTAGCGCCCCGGCCGTCTACAGACACCAAATGCGGAACAAAAACTTTTTAACCGGCGCTACCCGGATCTGCCATTATTGCTAAACTAACAAACTATAAAGAGAGTAGAAAGGTTATACCGAACGATCCGAGTCCTTCGTTCTTTAACCATCATCCCACGCTCCGTTGCGGCTGCTCCGATCTCGTCGATCTCCGATCTCCTCGTCCAGGTGGCACCACGTCAACGATTCTTTAAACGGGCTCCCGCCTCTGACTCGAGGCAACTCGGTCATCAAGTTTGCTAAAAGAGACGACCAAGATTGATGTAGAGAATGAGTAGAAGACTTTGTCTCGTTACGTTCAAAGCTATGGACGAACGGTTAATGAAGTTGCCAATTAATTCGGGTGATGGAATGAAATGAGCAATGAAATTTCCATACACCCCAAAACTATCATAATCTTTTCACCAAATGAAAAATCAAGTGTCTTAGTGAGAGGGGAGGGGCCGGCCACACTTATAGAGGTGGGGAGGGGGGGGGTGATGGTAGGAGAGGGGGAGGTAACCATAAGAGAAATATCTAGTGTGAACATAAGAAATATCTAGTGTGAACACAAAGTATGAACACAATAAATGCACCATAAATGAACAAGTGAGTCACAAGCCTAATCACCTCTTCTAGAACCTTCTAGAAGCATCCACACTTATCCAAAGAAAAGATAAATTCGTCTTTAACCGAATGTTAAAAGACGGCCGATAGAAAACTGGAAACTGGCAACTTCCAAAAGCGATCCCGAAACGAATTTCAGGATAACCCCGTAACTGTATAAATATACCCGCATTTGTATTACGACCGAATACAAATGCAACTGAGACAAAGATATTATATCTACTCAATATAATACTCGGATCCGGCTTAAACCAAAGCCGACCAGTATCATCTGCCCGAAAAATGACACGTGCGTAAACGCACGTGCATTTTCCGAACACTGCCATAAAACCATACGGCCTCTACAACGTTTCGCCCGAACTTGGGAAATAGTCTGTGGAGGACTCTAATGACTCGTCAGTACCCTGGCAGTGGGTTTAACCACAAAACGTCAGCGGCAGTAGCTATGCGTAACGGCTGCCCATGGACTGACCTCATGGGAGGCCGATGAGCGAACTCATCCGGAAACCCTACTGAGCTTAAAAGCGACAATGTATATACAGTCCGGTCCGTTCGTCTATGAGTATCGCATATCTGCCTAGGGGGCTAGTAACGTCAGCCCCCAATAGAAGTATAAGTCGTGTCGGAGTGTAGCCCAATAACACACTGAGATACTACTGGAGTACCTACCAGTAAATCTCCTGTCACGGCCATGGGCTTTGTGTAATGGCTCTCCTAGACACAGCACGATCTCACCCCCAATACCGGGAGAGACGAATCCCCTGCCGATCCACTCACGTGCCTCCATATGGCTCGGGACTGTACCCAAAAACTACCTGTTTGCACGACTCCTTTGAGCCGTGGTAGGGTAGAAATCAAAGCACAGTGGGAACTCACACGAGACAAATGACGACCTCAGGTCGATGAACTAACCCGTACACATGTCACCAGGGAACTACTATTTGACGATTTGTATAATACCAACTAGCAAGTTCCCGGCGAGTCCTGTCCGGTGTACTCATAACCCAATGAGCACTTGTATACATCTTAGGTGAACCAAATGACATCAGTGGCTTGTGAGACCGGCCACCGCCCCTCGTCGGGGTCTCGACTGTATACACCAGTCTACTCCGGAGTATCGATGCCCTGTCTCGAAACTCCCACGACTAGGGACAACAATTAAGGATATGCATATAAACTACCCAACTCTCACGTATATGATCGCCATCATACTGTTGGTAGTAAAGCAAGATCCTAAGGGCTCTATCAAAGTGTAACATGTAATCAGTCACCTGAACATGTACACGACTGATAAAGGCAAACCAGATAGCATACTATAATTTCGAGTAAGACTGTCCTACCGGTATAGGTCCTTTGCAACCATTGCAATCACGTACCTGCGATCCAATAATTGACTCTGAGGGCACTATCTCCAACAGTCATGAGCTTGACGTCAATACGACTTGTCGGGTTAGTGGGAGTCTGACGGTTTACACCTCCTAGACCCGGTATGCGACAGTCTTAGTCGAAGAGACCGGACTGTATGATGAATGTCACTGATAATCTCTAGCAGGGTATGGATGAGCTTTCTTGTCGACCGACTTTTCATTCAATAACTGGGTAGCCGTTATGTACAGCTAGTACCGTTAACGTGCTTGTAGGTTAGACCGGTGCGGGATTGATCTGAAAGTGTTTTAGATCAATCGGATATGATCCTGACCTACTGCTAGTGCATTGTCGAGTATTTAGAGTCCCACATAAAGGGTTTTCCCGTTCTAGCGAAATGATGTAGTGCATGTACGGCGATGCGTGCAAGGTCCAATTTAACACGTGTATGTGATACTATATGTATTAATACGGATCATAATACTAGCCGGTTTATGATTGAACCGGGTCATTAAATCAAGTGTTGATTTAATGATGTTATTTATATATGATAGTGAATATATAAACTAGTATTATTGTGCTATTCTGTCTCTCTTTTATGTTATGTGCATACATGGTTACATGCCATGAGTTTTTATATAATTGTATGTAATATACATATATTTATATATCATTTTCTATTTTATTTTTCTTTTTGCACGTCAAGTGGTGAGGTGGATGAAATGTGGCTGTCCATCTCATCTCAAAATGACAAGTGGATATAAAAAATTGGGATGGTTTTATGAAGAGGATATGAGAATATTCTCTTCATTCTAACCATACAATTTCTCTCATCCAAGGTAAAAAGAAAAGAGAAGAGAAGTAGAGAGCAAAAAAAGAGGAGAAAGATTGAGCGTTCATATCATTTTCTATCTCTCTTTCATCTTCACATTTAGCAAATGGAAGTGAGTGTTTCTTCAATTTGATTAAAGATGAAGCTAGAGCCGGTAGCCTTAGCATGGATCATCTTCGACGGAGCCGATCGGAGATCAAGCGCGACCCGGAGCACTCGTAGCTTAGCTGGCGTCCGGACTTCAACCATTGGAGCAAATGAAGACGTTTCAAAGGTTGTATATTCTTAAGTCTAGCTCTCTTTTGTTCACAAGTTTTAGTCTATGGTTGATTCTAAGTTAGGGAGGCCTTATTCGCTTAGAATTTGTCATTTTTCCGCTTCCGCAAATGTTTTTAAAACTCATCCAGCATGCACGACCTTCCTTACAAATGCGACATTGACTCCCTGTAGGGTTAGCATAGCACCTTGTGAAGGTTTTGGCAAGCATCAATCACGCTACTTTAAAATTTTTGGGGTGCTAAACAAACCCTAACCAAGATCTTAACTAGAGACATAGGGTTAACAAAGCAAGTAAACAACTTTACTTCTAAGAGTTTGAGATTACAACCTTTGTATTCCGTTCCTTCACTTCATAAGCTCCGTGTTGAGGTCCCTTCGCCGCGATCATCATGTATCCGGACTCTAGAGAGGCTCCATGAAGAGAAAGATGCAAGCTTGCTTCCAATCTTCAACAACTAAGATGATCTACCTTGAAGAATCTCAAACCCAAGCTCGTGCTTCACTAATCAAGTATTAGCAAAGCAAACACCCTAATCTAAGTGGTTAGAATAGATGAGGATGATGAATTAGGAATTTAGCTCTCATTTGTTTTCTTTATCTCACCCAAAATCATCACAAACCCAAAAGCTAGAAAGCTTTTCAAGAGAAAGAAGAAGAAGAAGTTCTTTTATGATGAATAATGAATTATTGTTATGGTTACAAATCAACCATGAGTTAAGAATGAAGGGCTTAACTCATGTAGAGAATAAACCTAAGGTAAAGGGTTTGGGTTGGGTTAATAAATATCTATATAAAATATCTTAGCAAAAAACAAAAGGAAGCTTCATGAAGCTTCATGCAAAAGCTAACCCAAATGCTAACCCCAATCAAACCCTAACTTATTTAAACTCCAAAAATCATGTTGCATTTGTAACCCTAACTTGTTACAATATTATATATCACACATATAATATATTTTTGTAACAAAATAAAATAATACAATTAACATATATCACATATATATCAATGTATTATCCAAGTGAGAAAAAGAATCTTTAAGTGAGCTTATATTAGTTAATGTAACTTAATATATCACATATATAATTATACATTAAATTATCGAATCAACACTTAATCCGATAATCCGGTGATATCGCATATAACCGACTAATATAATCTGTATCTATTCATCGAATCAATAGTTGATCCGATAACCCGGCTATATCACATATACCAGGCCGATATCATATATCGCGAGAATGGAATACGATATCTCATATCGTAATATTCTCGGTCCCGCACATATCACATATGTGCTCCTACTCCGTTTTGCCTGAGCCAGGAAACCTCTGTATAGGACTCTAAAGAATCGTCAATACGCCGGCAGTAGGTGATGATCATATCAAACACCCACAAGCTACAAGCGGTTAGCTAAACGTAATAGCCACCCAGGTATTGAGCGATCAGAAGATCAACAAGCAAGCCTGTCCATTCTCCTGTGAATCCAATCAGTAACACTACCGTACAGTCCGGTCTCTTCGTCTGATATGTCGCATATCTCGCCAAGGGGTGGTAAACGTCAGACCCCAATAGCTTGATAAGTCATGTCGATATGAGGTCTATAACAGTTCGAGAAACTACTGATAACACTTACCAATAAATCTCAGCAACCCTGACCAGGGATTTCCAGTTATAGCCAATCGAACACAGCGCAACATCAACTCCCTATACCGGGGGAGACGAAACCCCTCCTATCGCTCATTGCCTCCATGTGATTCGGGACTGTACCCAAAATCCACCGTTTTGCACGCCCTCTTGGACGTGGTATGATGGAAATCAAAGCACAGTGGGAATCACACAAAACTCTATGACGATCTCGGGTCTACAGACTAACCCGTACCGGTGTCACCAGAGAACTGCCATTTGACGTGAGGTATAATACCATCTG
Organism: Agapanthus africanus; assembly: GCA_030015575.1. Taxonomy (NCBI): domain Eukaryota; kingdom Viridiplantae; phylum Streptophyta; class Magnoliopsida; order Asparagales; family Amaryllidaceae; genus Agapanthus; species Agapanthus africanus. The sequence continues at coordinate 282,869,523 of JASDDO010000004.1, read as the reverse complement.
GGAGTTCTCGGCGAGTCTGTCCAGTGTACCCAGTCTCCACTGAGCACCCGTATACCTTCTCTGATGTCAAACACCAATGGATATGGGATCATCTATCGCCCATCATATGGGTCAAGAAGCACATATGCTAGTCTACTCTGGAGTATCGATGCCCTGTCTCGGTACTCCCACGACTAGGAACATTTGAAGAATGTACTTAGCGACTACACTGTCCCCACTAGTATGATCTGCATCATAGTCCTGGTAGTCAAGTACTCATCCTAAGGGCTTTATCAACATGTAACATAGAGACAATCAGAGTACATGTTAAGATAAAGAGTTACCAGATAGCATACTATCATGTTGAGCAAGAAAGTCCTCCCTATATATGTCCATGCATCCACTACAATATACATCGTATGTATAGTAATGGCCTCTAAGGCATACATATTACTAACAATCTCCCACTTGCACTAGGGCCATCTGTTGTAGTATCTCATACCCAACAATAAGTTGTGGTTGAAGTATCTCATACTCAACAATGCCATAAAAGTCTCTACTGGGAAATAGGCCTTTGTGAGTGGATCCGCGCTGTTGTCCTCCGTGTCTACTCTCCTAACCTCGATCTCCCTGGAGATCAACCATCTCTATGATCAGGTGATACTGCCTTAGAATATGTATGGATCTCTGATGGTACAGGGGTTCCTAGGCATAAGCCACAACTCCATTGTCATACAATGGTAGGAACAAAATTCATCTCATGAACTCATATATATCCAGACTGCCTCTTTGGTAGCATCCTTGGTAATGATGTATCTTACCTTTAATCGTCTAGTGTGTCACGGTATCTAGCTTGGAACTCTTCCAACATACCGTCCTTCCACTGAGGGTAAAGACAATGCCTGTTACTGACATTCAGTCGTCCTTATCACCCTGGAACCTTTCCAGTGATTCTCCCCAGGATCGATTGATACTATCTCACTATTACTAGTGAGAATTCTAACATCCAATTAGATCTATCTCATAGATCCATAACCCAGGATTTAGAAGGTATCACTTTGATCCTATATGGAGAATCTTTGTGATAAGAGGAGATTGACCGAGCGTAGTATAGGAAACTCCTTCCCTATCATGAGTATGTCATCCACGTACTATACGAGGATCACCACCATACTTCCTAGTACCTTTTTGTATATACTCGGTTCATCTACCATTTTGATGAAGTCAAACTCTTTGACTACTACATCAAAACAGACGTTCCAACTCCGCGATGACTGATTTATCCTATAAAATATCTTGCTCACGTTTCCGCTACTCCCACTGTCCACAAAGCTCTCTAGCTGTGTACTTATAGACGCGCTCTTCCAAATCAATATTTAGAAAAGCAGTCATGACACCCAACCGACAGATATCGTAGTCATGGTATGTAGCCGTGGCAAGTAGGATCTGGATGGACTTAAGCATAGCTTTGAAAGTCTTAACTTTTCCATGTACACCAAGTAATCTTCTCAAGATATACTTGCTCCTGATGGGAATTTAACCCTTCAGATAAAGCAACCAAAGTCCATATTTTGTTGGTGTATAAGGATTCCATCTCAGATCGCTAAGCATCCAGCCATTCTCACAGAGTCCTTACTCCTGATGGCCTGCTCGAAACTAGTTGGGTCATCATCTCATGATGCAATCCTCGTTTCCACTATCATAGAGAAACTGAAGTATCTCTCAGGTGGATGAGGAACCCTACCAGATCGGCGGAGAGGCTGAGGTTCGTTGGAAACTATTGAATCCTCCGGTTCTACCAAATCATTAGCTGCAGTTTTTTTAGCTGGAACTACTTCCAGTTCTACCTTATGACCACTAATTTCTTCACAAGAAATTCCCTTTCCAAAAAGGTGGCATGCTGAGAAAACAAAACATCTTTTGTTCCTCAGTTTGGTAGAAGATATTCCCTTGCTAATACTTAGGATATCCAACAAACTTCCACAGAACTGTCCTTGACTCGAGCTTGTCCGGATTTTGCTTTTGACATAGGCCGGACAACCCCAAATCTTAACATCTTTAAGAGATGGGCTCTTCCCATACCATATCACATATGGAGTGGTAGGCATTTGATTTGGTTGGAACCCTATTCAATAGGTATGCAACTTCTCAAGTGCATAACCCCAAAAGAAAATAGGCAACTCAGTAGTACTCATCATAGAGCACACCATATCACATAGGGTGCGATTTCTCCGCCCCGATACACCGACGTGCTGTGGTGTATTCGGAGGAGTAATGCTGAGAGAGAATCTCATTCTCCTTTAGAATAGTCCAGGAATTCCGTGCTCAAGTATTCTCCTCCTTGATCACATCAAAGGGCATAATACTTATATCCGTTTTTGGTTCTCTACTTCTAATTTATATTATGTGATTATCTCAAAAGTTTCGGACTTGTGTTTCAACAGGAACATATGTCTGAATCTTGAGAGATCATCAGTGAATGTAATGAAGTACAAAGAACCGGTCCTGGCATATGTAGACATGGGACTATCATATATCATCATGTATCAATCCCAAGAGTTCACTAACTCTTTCTCTGTTTCCAATAAACGGAGCTGTGGTCATTTTATCTTTGTGACATGACTGGCAAGTTTTACAAGATATAAATCCAAACTAATTTAAATATGCATCTTGATGTAAGTTTAGCTAGTCGGGTCGCATTGGTATGACCTAGTTTACAATGCCTCAAGAAGGATTCGTTCATTTCTGAACTCTTCCTCTTGTGTGTGTTCTGTACATTAAGAACTGTGGTTTGATTTAGAATGTCTATGATTTTAGATAACGTGCCTGAACTAATCAACTCTTGATATAGGAAATGTTCAAAACATTATCCAAAAATACAAAATTATATCCTTCTTTACTAATAAAGAGACTGATATGATGTTGTATATCAGGTTCGGTATCTAATAACATTCGTTCAGAATCAATGTATTCTAGTAATACATGGTGATAACTGCCAACAGACTTGGATGCAACACTTGCATCATTTCCAACTCTTGAAACTTATCATCCGTTCTCAGTTCTCTACCTCTCTATAGCCCATGTAACAAATTACATTTGCGGGATCCTGATCCGGTATCTCATACCCAGGACGTAAAGGATACTGAGAAATAGTTCTCGGTAATGAACACACCCGAAGCAGATGCATCAGCATGTACTTTCTTCGTTTGGGCGGCACGGGAATTCCGGTAATCCCCTATTTCCTGCTCTGTCTTATAACAATTATAAGCTGGAGTGGGACCAACGTTCCCTAGCGCAGTATAACAAGCGGGTTCGGTCAATAAATCCGTATTATTATCTTGATTAAGGCGTGACATGGTCGCTACCTGGAGAGAGATAGAAGAAAACACTCAGCGTATGCTCTTACAAGATTAGATTGGTTATTAATATATCTAATCAGGATGTCTCCCACTGTTTTAGTCAAATCTTCCTTCAAACCCTAAAAGGAAAGATTAGCCGGGATTAATTACACTCTATAAGTTCGCCAATCATTCAGCCAGGCCAGTGCAGGTACTTTGAGGGAGGTTCCCCGCGCTTTTGCACGGACCTAATTAAAATAAACCTCATTTTCCCAGAGGCGTAACCCCGTTGACACCTTTCTAGACACCTACTTGATCGGCTAATTGTAATGTGTAAAACTCTCCCAGGAGTAACTCTTACTCCCAGTGGGTATCGGGATCCAACTATCTCATAGAAGGTATGCAATCTCATTGCAAATTTCAACACTTGAAATTCCTGATAATATTTACCCCTAGCAGCTATATGACCTTAACATAGTCAACAAATCATAAGTGCTAGTCAAGTTCAACCCGTCATTTCCCGATTGAATTAAACCCATCCGCACGACTCTTAACATAGTCAATAAAGTCGCACGACTACCCTAATCCAATCGCATTATATGCTTATACAGATAAGCACTAATCAGCTATCGCACACTACGCCTTAACATAGTAAACAAACGTAGCACGAATACTAACTAGTACTTATCCGAAATGACGGAGGGCTATGACAGGTTTTTAAGAAAACCCTTTGCGTAAGGAACTTGATATCGTTGTAGAATCGAGTGATTTTAAAATGGAATATTTTTGAAGCCTTTTCTAGTTTTGCTAAAGAGGTCACTCCCGGTGAAGGGATCTCGGCTCTTTCCTCATCGAATAAGGTGCAGGATATTTCACAAATATCACTATGTAAAGCAAAAACTATAAAAAAAATCAAAAGACAAACCGAGTTTATAGCATCTGCTAGTTTCTCTAAAGAGGTCACTCCCGGTGAAGGGATCTCGGCTTTTTCCTTATCGAATAAGGTGCTGGATATTCTACAAGGAATACCGCTATGCAAAGCAAGAATTAGAGCTACCAGTTTTTGAGACAAGTTTCTACAACATCTTTAGGTTTCTTTTAGTTTCATTAATCTTATTAATAAAGTCCCATTTTATTATGCTTCATAAGCATCACATTTGAAACGAAATCATAAATATAACATATATCTCATATATATAATATAAACATTCATCTCAGGCAGTAATATGATCTCATCACAGAACATTGCAGCAGAAGATAACATATGAAATATTGGATATACTAGGATTTCCGTGTTTTATGAGAGCTTGTATAAAACGCGGATTCCACGGTCACGATGAATAGCCAATCCCACACCCCTAGACTCCTATGAGAGCGGCAAGCAACCCTACCAATTCTAGAGTTAGGACACCCAGTCTCGACTCCTCGAGATGGTTTCCACTGGACCCTAGAACCCGGTTACTTGTGCTTCCCGCCTTGGGTCTATCCTAATGCGGAAAAGTAAATAATATACAATGGTGACATCATCCTCAACCCGGAAGTGCCCCAATAAAAGAATATTACATACAATGAATTTGTCATGAATGAAAATAAAAACCCTCATCTCATATAAAACCCCCGGCTATTCAAAACACGACGATCCAATATAACATATCACAGCAACACATAACATCACATGTCATCAACGTAAGTAAATATGCGTATCCCAATTGCCGTTGATGTATAGCAACGAAACCGGCGATACTCCACATCTTACACTTACGGTCGCAGAAAAGAAAGTGTAAAACTACAACAGTTGGAATCCGCAACCTCCTTAGACATCTCATGCCTAACCAAATGAATTCCTTAGACATCGCATGCCTAACAATTATAAACCCCGCATTTTAGTCTCAATATCTAAAAATCTTTTCAATATCAAGTCGGGCAATTCAACAAGATTCCCGACATCCTGATCGAATGCTCGTCGGAAACTTTAGTAGACGGCCGCACCCCCGGATGCCGTCGACGGAGTGCACTAAGGCGGAACATCGCTGCCGCGAGCATCCGAACGGATGCTTTTGGCGACGGGGTTCTCCTACAGTCACTTGGTCGGGGCTATGGGGCGTGGCTATCTATTAAGTTTACCGGCGAGTATCCGCGTACACTATGTGATTGCGACGGACTTTTGATCACATCAAAATCCCGTGGCAACCGATCAAATGAGACTAAAAATTGCTATATTTATAACATTCAAATTAGTTATCTCATAACTACTTGTGGATTCGAAATATTGTATCACATTCCAGATAAATAGACAATGTTAAACTTTCCAATCGAATAAACAAACACCCAAAATTTCCCTTTTTGCTCAACACTTGAACTTAGTTTAAAAGCATCCATCATATGCCACAGTACCAATGGTCCAGCCGTAGAAGGGTCAAACCAATGCCTCACATGTGGCAACGCCGTACTGCCCCAAACCCTAAGGTTTAAAGGCGGTTCAGATGGTCACATAATCGAGTTAAGGTTTGTGTTCTTCTAGAGGGTCCACTGTTCATATCAGAATATTGCATTTTATACCGCCCATTCTTACGCTCGTGTGTTTATAGGTAGGTGCTTTTAATCCGTGTGTGTTACATGTTTACAGTATACAGGTTTCCAGTACAAATATTGCAAATCAGGACAAAAATCTCCACAGTTACACCAAATACAGAACATTTGTTGACAACAGATAAAAACCGGGTTCCGGTCATCCATATCCGTCCGGTGCTACGTACCGGTTCCTGGGACAAGACGCATGACAGCGGTCATTCGAGTCTCGGACAAGCACAGAGCACAAGAGGGGCTGCACAAGAATCAATGGGTGCACGGAGCTCGAGGGAGATAGAAGTCAAAAAGGGAAAAAGATAATGCAATCTTGGACTAGGAATTCTGAAGATATTCTGGAAATATTATCAGAAAATACATGTACCAGACAACAGGGGACAGCAGACCAGGGCCGTACTGAAAAACCCACACCCTAACCCTACTATTGGGGCGCGGATCCGCGGCCATAGGGGGCTATAGGCGGCGGATCCACGGCCGTACAGGAGCTTCAGGGCATGGGCTTTGGGGGGTAGGATGGTCTTTTCACATGGGTCCAGTTTGTTGCCCTAGATCTTCAACTCCCTGCCTATAAATACAGCAGATTTGAGCTAAGCCAAGGGAGCAATTTTTGAGTTTTGTTTTAGCCTCATTTTTGTTAGTTTCTTTCTTCTTCTTCTTCATTCCTCCATTAAATTGTAGTGAGAGCTTTTGAGTGGATGTTAATGAAGATGAGGGATTTGTATCTTTCTTTGTAGTTCGGCTCCCCCTTGAGATTTCTGCTTTCTCTTGCTCATTCAATCTCTTCATTGAGGTTGAATGGTTAAGGGTTAGTTATTGATCTCAAGGGTCGTATTTTCTTCCGGGACTAGCACTTCATTTCACATGCGTTTTCTACCCTTCCCTTGATCTTGCAAGTTCTTCATTGAGCTTGCAAGTTTAAGGGTTGGCTATTGAGCACATGCTTAGCTTGGGTCCTAGTTCCGTATTCTTTTTATTTCTCGCTTTTTATTACTTGTCTTTTTACTTGCATTTTATTTCATGCATTTTATTTCTGCTCTTTAATACTTGTCTCTTTTCTTTTCTTTGTCCTTTTCTTTTTGTTCTCTTTTATTCGTTTTGTGAATGTTGTAATTATTATTGTTAAGAAGAAATAAGGTATTGTAAGTTAACACATTTCTTTACCAATTCCTTTTCCCGTTATTTTCCATTTGAACTTCGCCCAAACCATACGCAAGCGCTCCGTTAGGCACCGTACCCTGACAAGGTAACGGTGATTCCTAACCGCGACCGGTTGCGTTCGGTTTGGCCGGAGGCGAAAGCAAGAGACAAGAACGGAAGGACAAGGGTAAATAAGCCGGATTCCACGAATACCGCGCTTAAATCCCCTAATCCCCGTTGTTGCCGATTGTCTAGCTTCAATTGGTCAAGACTCGGCTCAAAGGTTTTGAGTACGGATTTCTTAGCTTACAATCTCGTATTTTCTTAACAACTTTATACTTGCAGATAAACACATAGGTTAGAACAAACAAACATACAAAATTCTTTATTGACTCGTCTAAGACAAGAAGGTAAGATAACACCATCTCCCTGTGGACCGACCCGTGCTCACCGGCTAGCTGCATAGCGACACCGTCCTGATCGCGGTTACACTTAAATTCTTTGAACATCCGACACGCCAAAAGCGTGCGATCAAATGGCGCCGTTGCCGGGGAGACGGTAGCATATTTTCTTTCTTGTTATTCGGGTTAATATTCTTTTTGTATATATATAAAAAAAAATATTCTTTTTGTTTTTTTTTTTGGACAATATTTTTGTGGGCAAGTGTGCAGATTTTTGCAGATTTGCAAACTGCGATTGTGGGAGCAAAGTGTACATTCAAAGTTAAGGTGATTACGGAGTACAGTGCCAAAGATCCGGGTAGTTTGACCCGCGCAAGCGAACCGTTCAAGCTTACCGGACTCGATTCAACGGGGGTTTCTTAACCCAAAACTTAAACGGTACGTACTTTACTAACACCTTCTTCTCAAATCCGACGCTTCCAATATACTATTCTTTTGCAGGATTCTTTGCAAGTTCGCTAGCAAACACCAAAATTGACTAACCCGTATTTGTTGCAGCGCCGCGCTTAAAATAAAAAACGATTGTTTGATTCTTTATAGAATTTTTTGAATTGCGCATTGCATCAATTAATACGGACTTAAGGGCAAGCGAACCCCACAACATACGGTAAAGGATTTCATCACCTTTTCCGTGGCCCACAAATCACGAACTTGCGCATAACGTTTACCCACACAAATTTAAAAGAAACTAGACTTTAAGCCTTAAGGACTTCGCGCTCACTAGGAGAAGTTAACTGTATTTAGAAGCTTGCTTAACGGTATATTGTTTACGGGGTGTCTAGGAAAGTGTTAACGGCGAAACCGCCAAAAGAGAAAGGGTTATTTAATTAAGGAACTTCGCGAAAGCGTTGGAAAACCTCCCCTTATCTCTGCACTTACCTGGCCTCGTGATCAGTGTATCTTGAGCCTGTTTCTCGACACAGTTTTACTTCGACAATCAAGTTCTCGAGCAGGTCTAGTTGACCTAGGTGAACCCTAGAACGATTAGGTGTGTGGTATTTTTGTGTCGTGATTATTTTTGTCCATATTTCTTTTGTGTATATTTCATTCTTTTGCTAACAACTAACAAAAAAAATCACATTCCTTTTTCCCCTCCTTTTCTCTTCCTTCCTTTCCTTCTCTCTTCATATCATGGGTACCCCACCTCGCAAAACTCTTGCCGAACTTTGGTACCCGCAACCAGACATTACCTCATACGGTTCTTGCTTTGGCCGAACATTGAACGACCCCTCCATGCCCAAAGTTTCACTGAAAGATCGCATAGCAGCGTCTAGGACAAACACTTGCACTCCTCATTCCACTTCGTATCAACCGTTTCAAACATTCACTCCCGCTTATGTTGATACCCCTTCTGCAAGTCGTCCTTTGTCCATCGCTGAACGCATTGAACAATCCCGTGGCCGATCTTTCACTCCTTCCACCACTACAAATTCTTGGGATCAACAATTCCATTCACCTTCTTATCCAAATGTTGATCCTGCTCCTGTCCAGCCATTCAATTCCTACCAATCCTACCCTACTTTTGCACCTTCCCTAGACATTGCATTAGAACCGCCATTTGGGAGTTTTCAGTATCCAAACAACTTCTACTCTTTTACTGAAACCCCTTCAAAACCAATGTCTAGTCTAGAACAGTCCTTGGAAGAATTTAGGGTAGCTTCACAACAGACGATGGATTTGAATGCGTCCATGGCCGCCCTCATACAACCTAGTGATCCGGTAGCTAGTTTTCAACTAGCTCCTAATTTTTCAATGTATGATGAGGCGGCAGGACAGGCTGTGAATTTGAGTGGAGAGAGTGAGATATACCCCCTTCCAAATCAAACCTACCCGTCCCAAATTGAATCACACAACTCCTATGTTGAAAGTCTATCAAGTGTCCCAAATGAATTATCAATTGAAGATAGAATGATTAATGAGTTGTGCGACTTTGTAGTGTTTGATTTACCTGATCGTGAAGGGTCCCTTCCAAGTGAAACCATACCCAATCCTCTTGACCTCTACACCTCCACTTTAGAACCCAAATCGATTGATATCCATGCTATTGTTAAGGTGTCTGAGAATATAGATTTTCACTTGATCGAGGATATTGACGCTGGGAATATTTTGGATTATGAACCCATAGATTTGACTAGGTTTTTCTCTCCAATTCATCATCCCGAGTCATTAAATGTTTTTCCCGAACCCCATATGCGTCTGGACTTTGATGAAATGTGCATGGATAAGCTTAACTTTGAGGATATTTTTGAGGATGAAACAGTTCTAGATGATGAGTCGGATTTTCCAATTCATCCTGTTCCTTTCACTGACTGTACACACCCTCCAGAAGCCTTAACCGATACCCTTCCTCAACCACTTCCCTCCATCCTTTCCATCGTTCCGACCTTGCAAGAACCCGTCTCACTTTCATTTACTGTGTCTGGTTTACCAAGTTCGGCGTACCCATGGTTTCTCACGAACCTTGAGGGATTTGACCCAATTTCTCGACGGGTTAATAGATTAGCACAATCGCTGTTTACATATCGCTCATCCCAAATTGTGCTAATCTATTCACTCCATTTGCACCCTCAAGTTCGTACTCCACTTCTTTTTCCCTTCCGCCATTCTTCTTCTCATCTACCGAGACCGCATTCCACTTCTCTCCACATACGGTCTCGCGTATTTTCCATCTCTTTCCTCTTCACCTTCTTTCACCAACCACTGCTTTACCATGATAAAATCTTTGAATGGTTGGTGTTAACTTTTGGCCTGTGTAAGGCCTTGTATAGATGGATACTGTTCTTTCCCCCCTAATCCTGAATTTCAACGCTTAACAGTGGAAACACTGTTTTACTTAAGTTTGGGGGGGGGCATTTTTTTGTATATATTTTTGGTTTTCCTTTTTTTTGTTTTGTATATAATTTGTTTTTAGGGAGCGCCGGCAATTTTGACCATCTTGGTATAGCCTGACAATGAGGGCACTGTCAAGTTTAAGTTTGGGGGTGTGCTCGGTAAGCTCTCTTCCTTCGCATTCATTTGTATATTTTGCATTTGCATACCTTATTAAAAACCCACAAAAATCGAAAAATTTCCAAAAATTATAAAAACTTTTTGTCAAGTTAGATTGTGGAAGAACTCTGATTCAACATTCGACGGTTTTTGTTTGAAAAGATAAGAATAACTAAATCCTATGTTTGGATTTTGAAAACCTGAAAGATAACTCTCCTTTGAAGTTAACTATAGCTGATATACGTCTTTACATTACACTACACGTGTTGTGAGTCTTAGAAATTAGATGACAAGTCTTTTATGTTTAAAAAAAAAACTTTTAAATAGATAAATGATTTTCTGAGGATCAAATAGGTTTGTTCTGAAATAAGTAATATATCAAGAATAGTTTATGAAGTAAAGCGAATATGAAGGAATGTTATTGATGCCATAATTGGAGCTAAGTCTGAAAAATAACCCATCTAAAAACTTGATTGGAATGATTACACACCAAACCCACTAAACACGTCTTTTGTCCAAAAAATAATTGAACTACCGGTTATATCTCCGTTCGTATTGAATCATCATGTTTTTCACGCCAAACTGTCTTTTGTTTTTGGACCTAGGTAACTTGAGTAATTAAGTCCGCTGGGGTGTTTCTACACCTAATGCCCTAAAACCAACTGGTTTGGGTGCATTGGCCCAAAGCTCGCTAAGAAGCCTAGAAAGTCCAGTTTTAAAACAAAGTCAAGCAAGTGTTCTCTCCGAGTTAAAATTCCTAACGGTTCTTTGTGTGAGAATAATCTTGATAAAAGACAGGCTTTTATAAAAATTTTAACGGAGATATGAAGGTTTTATTCTATGATAAAGACTATTGCACGTTTACAGAGGTGTGTATGAAATGAAAACAAGAAAAAGGTGGAGTGAAGAATAAGACCTAGTTTCCTGTTAGGGAAGATAGAAATTCTGAAGTTGAAACCTTACTGGAAAACGAAACTTGAAAAATGCTTAACTCTTTATAAAACTTATGTGATCCTTTTAAAATTGTTATCTGGGCTTTATTGTGTGACATAATGACTTTATTCGACCTTTCGGGAACTTAACGACACTATTCTGCACGTAAAGACATATAAAATCTGTAGTTAAATAAGAAGAGAGATGTGAAAAATAAAGGTTCGATAGTCTAAACTTAGGCTTATAGAATTGTTATTTTCTGAAACAAAACTTTAGGGGTTTGAATCTTAGTCATTTTACAAACTAGCTTGACGGGATTTTGTGGGTGTAATCCGCTGAAAACCCTCAGGAGACAACACTCCTCCTACTAGGGACACCTAGAGGTTTAACGGCTTGTTGCACGCGCTCAGTGCAATCGCGTTCCCTGCGAAAGTGCGGTTATCATTTTATTTTTGTGAATAATTGGTTTTGCTCGGGACGAGCAAAAGTTAAGTTTGGGGGTATTTGTTCATATCAGAATATTGCATTTTATACCGCCCATTCTTACGCTCGTGTGTTTATAGGTAGGTGCTTTTAATCCGTGTGTGTTACATGTTTACAGTATACAGGTTTCCAGTACAAATATTGCAAATCAGGACAAAAATCTCCACAGTTACACCAAATACAGAACATTTGTTGACAACAGATAAAAACAGGGTTCCGGTCATCCATATCCGTCCGGTGCTGCGTATCGGTTCCTGGGACAAGACGCATGACAGCGGTCATTCGTGTCTCGGACAAGCACAGAGCACAAGAGGGGCTGCACAAGAATCAATGGGTGCACGGAGCTCGAGGGAGATAGAAGTCAAAAAGGGAAAAAGATAATGCAATCTTGGACTAGGAATTCTGAAGATATTCTGGAAATATTATCAGAAAATACATGTACCAGACAACAGGGGACAGCAGACCAGGGCCGTACTGAAAAACCCACACCCTAACCCTACTATTGGGGCACGGATCCGCGGCCATAGGGGGCTATAGGCGGCGGATCCGCGGCCGTACAGGAGCTTCAGGGCATGGGCTTTGGGGGGTAGGATGGTCTTTTCACATGGGTCCAGTTTGTTGCCCTAGATCTTGAACTCCCTGCCTATAAATACAGCAGATTTGAGCTAAGCCAAGGGAGCAATTTTTGAGTTTTGTTTTAGCCTCATTTTTGTTAGTTTCTTTCTTCTTCTTCTTCATTCCTCCATTAAATTGTAGTGAGAGCTTTTGAGTGGATGTTAATGAAGATGAGGGATTTGTATCTTTCTTTGTAGTTCGGCTCCCCCTTGAGATTTCTGCTTTCTCTTGCTCATTCAATCTCTTCATTGAGGTTGAATGGTTAAGGGTTAGTTATTGATCTCAAGGGTCGTATTTTCTTCCGGGACTAGCACTTCATTTCACATGCGTTTTCTACCCTTCCCTTGATCTTGCAAGTTCTTCATTGAGCTTGCAAGTTTAAGGGTTGGCTATTGAGCACATGCTTGGCTTGGGTCCTAGTTCCGTATTCTTTTTATTTCTCGCTTTTTATTACTTGTCTTTTTTACTTGCATTTTATTTCATGCATTTTATTTATGCTCTTTAATACTTGTCTCTTTTCTTTTCTTTGTCCTTTTCTTTTTGTTCTCTTTTATTCGTTTTGTGAATGTTGTAATTATTATTGTTAAGAAGAAATAAGGTATTGTAAGTTAACACATTTCTTTACCAATTCCTTTTCCCGTTATTTTCCATTTGAACTTCGCCCAAACCATACGCAAGCGCTCCGTTAGGCACCGTACCTTGACAAGGTAACGGTGATTCCTAACCGCGACCGGTTGCGTTCGGTTTGGCCGGAGGCGAAAGCAAGAGACAAGAACGGAAGGACAAGGGTAAATAAGCCGGATTCCACGAATACCGCGCTTAAATCCCCTAATCCCCGTTGTTGCCGATTGTCTAGCTTCAATTGGTCAAGACTCGGCTCAAAGGTTTTGAGTACGGATTTCTTAGCTTACAATCTCGTATTTTCTTAACAACTTTATACTTGCAGATAAACACATAGGTTAGAACAAACAAACATACAAGATTCTTTATTGACTCGTCTAAGACAAGAAGGTAAGATAACACCATCTCCCTGTGGACCGACCCGTGCTCACCGGCTAGCTGCATAGCGACACCGTCCTGATCACGGTTACACTTAAATTCTTTGAACATCCGACACGCCAAAAGCGTGCGATCATCCACCGCGTTACTTGCACGACTTTGAACTTTCTTTAACTAAGGAAAAATCAAACACTTGGAAATTTTCCGACAGGGGAAAAAGTGAGTTATTAATATCCGTTCGAACCTTTTAACACGTTCTAAATTACTTGGAAGAAACTTAAATGAAGTTAAACTTTCCGATCAAATTAACGAGTTCCCAATATGTCCCAGAAAGCTCAACACTTGATATAGAACTAAAAATTCCCAGAAGCATGAAAAAGTACCCAAGAATAAACCCCTGAAGTATTAGCCCCCAAATCCCAAAGTTGGCTAGGAACCGCCGCCAAACGCATTATTTGGCCGCGGTTTCGCTGTCGCTTGAGTGAGTTAGGGCTTCGTACTTCACAGTAATTATTATAATTCCCTGCATGATTTTCTGAGTATTTTTAATATGAGACATGTCAACTTTTGAAAAAATTTCCAGAAACTAGGATTTATCGGGGTTTCGGAGTTCGATCGGACTTCAAACTTCATCTAGACATCGCTTAATGCTTTAGCTTGGCTCTGATACCACTGTAGGGTTAGCATAGCACCTTGTGAAGGTTTTGGCAAGTATCAATCATGCTAGTTTAAAATTTTTAGGGTGCTAAAAAAACCCTAACCAAGATCTTAACTAGAGACATAGGGTTAACAAAGCAAGTAAACAACTTTACTTCTAAGAGTTTGGGATTACAACGTTTGTAGTCCGTTCCTTCACTTCATAAGCTCCGTGTTGAGGTCCTTTCGCCGCGATCATCATGTACCTGGACTCTAGAGAGGCTCCATGAAGAGAAAGATGTAAGCTTGCTTCCAATCTTCTACAACTAAGATGATCTACCTTGAAGAATCTCAAACCCAAGCTCATACTTCACTAATCAAGTATTAGCAGAGCAAACACCCTAATCTAAGTGGCTAGAATAGATGATGATGATGAAGTAGGAATTTAGCTCTCATTTGTTTTCTTTTTCTCACTCAAAATTATCACAAACCCAAAAGCTAGAAAGCTTTTCAAGAGAAAGAAGAAGAAGAAGTTCTTTTGTGATGAATAATGAATTATTGTTATGATTACAAATCAACCATGAGTTAAGAATGAAGGGCTTAACTCATGTAGAGAATAAACCTAAGGTAAAGGGTTTGAGTTGGGTTAATAAATATCTATACAAAATATCTTAGCAAAAAACAAAAGGAAGCTTCATGAAGCTTCATGCAAAAGCTAACCCGAATGCTAACCCAAATCAAACCCTAACTTGTTTAAACTCCACAAATCATGTTGCATTTATAACCCTAACTTGTTACAATATTATATATCACATATATAATATATTTTTGTAACAAAATAAAATAATACAATTAACGTATATCACATATATATCAATGTATTATCCAAGTGAGAAAAAGAATCTTTAAGTGAGCTTATATTAGTTAATGTAGTTTAATATATCATATATATAATTCTACATTAAATTATCGAATCAACACTTGATCCGATAATCCGGTTATATCACATATAACCGACTAATATAATCTGTATCTATTCATCGAATCAACAGTTGATCCGATGACCCAGCTATATCACATATGTTAGTTATATGTATGCCCTAGAGGCCATTACTGTACATTGGATGTATATTGTAGTGGATGCTGGGACATATATAGGGAGGACTTTCTTGCTCGACATGATAGTATGCTATCTGGTTACACTTTACCTTAACGCGTACACCGATTGTCTCTCTGTTACATGTTGGTAAAGCCCTTAGGATGTGTACTTGACTACCTGGACTATGATGCGGATCATACTAGTGGGGACATGGTAGTCCATAAGTACATCCTTCAAAGTCCCTAGTCGTGGGTGTATCGAGATGGGGCATCGATATACCAGAGTAGACTAGCGTGTGCCTTCTCGACCCATACAGATGGGCGATGGATGATCCCATATCCATTGGTGTTTGACATCGGAGATGATATACGGGTGCTCAGTAGAGACTGGGTACACTGGACGGACTCGCCGAGAACTCCCAGATGGTATTATACCTCACGTCAGATGGCAGTTCTCTGGTGACACTGGTACAGAGTAGTCTGTTGACTCGAGATCGTCATAGAGTCTTGTGTGGTTCCCACTGTACTTTGATTTCCATCTTACCACGTCCAAGAGGGCGTGCAAAACGGTGGTTTTTGGGTACATTCCCGAGTCACATGGAGGCAATGAGCGATAGGAGGGGATTCGTCTCTCCCGGTATAGGGAGTTGATGTTGCGCTGTGTTCGATTGGCTATAACAGGAAATCCCTGGCCAGGGTTGCTGAGATTTACTGGTAAGTGTTACCAGTAGTTTCTCGAATTGTTATAGACCTCATATCGACACGACTTATCGAGCTATTGGGGTCTGACGTTTACCACCCCTAGGCGAGATATGCGACATATCAGACGATCAGACCGGACTGTACGGTAGTGTTACTGGTTGGATTCACTGGAGTGTGAGCGGGCTTGCTCGTCGATCTTCTGATCGCTCAATACCCAGGTGGCCGTTACATTTAGCAGACCGCTTGCGGCTTGTGGGTGTTTGATATGATCATCACCTGCTGCCGGTGTATTGACGAGTCTTTAGAGTCCTACACAGAGGTTTCCTGGCTCAAGCGAAACGAAATAGGAGCGCATATGAGATATGTGCGGGACCGAGAATAATGCGTGTATGTGATACCGTATTTCATTCTCGCGATCAATGTGTCGAATGGTTGTATGCGATATAACCTAGTTATCGATTCAAGCGTTGATTCGATAAGCCGATACATTGGATACTAGTCGGTTATATGCGATATGACCGGATCGTTAAATCAAGTGTTGATTTAATGATTTAATGCATAATTATATATTTGATATATTACTTTGCGTTAACTAGTATTGGTTCACTTTAGATGGATTTTCTCACTCGGCTGTGTGCATTGCATATGCGATATGATTTTGTGCACTTGCTTGTATCATGTTTGATGATGCATGCCTTTTGGTTAAGTGTAAAGAATTAAACCTTGGTTAATGAAATGGTTAGGGTTTACTTTTTCCTTATTCTTTTTATTCATTTATTTATTCTTTTGGAAAAAGAAATGCAAAGAGAAAAATGGTGGAATTCTTTTGTTCTTTCATGAAGCTTCATGAAGACTTTGACTTTGTGTCCATTTTGTCTCATGCTTTAACCTAACCATTCCACTTAACTCTAATTAATTCTCTACACCTAACCTTGGTTAGCTTATGATAAGAATTGTTTTCTTTTCTATTTTTAATTATTCTTATCATAACAATATTCTTCTTCTTCTTCCTTTCTTCAAGTGAAGAAAGCAAGGTCCATCAATGGTGATTGATGGAAATGAGTGAGAAATCCAAATCTAAAGTCTACCCACTTCCTATTTCTTCATCCTCTACCTCTTGCCAAGTAGTAGAGTGTGTTTACTTCACATGTTTCTTGACTTGGTGAAGTCGGAGCTTGATTTAGCGATGCCTCGACGTAGATCATCTTCGGCATGGACATCGACGACCTAGCTTGCCCATTCTCCGACGAAGCCGACGCTAGAGCCCGGGACTTCTTATGGACAGCGAGGGGACTTCGTTGCGGAGCTATGGAGGTGGAGCAAACGGATCTACAAAGGTTGTATTTCCGTATTCCCTTAGTTAAGTGTTAACTAGTTAGCATATTCGCCTAGAAATCTAGTCTACGATCCGTAGTCGGGTCTCTCGGCACCCATAATTTTTGAATTTGGCATGATCGATGCCTTGTGAGACCTCACTAGGGTGCCTAGGAACCCTACAACATATACCTGGCCGATATCATATATTGCGAGAATGGAATACGATATCTCATATCGTAATATTCTCGATCCCGCACATATCACATATATGCTCCTACTCCGTTTTGCATGAGCCAGGAAACCTCTGTGTAGGACTCTAAAGAATCGTCAATATGCCGGCAGTAGGTGATGATAATATCAAACACCCACAAGCTGCAAGAGGTCAGCTAAACATAACAGCCACCCAGGTATTGAGCGATCAGAAGATCAACAAGCTAGTGTGTACATTCTCTTGTGAATCCAATCAGTAACACTACCGTACAATCCGGTCTCTTCGTCTGATATGTCGCATATCTCGCCTAGGGGCGGTAAACGTCAGACCCCAGTAGCTTGATAAGTCGTGTCAATATGAGGTCTATAACAGTTCGAGAAACTACTGATAACACTTACCAGTAAATCTCAGCAACCCTGGCCAGGGATTTCCAGTTATAGCCAATCGAACACAGCGCAACATCAACTCCCTATACCGGGAGAGACGAAACCCCTCCTATCGCTCATTGCCTCCATGTGATTCGGGACTGTACCCAAAAGCCACCGTTTTGCATGCCCTCTTGGACGTGGTATGATGAAAATCAAAGCACAGTGGGAATCACATAAGACTCTATGACGATCTCGGGTCTACAGACTAACATGTACCAGTGTCACCAGAGAACTGCCATCTGACGTGAGGTATAATACCATCTGGGAGTTCTCGGCGAGTCCGTCCAGTGTACCCAGTCTCCACTGAGCACCCGTATACCTTCTCGATGTCAAACACCAATGGATATGAGATCATCCATCGCCCATCATATGGGTCAAGAAGCGCATACGCTAGTTTACTCTAAAGCATCGATGCCCTGTCTCGGTACTTCCACGACTATGAACATTTGATGAATGTACTTAGAGACTACACTGTCCCCACTAGTATGATCTGCATCATAGTCTTGGTAGTCAAGTACTCATCCTAAGGGCTTTATCAGCATGTAACATAGAGACAATCAGAGTACATGTTAAGATAAAGAGTAACTAGATAGCATACTATCATGTTGAGCAAGAAAGTCCTCCCTATATATGTCCAAGCATCCACTACAATATATATCGTATGTATAGTAATGGCCTCTAGGGCATACATATCACTAACACTCCCTATACCGGGAGAGACGAATCCCTTCTATTGATCTCTGCCCCTAAGTGCTTTGGGACTGTAACAACCCTAAAATTCCTATATCTTCGTATCATTCTTCTTTTTATAAAATACTTTATTTATTTATTTTTGGATATCCCCGTATATTTTATTCTCTATTAAATCTATTAGTTTCTCTCACCTTCTTCTTTGCCTATTCTATAATTTTTCAAAACCCAAAACCCAAACCAACACAGTTCCATTTGAATTCTTTCTTTTCTTTTTCCGTAGATCTCTTTCTTTTCAAGCAGCAGCGTATATTTAATTCTTATTAAATATGTGCATGAACAATCTTAAAGTTTATTAGTTAAGTCTTTACATTGTTATTTCACAGGTCGCATGTTCGAACCACCAATCTTGTAATTACTTTTATAATTTTTTATACCCTTCTCATAATCTAGAAATGATACCTTTCATTTTTTCTAACACCCAAATGAATGGTGACACTTTTATTTTCTCCTCAACTCCCATTATCAATTCAAATTAATTTGAATTAATATGACATAACTTTTTATATATTCTTCTTGTTTTTCCAAAAAAAAGGAGAGAGAAGAACAACTTCTCTCATTCTATTCTTCTTAACAAATATCATTCATCTCTTTCTCCCTCTTCATTTAAAGTTCTCGAAGAAAAACATGAATAAGCTCTCAAAAAAAGTCTCGCTAGTAACGTGAGGTTATCGTCGGATAGATAAACCTGGTGACGATACCGGTTTGTGCATGTAAGTCCCTTTTTTCTCCCCCTCCGTCTCTCTCTATCTCTCCTCCTCTTGTCATGCTCCATGAACCCGTTACTCTCTAAGTATCTTAGTCCCTAAATGATTAATTAAATGGATACATATATAAATAATGAAAACACATAACACAGACATATAGTTTGTATAAGTCTTTTTCATTACTCTCAATCCATATGTTAAGATTTTAGAGACCGATTAGGATTACATCGTTTGTCGCTGTATTCTAAATTACTTTATTTAAATTTTATAAAAGAAAATGAAATTACGAATAAATACCATGATTTCCTCATTCTAACATATGACATATCAATACCTTTACCTTCAAAATAATTTTTAGAAATTAATTTTCACTTCTGAAAATCCTAGAAAAATTAGGATAAATACTAGATATAATTTCATGTCAATAATAAAAAATTATATCAAACCAAACAACAGTTTGAGACTTATGACACTTTTAGTCACTGTTTTTCTGAAATCTGAAAACAGCTTTTATTGATCAACTTCTAAGATACATAACTCGGTCTACCGTTATCCAAATTGAGCAAACTCAGATGTTTCGGATATTTATATCAAAATACCTAGCATTTCTTAGTTATACTAATTTCCTGAAAATCGATGTAAAATATAAAAATCTGTGTTACAATATTAAGTGACGAATTTGGACAGAATCTGTCCTGATTCGCACACTGTTTTTAAATTGGACATAACTCGAACTCCCGAGGTCCGTTTGTAGCAAAATTTAGATGTGTATATGCATAATTGATAGAAATAGAATTTATGATTTACTCAATTACCCAAAAATACATAGAAGAACCCGATATATACTCTGCAATACATCACATAGTTGCTGTCCAGAAATCAAAATTTTTGTTTTAAACCTTGACGTTAAAATGACCATAACTAGAGCTTCAAGAATCCAAATCATGCAAAACTTAGTTGTTTAGATATTTACACCGAAAGATCTAAAATTTTCTCATAATCTTTGAAACCTGAAACCCGACACAAAATAACTCAAACTGTGTTTTAAAAATATACGATGGTGGTGGATAGATTCTAATATGTTCTACGACGATACAAAAACGGGTATATCTCTCAAACCGGTAGTCGTATTTAGGCGAGACTTGAACTCATGTTTGCATAACACATAGGACTATTTTTCCATTTATATTCTAAATGCAAATGACTTAAGTAATTAGTTGTACATAACACTTCCTTAACGCAGTGTTTCTTGTCGTTACTTGAACATTATACTTGTCTCATCACATGCTATGCACCGCTTGTTTATTGCATCTACAAAGACTTGTACTTAACCATTGCATGATATACTTGACTTAACTTGAATCATGAATATCATTTGACATGAATACCCTTGACTTGACTCGAACTATGAATATAACTTGACATGAATACTCGAAACTTAACATGAATACATAAACCTGACATGAACCCAACTTGACATGGAACTCATACTCTCTTTTATATTCATGGTTCGATTAAGGATTATGATATTAACTATAAATTAGATACGCAGGGTGTTGGGGAAGTTTGAGTTGTAAGTCTAATGAAATCTCAAGAGTCCCATGCTAACAATCATGAATACTAAAAATCATAAAGGCCCATGTTTCCTTACTCCTGGATTATAACCTGTTGAGTTTGGAATACTTCGACGACGGTCGCAGTCCCGTTACTAACAATCACGAGGGCCCATTTTTCCTTACCCCTGAACTACAGCCTGTTGGGTTCGAGAACACTCTTGAGAGTTTGTTGATACTCACATCTTGGACTGGCGATAGTTAGATGACCCTTTTAGTGGCCTCTTTATGATACACTGCTATTTATTACATGTTCGGCCCTTTTACTTGTTACATGCTCACTATACCTACACAACACGGCCATGCTATACTTGTTTGCCATGCTCATGTTACATTACTATGCTTATGTTACATTGCCATGCTTATATACATATTGCCATTCTCATGATATCTTGTAATGTGCATATAGCTGTTAGGTTTAATATGTTAGTAGATGTTGCACAACCTCACAACACTTGTGGGGAGGCGGAAATAGCAAACAATAATTTTGTAGCATGCAACATCGACTTTTGAACCCGGATCGTATCCTAAACAATAACTAGTACCCTATCTAGGAGTTTTAGCTACTATGATAGGGGTTATACCTTCGTGAATCGGTCCTTCGGGTCTTCTTTCCACTGCGTTTGTGAGGTCCTTGAGTGCTTGGGATGATCTCGATCTCCGGTCACCTTTAGGACATAGATAATCCACCCGAGAGCATTGGATCAAGCTTCAACCTCTTCTAAAGAGGTAACTAAGAAGTCAAGCTTGCGAAGATAGACTATTCAGATGATGTAGAGTTAATCTAGAGGATTAATTGATCTCAAAAATCTATGTTTCACAACTCATATGAAGGTTTAGGTTTCTGCTTAAGGGAGGAGATAATTTGGAGATAGAATGTGTATGTGAGAATGAGAGAATAATGAACTAGGTCAAGCATGAATGAAATGATATGGCTTAAAATCAAATAATTGAAGTATGGATTATTTTATGGAAAAATAACCCATCTTGCTTCAATAGTGAAGCCAAATGAATACAATATTCATTTGCCATGCTTTCATCCATGCTTAGAAAAGTCTCCAAATTCCACCTCATCATTTTTATTTTCACAAAATAAAAAACCATATATGAGGTATCTCCTTTTAGAATGTATTCTTGTACAATTACAAGAATGCCCTCTCATTGTATACTATATAAATATACCCGTATTCGTATTCCGAAAAATACGAATACAATAAGATACTAATAATCCAATAATATAATACTGGTATCCGGCTTAAAACAAAGCCTGCCAGTATTTTCCTTCCGAACATCATTCTTGTAGCTAGTACATGCATATGATCGAAACCCTACCGTAACACCATACGTCCTCTACATCGTTTAGCCTGAGCCAGGGAACCCTCTGTATGGGACTCTAAAGACTCGACAATACGCTGGCAGTAGGTTTAACCACAAGCCCTCCAGCGGCACTACTTGTGCGTAACGGCTACCCAGGTACATGTCGAAAGAGGTGGCCGATAAGCGAACTCATCCTAACCCCAACGAGCCTATGAGTAACACTTACCATACAGTCTGGTCTCTTCGTCTGATATGTCGCATATGAAGTCTAGGGGAGGTAAACGTCAGACCCCAGTAACTTGATAAGTCAAGCCGATGTGTGGCTCAGAACGGTTCGAGAAACTAATGATAACTTTTATCAGTAAATCTCAGCAACCCTGGCCAGGGATTTACAGTTATAGCCAATCGAGCATAGCACAACATCAACTCCCTATACCGGAAGAGACGAAACCCCTCCTATCGCTCACCGCCTCCATGTGATTCGGGACTGTACCCAAAATCCACCTCTTTGCATGACCCTGAATAGCCATGGTAGGGAGGAAATCAAAGCACAGTGGGAACCACACAAGACACTATGATGATCTTGGGTCTACAGACTAACCAGTACAAGTGTCACCAGAGATCTGCTATCTGACGATAGGTATATATACCATCAGGAGTTCTTGGCGAGTCCTGTTCGGTGTACCCATTCTCTAATAAGCACCTGTATACAATCTTTAATGTCAAACATCAATGATTGTGGGATCAACCATCGCCCCCAGGGTCAAGAAACGTACACACTAGTCTACTCTGGAATATCGATGCCCTGTCTCGATACTCCCTCGACTAGGAACTGTTAAAGGATGTGCTTGTAGACTACACAAGCCCCACTAGTATGATCTATTGTTAGGTATATGTATGCCCTAGAGGCCATTATTGTACATGTGATGTATATTATAGTGGATGCTTGGACATATATAGAGAGGACTTTCTTACTTGACATGATAGTATGCTATCTGGTTACTCTTTATCTTAACATATTGACTGGTATTCTTTACTGTCTTGCTTTCACTTGTTGATAAAGCCCTTAGGATATGTACTCGACTACTAGGATTATGATGAGATCATACTAGTGGGGCCAGGGTGGTCTACAAGTACATCCTTTAATCATTTCCTAGTCGTGGGAATATCGAGACCAGGGCATCGATATTCCAGTATAGATTAGTGTGTACGTTTCTTTTCCCTTAGAGGGTGATGGTTGATCCCATAACCATTGGTGTATGACATCAAAGATTGTACACAGGTGCTCATTGGAGAATGGGTACACCGAACAAGACTCGCCGAGGACTCCTATGTGGTAGTATACCTATCGTCAGATAGCAGTCCTCTGGTGACACTGGTACAGGTTAGTCTGTAGACGTGAGATCGTCATAGAGTGTCATGCCCCGCTTCCCAGAGTACGCTAAGATGGGCACGTGACATAGCCAACCATGCTACCTGTGGGTAGGAAGTATCCATCCACAGTCACATTACGGCTGTAGAGATATCAAGAAAAAATATAACTATCTAATACATGTCCATAAGCCAAGATAAAATGAGTCAAGAGTAATAAAAATGCGGAAGCAAGAGATCCAATACAAAATAACTGGAATGTATGTCCCATAATGCGGGCTCACATCAGGAATAAAATGCTGAAAGTAAAAGAACTAACTACTACAGAATCCTCACTGCTCAGCCTGCTGGCTGAAGTACTCCTGCTCGGACTGCAGCAAAGGTACGGAATCTGGGCCATGCAAAACCCAGACGTCAGCGCGTCATGTCATTAAGCAATAAAAATATAAACAGGGTAACAGGCAATGCAAATATAATCATAAATGGTAAAGCAGGTGTAACAGCAACATAAATCAGGGCAGTGAAAGGTAGTGTGCAGTGAGTAATCTAAACTGGTCTATTGGGTTAACTACTCTCAAGTCTTTGAAATCAATTTGATGAATCATCGATGTAACTCAATAGTATCCCGTGCATGTCCGGGATCACGGTGAAGATTCTCGGGCGGAAACCGAGACATGCCTCTAGGCACTAAAGGAAATGGGTAAAGATGAATGATGTCCATGGCATCATCCCAAGGCTGGCCTAGCCTCTAAAAGGTAATGGATAACGATGGATGATGTCAGCAACATCATCCCAAGGCTGGCCCAGCCTCTAAAACTGGTCGGTAAAGGTAGCACACTGTCGAGTTACAAGTCAGGTTTCATCATTGATTTCCCCATACCCCCAAGTTATAGGTGTTCAAGTCAGGTATTTAAGTAATCAAGAACAAATGCCAACACAGGAGCAGGTAGGTGCAGGTTTGTCTGGATAGACAACAGGAATGGTCCGTAAGGACTACATGTCAGGTTTGTTGGCATTAGACACAAGATCAGGTAACAGGTCAAGCTATGGTACATCAGGTCAAGTCAAGTAGTGTACGGTACCATGTCGGGTCAAGTAGTATGTGTGTAGCAAGTCATGTCAGGGTGTAAAGGATATCATGTGAGTGCTCATAATCAACTGACAAAAATCATGGTTGTAAATAAACAAGCATGGGTATCAATAACACAATAAATTGGCACATGTAATAGGTTAAGCAATATGTGCAGATTAAACTACTTAGCTGTATGGTCATCAGTTTGTGTTTTAAGAGATGGTTTCAGTATTATATGGATACAGTATGACAGATATGAATGTAAAAAAAATCAAGTTAATAAGTATTGAGTAATCCAGGGATGCGATGACATGTATAATATGTTCAATGGATGCAATTGTAACTAAACCGGTTACAGATGCACACGGATGTCCGATAGGTTAATACTAGAGAAAAATGGTATCATGGCTATAAAACAATTGTGATCATGTGGTCTAACATATACATGTGATTACTAGGTATAAACAACTAGATGCAACAATTAAGTTTCAAGTTCTAGATCAGAAAATATGTAAACGGAACGTTATGCGGTTAACTTGAAATTCAAGACTTTCGATTCTATCTAGAGATTTAATAGGAAAATAGATAAATTAGTATAAGAATAGTTTGAATAGCATGTAGCAAGTTTCACTTGCCTCGACGGATCGCGTAGTGGTAAACGGAACGTCACGCGTCGGCGGGAAACGTCGCGGCGCGCGCACGGTACACGGAATCAATCCAAACAACACACGATGAGATCACACGGGTCAGGTACGCTCACTGGGTCGTCGGGATCGTCGTCGGCACCACCGGATTCCGGAAAGTCAAAGAACAGAGAACATTAAACAAAAGGAAATTATGGAAAGAAAGAAGAAGAAAGGAATGGGAAGAAGAAAAGAATGAGAAGTGGAAGAATTGCTTACTGGTTATGCAGAGGAGTGATGGCGTCAACGGTGATGATTAGAAGAACTCCGACGAGGCTAGGGCTTAGTTTTAGAGGAGTTAGGGTTAGGTTAGGGTGATGATGCTCGGGTGTGTAGGGGGTAAGTGATGAAAGGAGAAGTGCAGAGAAGAGGGAGAGGAGGAGAGGAGAATGGTGACGGCGAGATCTTAGGGATTGCCGGCGGCGCTCGGGGAAGTTGGGTTGAAGGGTGCTCGGTGGGTGTGTACAGGGGAGAGATGCTTCGGAGGAAGAAGGAGAAGAAGAATATGGAGAGGAGGAGGAGATGACAAGGCACGATCGGAGTTGAGGAGACGAGGGAGTTAGGGTTTGAGGAGTGCGGTGAACTGCTGGGGTTCTCGTGGCGAGGTCTGCATGTTATCAACAGAAGAAGAAGAAGGAGAAGAAGACGATGCAGAAGGAAGGTGAGGGTAAGCGCGAGGGAGGTGATGGGATTCTCGTGAACAGGAGCCACGATAAGAGAGAGAAACGCAGGAGGAGAAAGAAAATTGTCTCGTTGTGGGGAGAGAGAAAGAGAAGGGAGAGAGAGAGTGAGAGAGAGAGAGAAAAGGGAACGTGGGGCCCAGTGAAGGAAAATGATTCCTGATTGGCTGAGGAAAAATGAGAGAGAAACGGAAAAGATTTCAGGGAAAAAGAGAAATAGACATGGAGCCTGGTGCATAAAGAAAGGGGATTGGCTCGGGAAAATTTGTAAAAGATTTTCTGGGTTTTGATTGGCTAGGTGAACGGTTGGGAAAGTTATAAAAAGATTTATGGAGTTATAAAAATAATATCATTGGCTAAAACTTTAATAGGCTGTAGAAATATATTTCAAACAGATTTTAAGAAATTTTGAAATAAATAGAATTTGGCGAAATACAAAATATTTCAGAATTGCGCCCGGGTCGGGTCCAAAAATTTGAATTTGAAATATGAAAAATATTGTCAGGTTCCAAAAGTTGAAATGAAGGATTTTCTAATTAAAAAGCATACCCCCAAGAGCGGATGCACGTACGTGCGTGTAGCCATCCAAACAAATCTGTTTCACTGAACGGGACGAGAACACGATGCAGGGACGCTACCACAGGGTTAGGGGTGACAATCAGGCCATGATATGTATTTAAAATGACTTAAAAGGTTATATGCAAGAATATTAAATGTTAGCGAAATCTATAATTAGGAAAAAAACGAGCTTAAGTAAACGGGTCGGATATAAAGCAAATTACCACTCAAAAATCAAACATGATAAATGAACTAGATACCATAAACCACATACAGTAACTGGAATTGGTATAACTGGACTCGGTTGTTATATTATACCCAACTACAAAAAGAATTTCGTCCTCGAAATTCTAAGAACACAAAAGAATAAACGACCAATAACTACAAGAAAAGATGGGAAACTTCTGCCGGATTTCAACTTGCCGCTCCCAAGTTGATTCTCCATGTGAGCGACTACCCCAAGAAACAAGTACCAGAGGGATATCCTTGTTCTTAAGAACCTTTTCCCTTCGATCCACAATCGCAACCGGTCGCTCCTCAAAAGTCAAGTCTTCTCGAACAGTCAGCTCCAAATGATCCAACACATGTGTTTCATCTTGAACATACTTATGGAGTTGTAACACGTGAAACACATCATGCACATTCGCCAAGGACTGCGGTAACGCCAAACGATGCGCTACCTCGCCAACACGCTCCAA
Source organism: Agapanthus africanus (assembly GCA_030015575.1). NCBI lineage: Eukaryota > Viridiplantae > Streptophyta > Magnoliopsida > Asparagales > Amaryllidaceae > Agapanthus > Agapanthus africanus. The sequence goes on along the minus strand of JASDDO010000004.1, from coordinate 282,842,163 downwards.
GATCTTGAAAGGCCCGACAAACCGAGGACTGAGCTTTCCTCGACTTCCAAAACGAATCACCCCTCTAGTCGGTGATATCTTCAAGAATACTAAATCATCCACGGCGAACTCTAGAGGTCTTCTCGACGTATCTGCCCAACTCTTCTGTCTGTCTTGTGCTGTTTTCATATGATTCCTGATAGTGTTAACTTTCTCAACTGTCTGCACAACCAAATCTGGTCCCAACATTCCTCGTTCACCGACATCATCCTAACAAACCGGTGAACGGCACTTGCGACCATACAAAGCTTCAAATGGAGCCATCTGAATAGTTGCCTGGAAACTGTTGTTGTAAGAAAACTCCACCAAATGTAGATGATCCTCTCAAGAACCCTTGAAGTCCAACATGCACGCTCTCAACATATCTTTAAGAGTTTGGATCATTCTCTCTGACTGGCCATCTGTTTGAGGATGATAAGCTGTGCTAAATTTCAATCGAGTCCCCAAACCTTCCTGTAAACTCCTCCGAAAAGGGTACTAAGAATCGAGTGTCACGGTCGAACACGATGCTCACCGGTACTCCATGCACTCTTATAATCTCCTGCATGTACTGTTCTGCCAAAGCTTCTGTTGATTGACCAACCCGAAAAGGAATGAAATGAGTTGCCTTGGTCAAATGATCAACAATCACCCATACTGCATTGTTGCCTTTTGGACTCCGCGGTAGAGCTGTCACGAAATCCATGGTTATATGTTCCCACTTCCAATGAGGAATCGGAAGTGGTTGCAATAAACCAGCAACCCTTTAATGTTCAGCCTTAACTTGCTGACACACTAAGCATTTTGTCACAAAGCAAGCAATCTCCTGTTTCATGCCTTCCCATCAGAAATGCTGTCGTATAACTCGGTACATCTTCGTGCCTCCTGGATGTACGGAATAAGCTGATCGGTGCGCCTCCTTCATAAGTTCTTCGCGAATATCTTCCTTTGGTACACACAACCGGCTACCATATCTCAACGAACCATCTTCATGGATCAATAAGTCAGTTCGAAGTCCAGCTTCAACCTGTTCTCGAAACTTTTGCAATCTAGGGTCCTACGGTTGCGCTGCTTTACTATTCTCGATCAACGATGAATGTACTTGCAGCTGCATCTACTGTCCTGAAGAATGCGGTAGCACACCCTCCAAATCAAACCTCCGAAAGCCTTCAATGAGTTCCTTCTATGCCGTCAACGTCTGAATTGCTGGTGACCGACTGAGCGCATCCGGCACAACACTAACTTTCCCCAGATGGCACTTAAGATCAAGATCGTAGTCAGCCATCGGCTTCAACCATCTACGTTGCCTCATACTAAGCTCCTTCTCCTTGCGCGTAAGCTTGGTCAAGTCTCAGCTAACCGAGCAAAATTTCCCACGAGCTTTTTGTAGTATCCTGCAAGCTCAAGAAAACTTCTGATCTCTACAACGTTCTTCAGAAATGGCCAGTCTTGAGCTGTTGCAATCTCCCTGGATAACAGTGATTCCATTTCCAGCTACGATTTGCCCTAACCTTACTTCTTCAATTCAAAACTCACACTTGCCCATCCTTGCATACAATCTTTCTTGCATCAATGTCTGCAGTGCGATCTTCAAGTGTGCCGCATACTCTTCCATACTCTTCGAGTAGACCAGAATATCTTCAATGAACACCACAATAAACTGGTCCAAGAATGATGGAAAGATTCGGTTCATCAAGTCCCTGAGTATAGCTGGTGCATTCGTAGCTCCGAAGGGCATCACTAAGTACTCGTAATGTCCATACCAGTGCGGAACGCCGCCTTGCAAATATCTTCTGATCTAACTCGGACCTAATGATATCCGGATCGCAAATCCAGCTTCGAGAATACCCTCGTGCCACTAAGCTGCTCACATAGTTCGCCAATTGCGAGGGATCGGGTACTTGTTCTTAATAGTCACCCTGTTTAATTCTCGATAGTCGATGCACATCCTTCTTCTTAACTAGAAGAACTAGAGCTCCCCAAGGAGAGTTACTGCTGCTAATCCAACCCTTCTCAAGCAATTTCAGTAACCTGCTTCTTAACTTCTTCCAATTCCACTGGTGCCATTGGATACTACGCTTTAAATACTGGCGCTGCACCAGGAATAAGATCAATTGCGAACTCCACGTCTCGCCTCGGCGGTTAACCTGATATGTCCTCGAACACATCCATGAAATCTCGAACAACAGCTAGCGCTTCATCTTTAGCAACCTTCATCGACGAAAGATCATTAATTGTCAGCCTAGCCCTAACCTCGACTGGCCCGACAGAACTGCTTCCTCTAGACAACCACTGGGTGTCCGGGAATCTGGAAATTCGCTTTCTTCACTCTACACTCAATGTGAGCGTGGAAAGTGCCGAGAAATTCCATTCCCAAGACTACACCGATTCTACAAGTAACAACTTCCAAGACCTCTGCAATAGCTCCCATCCGCAAACAACTACGAAACCAACCTTACACCCTCTACTAGTTATGATTTTCTCCAATCCCAGTGTGTATGTCGCAAAATTAAACAGGGTCATGAAAGTCATCGAGTGAACAGCAATAAACTTGGACGACATAAATCAATAGGATGCACTAGAATTGAATAACGCTAATGCGAGAAAACCATGGACAAATAGGGTACCTGAAACGACTTCCTCTGAAGGTTTAGCCTCTTCAGCCATCAGGGAAAAAGTCTGAGCCTGATTAGCTCCCCGAATAAACTTCTCCTGATCTGGAAGCTGCTCTTGCGGCGGCTCCCGAGTATCTTCCTTCAATCTTAGCCTTGACGGACAATTAACAATGGTGTGATCCTCTGATCCACAAATCAGACAAAGTCCAAGCCTCTTACGACAATCTCTTCGATAATGACCCGGTCGTTGGCAGAAGTTGCACAACATCCTTCCCTTTTTCTTGGGTAACACTGGCCTCCGAACATTCTCTTCCTTATGAAGTTTTGACAGACAAATACGGATAGTGTGATCCGCCGATCCACAAACCAAACAGAGTCCCTGTTTCCTTCGGCAATCCCTTTGCACATGTCCGGCAAACGGCAAAAGTCACAGATCACGCTCCTTCTCCGACCAGCAACGATTTTTTTCTTCCTTGGTGCCACACTGCGTCGGTTGACCGGAACACTTCTACGTACGGCCGTTTGGTTTAGTGCAAACGCCGGCTTCAGCTCGGTCTGCTGCTTGTGGTCCTCAAGCAAGTTACGAATTACTCCAAGCAAAGAAGCATCGTCCATACACCTCTGGTACGATTGTAGATTCCTAGCCTCCATGATACTGCAACCAAACACCAAATAGTATTAGTACGATAACAGATTCAACATATCGATCAAGGATATGAGTCAAGGCTAGAACTCCAAGTTACTTAAATAGAGTACCGCATTGTAACTATGCCGCGGTATCATAGTTACAATCACATAACTCCACTCAAGTTGTCTAAGCTCTAGAGATAAACAAAGGAAACCAGGTTTTCGAGTCGATATGCAAAGGAGGTTTGCACATCACAAAAGTAGAATCAGGAGGAGGTTAAGATTCAAGAATGGTAGGGCGGTAAGGTGGCAGGACATGTAACCTAATCACGGGTATTCTGATTCGTGTATTGGGTCCAATACCCAACTACAAAAGAATCAAACCCGATTAACCTATGGCTCTGATACCAAAAAGAACCATGTCACGCCCCGCTTCCCAGAGTATGCTAAGATGGGCACGTGACATAGCCAACCATGCTACCTGTGGGTAGGAAGTATCCATCCACAGTCATATTACGGCTGTAGAGATATCAAGAAAAAATATAACTATCTAATACATGTCCATAAGCCAAGATAAAATGAGTCAAGAGTAATAAAAATGCGGAAGCAAGAGATCCAATACAAAATAACTGGAATGTATGTCCCATAATGCGGGCTCACATCAGGAATAAAATGCTGAAAGTAAAAGAACTAACTACTACAGAATCCTCACTGCTCAGCCTGCTGGCTGAAGTACTCCTTCTCGGATTGCAGCAAAGGTACGGAATCTGGGCCATGCAAAACCCAGACGTCAGCGTGTCATGTCATCAAGCAATAAAAATATAAACAGGGTAACAGGCAATGAAAATATAATCATAAATGGTAAAGAAGGTGTAACAGCAACATAAATCAGGGCAGTGAAAGGTAGTGTGCAGTGAGTAATCTAAACTGGTCTATTGGGTTAACTACTCTCAAGTCTTTGAAATCAATTTGATGAATCATCGATGTAACTCAATAGTATCCCGTGCATGCCCGGGATCACGGTGAAGATTCTCTGGCTGAAACCGAGACATGCCGCTAGGCACTAAAGGAAAAGGGTAAAGATGAATGATGTTCATGGCATCATCCCAAGGTTGGCCTAGCCTCTAAAAGGTAATGGATAACGATGGATGATGTCAGCAGCATCATCCCAAGGCTGGCCCAGCCTCTAAAACTGGTCGGTAAAGGTAGCACACTGTCGAGTTACAAGTCAGGTTTCATCATTGATTTCCCCATACCCCCAAGTTATAGGTGTTCAAGTCAGGTATTTAAGTAATCAAGAACAAATGCCAACACAGGAGCAGGTAGGTGCAGGTTTGTCTGGATAGACAACAGGAATGGTCCGTAAGGACTACATGTCAGGTTTGTTGGCATTAGACACAAGATCAGGTAACAAGTCAAGCTATGGTATATCAGGTCAAGTCAAGTAGTGTACGGTACCATGTCGGGTCAAGTAGTATGTGTGTAGCAAGTTATGTCCGGGTGTAAAGGATATCATGTGAGTGCTCATAATCAACTGACAAAAATCATGGTTGTAAATAAACAAGCATGGGTATCAATAACACAATAAATTGGCACATGTAATAGGTTAAGCAATATGTGCAGATTAAACTACTTAGCTGTACGGTCATCAGTTTGTGTTTTAAGAGATGGTTTCAGCATTATATGGATACAGTATGACAGATATGAATGTAAAAAAAATCAAGTTAATAAGTATTGAGTAATCTAGGGATGCGATGACATGTATAATATGTTCAATGGATGCAATTGTAACTAAACCGATTAAAGATGCACACGGATGTCCGATAGGTTAATACTAGAGAAAAAGGGTATCATGGCTATAAAACAATTGTGATCATGTAGTCTAACATATACATGTGATCACTATGTATAAACAACTAGATGCAACAATAAAGTTTCAAGTTCTAGATCAGAAAATATGTAAACGGAACGTTAGCGGTTAACTTGAAATTCAAGACTTTCGATTCTATCTAGAGATTTAATAGGAAAATAGATAAATTAGTATAAAAATAGTTTGAATAGCATGTAGCAAGTTTCACTTGCCTCGACGGATCGCGTAGCAGTAAACGGAACGTCACGCGTCGGCGGGAAACGTCGCGGCGCGCGCACGGTACACGGAATCAATCCAAACAACACACGATGGGATCACACGGGTCAGGTATGCCGCTGGGTCGTCAGGATCGTCGTCGGCACCACCGGATTCCGGCAAGTCAAAGAACAGAGAACATTAAACAAAAGGAAATTATGGAAAGAAAGAAGAAGAAAGGAATGGGAAGAAGAAAAGAATGAGAAGAGGAAGAATTGCTTACTGGGTATGCAGAGGAGTGATGGCGTCAACGGTGATGATCGGAAGAACTCCGGCAAGGCTAGGGCTTAGTTTTAGAGGAGTTAGGGTTAGGTTAGGGTGATGATGCTCGGGTGTGCAGGGGGTAAGTGATAAAAGGAGAAGTGCAGAGAAGAGGGAGAGGAGGAGAGGAGAATGGTGATGGCGAGATCTTAGGGATCACCAGCGGCGCTCGGGGAAGTTGGTTTGAAGGGTGCTCGGTGGGTGTGTACAGGGGAGAGATGCTTCGGAGGAAGAAGGAGAAGAAGAATATGGAGAGGAGGAGGAGATGACATGGCACGATCAGAGTTGAGGAGACGAGGAAGTTAGGGTTTGAGGAGTGCGGTGAACTGCCGGGGTTCTCATGGCGAGGTCTGCATGTTATCAACAGAAGAAGAAGAAGGAGAAGAAGACGACGCAGAAGGAAGGTGAGGGTAAGCGTGAGGGAGGTGATGGGATTCTCGTGAACAGGAGACGTGATAAGAGAGAGAAACGCAGGAGGAGAAAGAAAATTGTCTCGTTGTGGGGAGAGAGAAAGAGAACGGAGAGAGAGAGTGAGAGAGAGAGAGAAAAGGGAACGTGGGGCCCAGTGAAGGAAAAGAATTCCTGATTGGCTGAGGAAACATGAGAGAGAAACGGAAAAGATTTCAGGGAAAAAGAGAAATAGATGTGGAGCCCGGTGCACAAAGAAAGGGGATTGGCTCGGGAAAATTTGTAAAAGATTTTCTGTGTTTAGATTGGCTAGGTGAACGGTTGGGAAAGTTATAAAAAGATTTATGGAGTTATAAAAATAATATTGTTGGCTAAAACTTTAATAGGCTGTAGAAATATATTTCAAACAGATTTTAAGAAATTTTGAAATAAATAGAATTTGGCGAAATACAAAATATTTCAGAATTGCGCCCGGGTCGGGTCCAAAAATTTGAATTTGAAATATGAAAAATATTGGCAGGTTCCAAAAATTGAAATGAAGGATTTTGTAATTAAAAAGCATACTCCCAAGAGCGGACGCACGTACGTGCGCGTAGCCGTCCAAACACGTCCTTTTCACTGAACGGGACGAGAACACGATGCAGGGATGCTACCACAGGGTTAGGGGTGACAATCAGGCCATGACATGTATTTTAAATGACTTAAAAGGTTATATGCAAGAATATTAAATGTTAGCGAAATCTATATTTAGGAAAACAACGAGTTCAAGTAAACGGGTCGGATTTAAAGCAAATTACCACTCAAAAATCAAACATGATAAATGAACTAGATACCATAAACCACATACAGTAACTAGAATTGGTATAACTGGACTCGGTTGTTACATAGAGTATTGTGTGGCTCCCACTGTGCTTTGATTTCCTCCCTACCACGGCTCAAAGGAGTCGTGCAAACTGGTGGATTTTGGGTACAATCCCGAGTCACATGGAGGCAATGAGCGATAGGAGGGGTTTCGTTTCTCCCGGTATTGGGGGTTGATGTTGTGCTATGCCTGATTGGCTATAACTGGAAGTCCCTGGCCAGGGCTGCTGCTGAGATTTACTGATAAGAGTTATCAGTAGTTTCTCAAACCGTTATAGGCCAAACATCGGCATGACTTATCACATTACTGGGGCCTGACGTTTACCACCCCTAGACATGATATGCGATATATCAGATGAAGAGACCGGACTGTCCGGTAGTGTTACTGATAGGCTTCATGGAGAGTATGGACGAGCTTGCTTGTTGATTTTCATATCGCTCAATACCTGGGTAGCCGTTACTTCCAGCTAGTACCGCTGACGGCTTGTGGGTGACTGATGTGATCATCACATATTGCTGGCATATTGACGTGTCTTTAGAGTCCCACACAGAATTTTCCTGGTTCAACCGAAACGAAGTATGACACATATGTGATATGTGTATGGGCCTGATTAAATACGTGTATGTGATACCGTATTGTAATCTGGCAGTTATCTGTTATCGGTTATATGTGATATAACCAGATTGTCGAATCAAGTGTTGATTTGATAATGTGATATACAGATAAATGATATTAGTTGGTCATATGTGATATAACCGGATTATTAAATCAAGTATTGATTTAATAATGTGATATATATTATATTTGATATAATTGTATCTTAACTAATATCATAGCTCACTAAATATTTTTTTATATGTATTAATATATATATATATGTGTGTGTGTGTGTGTGTGTGTGTGTGTGTATGTATTTATATGTGTGTGTGTGTGTGTGTGTGTAGCATGGCATGATTTCTATTTTTGAGAAAAATAGAAAAAGAGGTGGAAAATGAGAGCATGGTTGCAAGTATGGGCTTTATGCATAGTTTATTCATCTTAACTCACTATTCAAGCATGGTTGCAATTTTATATTGCAAAATTGCATGCTTGAATGAGTGGGGGTCAAGGGTTGCCATTCATTCTTTGTTCATTCTCAACACTTAGCCATTTTTCTTGAGTTGCTCCTATGGTTGCTCTCTAGCTTTATCTTTCTTCTCAAATGTCATGGTTCAAGCTTCAACCCTCACATGAGATGTGAATCATTAAGCTTGAACACAAACAAGTGAGCAAAATAAACCCTTACTTCACCATCTCACATTAGATTAGCAATTTGATGTGGAGTGTTGCCTTCACTAATGAGATTAGTGAAGGGTTAGCTTGAGCTAGTGGACTTTGGGTGGATCGTCTTTGGCACGAAAATCACGAAGGAGGTTCATTCAACTCGAAGAGGAGCCTAGTAGAGTAGCGTGGACTTCAACCCAGAGCTATTGAAGAGACTCGAACTACAAAGGTTGTATGCTCTTTTTTCTCTCTTAAGTTCATCACAGCACAAAAGGAAAACCCTAATAATCTAGTAAAGATCTTGTTAGTCTAACTTAGCACTTAATAAAAATTAAAATTTGGCATGCTTGATACTTCTTGAACCTCATGGTGGTGCTAAGGTCGACTTTCATCTATATCATAATCCTGGAAGTCAAAGCTACATCCTAAGGGCTTCATCAACATGTATACAAGATATGAAATACAACACATCATATGTTAAGATGAAGATAAACCAAATAGCGTACTATCATATTGAGCAAGATTGTTTCTGTACATATATATCCCTAGTATCCTATACAATACAGGCCTCTAGGGCATACATATCCAACAATCTCTCACTTGCACTAAGGCCTTTAGTTGGTGCAATAAGTACTCATTGTCTACACTAGAACCAGTTGCCGGCATACCGCATGCTCAATATCTCGAACAGTCTCTCAAACTGGACTTGAGGGATGGTTTTAGTGAATGGATCTGCTGTATTGTATTTTATGTCCACTTTACGCACCTCGATCTCCTGGCAATCCACTGTCTCCCAGATCAAGTGATACCGCCTCAAGATATATTTAGATTTCTGATAGGACCACGGTTCCTTTGCCAAAGCCATGGCTCCACTGTTATCGCAATTCAAAGGTATTGGATTAGTAATGGATGGATCCACCTAAAGTTCAGAAATGAACTTCCTCATCCAGACTGCCTCTTTTGCGGCATCATTAGCAGCAATATACTCATTTTTCATCGTAGAGTCAGCGACTGTATCCTTCTTGGAACTCTTCCAACATACCGCCCCTCCATTAAGGGTAAATACAAACCCTGAGATGGACTTGCTGTCATCCTTATCGCTCTGGAAATTAGAATCGATAAAGGCCTGCATTTGGAGATCTTCATTACCATACACCAAGAACAATTCTTTAATCCGTCGCAAGTACTTAAGAATGTTCTTCACAGCAGTCCAGTGTTTCTCCCCCGGATTGGATTGATACCTACTTACTACACTGAGCGCGTAAGCTACATCTGGACGAGTACATAACATCACATACATTATAGATCCTACCACCGAAGCATAGGGTATAATGCTCATACGAGCCCTCTTTTCATCAGTCTTTGGAGACATATCTTTGGAGAGGGTCATCCCATGACAAGAGGGTAAGTTATCTCGCTTGGAATCTTCCATACTAAACCTCTTTAGTATGGTGTCTATATACCTCGATTGGGACGATCCCAACAATCTCTTAGACCTATCTCTATAGATCTTAATGCCCAAAATGCATGAGGCATCACCCAGGTCCTTCATGGAGAATCTTTGCGATCAGAATAGCTTGACCGATTGTAGCATAGGAACGTCATTTCCTATCAAGAGAATGTCATCCACGTATAATACGAGGAATGTGACTGTACTCCCTACAATTTTTTTATAAATGCAAGGTTCATCTACATTTTTGATAAAATCAAACACTTTGATTGCATCATCAAAGCAGATGTTCCAACTCCATGATGCGTGCTTTAATCTGTAGATGGATTTAAGCAACCTGCATGCTTTTTCGCTGCTCCCACTATCAATGAAGCCCTCCGGCTGATCCATAAAAACACATTCATCTAAATCACCATTTAGAAATGCTATTTTAACGTCTATCTGCCAGATTTCATAGTCGTAGTAAGTAGCAATAGCAAGCAGGATCCGAATGGATTTAAGCATTGCAACTGGAGAAAAAGTTTCGTCACAGTCGCTATCTTTATAGGTCTTCACTTGTCCATCCACACCAATCTTTTTCTTAAAGATCCACTTGCACCCTATGGGTTTTACTCCAGAAGGTGCAACCTCCAAAGTCCATACTTTGTTGGTGTGCATGGATTCCATTTCGGATCGTATGGCATCCAGCCATTTCACTGAGTCACCACTTGTGATAGCTTGCTGAAAGCTAGTTGGGTCATTATCGTTTATGATGCAATCTTCTCTATCACCATCAATTAAAAAACCATAGTATCTATCAGGTGGGTAAGAAGTCTTACTAGATCTACGGAGTGGCTGAGACTTGTTGGGTTCTATTGAAACTTCGGATTCAACCAAATCGTCAGTTATTGTTTGTGGATATGAAATTTCTTCCAGTTCTACCGCATTGCCAACAGTGTCATTTGTAAAAAAATCATTTTCTAAAAATGTGGAATACTGAGAAACAAACACTCTTTGTTCCTCCCTGTGGTAGAAAAGATATCCATATGAATGTTTGGGATATCCCACAAATTTACACAAAACCGATCGTGTCTCGAGTTTGTGGATTCTGCTTTTTAATAAAAGCAGGACAACCCCATATCCTAACTCGTTTAAGAGATGGTTTCTTCCCATAGCATATCTCATTTGGAGTGGTAGGCACGGTTTTGGTCGCAACCCTGTTTAACAGATATATTGCAGTCTCCAATGCATGTCCCCAGAACGAAAGTGGTAACTCAGCATCATTCATCATCGAACGTACCATATCTAATAGGGTACGATTTCTCCGTTCTGACACACCGTTGTGTTGTGGTGTGTACGGAGGAGTGAGCTGAGAGAGAATCCCATTCTCTTTTAGGAAATCTAGGAACTCTGTACTTAGGTACTCTCCTCCTCGATCTGATCGAAGTTTCGTGATACTCAACCCAGTTTGTTTCTCTACTTCAAGTTTATACTCTTTGAAATTTTCGAAGGCTTCAGACTTATGTTTCAACAAGAACACGTGTCAAAATCTTGAGAAATCATGAGTAAAAGTTATGAAGTATGAAAAACCATTTCTTGCATGTGTAGAAATTGGTCCACATACATCACTATGTATGCGGCCTAAGAGTTCAGTAGCTCTCTCTCCATGTCCAGTAAACGGAGTTTTTGTCATTTTACCCTTGATACAAGACTTACAAGTCGCATAAGATTTATATTCAAAAGAGTTTAAATATCCATATTTATGTAGCTTGGTTAGTCTTGTTTCGTTAATATGACCAAATCAATAATGCCAAATGAAAGCTTCATTTGTGTCTGAAATCTTTTTTTTTGTTTGTGTGTTGTATGTTCAAAACTGTTTGTTGATTCAGGATGTAGATCCTATTATTTAATGTACCATACCCAATCAACTGTTGATTTAAGTTAATGTTCATAACATTATTCTTCCCTCATGGGAACTGAATAAAGCAGCAAAGAAATACACAAGAGGAGCATCACGTGTCCACACGTGATTGGGAATCACATGGGGACACGTAACCTTCTATGAGCAAAGTTATAGGCGCCGAGATACACAATTTGAGATGGGGCCACGTGCCAGCACGTGATGGGTTACTAAACCCTTTGAACTAATAGAGTTGAATTCTGATCAAAAGGAGTCACGTGCCCACACGTGATGGGCCTTTAAACCCACTGAAAGGAATTAAAAGGTATAATAAAACAACAGGAAAAAAACAATGGGGCATTACGTGCCCACACGTGACTAGGGGTCACGTGCTAACACGTGATGAGTTCCCGAGTTCTCTAAAATAACAGAATTAAATTCTGGTTAAATGCTTAATCAGTGGGTCACGCGCCACCACATGATAGGGCCTTAAAACTCTCCGAGTTAGTGGAAAGAAAACCCTAAATGGGGCATCACGTGCCCACACGTGACAGGGGGTCATGTGCCAACACGTGATGGGTTCCTAAGATCTCTGAACTAATAGAATTAAATTCTAATTAAATGGTCAATCAATGGGGTCACGTGCTAACACGTGATAGGCTCTTAAACCTTCTGACCTAATAGAATTAAATTCTAATTAAGGGAAATCAAAAACCCTAATTAGAAAAATATTTCCCTAGATCTTTCCAAACAAAAAGATTGCGCTCTGTAAAGTGGAGTACCGTTGGATTAAAATTTTAATGGTGATTAAAAATCACCAATTTATAGAAAGATTCTATACAAGGAGATATTTCCCTAAAATTTTCCAGGAATAACAGATAAAATATCTTTTGGATTAAAATCCAATGGTGAATAAAATTCACCGAGTGATCTAAAAGATCATCTTGGTTACAAAATCAATCAAAATATTTCAATGAAAGATTGAAAAAAAAACAAACCGATTCTTTTCTTTCTCCTATAAATAGGAGACAAGAGGAGAAAAGAAAGGAGGAGAGACAACAACAGAGAGAAAAAAGAAGAGAATTTAATTCTCCAGAGGGAAAAGAAGATTTCTTCAGAAAAGAAAGAAACCCTAGATAAGAGAGGGAAAGAGATCATTCTATAAGCTCCTACAAAATAAAAAGAGAATTTAATTCTCAAACTAAGAGTTTAACTCTTCTGAATAAGAACTTAGTTCTTCCTTTGGTTGAAGATCAGCAGAAGCAGATCTCCCCATAAGTTGAGAATTTAATTCTCATCGGGGCGATTATGCCATGCAGATCTAAAATCCAAGGGAGGACCTAAGTTGTGAGAATTTTATTCTCCCACAAAACATATAGGAATTTAGTTTCTCCAACAAAGATAGGGTTTAACTCTTAATTTAAGAACTTAGTTCTTCCCTCTGGTTGAAGATCCGCAGAAGCAGATCTCCCCATAAGTTGAGAATTTAATTCTCATCGGGGAGATTCTGCCATGCAGATTCAAGACTTAGAGGGAGAATTGGGTATAAAAGAATTTAATTTTTCCAAATACATAGGAATTTAATTTCTCTAAATAAAATTAGGGTTTAACCCTATAAAAGAATTTAATTCTTAAACAAGGGATCTAACTCTCCATGCACGTAAAAGAAATCAGTACCCGACCTGATCACGTATGCCCACGTGACTCCCCTCCTCAGTGATCAAAAGAGAACAAATGAAATTGGGTCACGTGCTCCCATGTGACCCTTGAACAAACTCCTCAAAATAAGAAGTGAAGAACAGATTTTGGATGCCTCATGTGCTCCCACGTGACCCCTGACAAGCACTATTTTAAAGATGGGGTAAAACTGAAGGATTAAATATCCAACACATGGGCGCCCTCACGTGTCCCCACATGACCCTTAACAAATCCTGTTAATATCCAGTGCATGGTACCCATCACATGCCCACACGTGATGGCCATGAAGACTAAAAGTGTTTAACACTTATTTGAATATTTTGAGAATAAAATAAAGGAAGTTTGGGCCCAACACTCAACCGTCTCACGTGACCTCACGTGAGCGCTTCTTTTTTAGTGTTTAACACTATTTTGTGCGCTGCATCCCTAGTGTTTAACACTATTTTGAGCGCATCACGTGGGAGCACGTGATAGCTGAGTTTACTCTAGTGTTTAACACTATATCCAAGCCAATCTCAGCTTGAACTAGCCAAGTTTTCCAGAGGCAGTACCCATTTCTTTTGACTGAACCTCAAACACACTTTTGTCTTCCAAAATTGGTCATCTCATATGACATTCAAAATAATTCCCAGAGCCCTTTTAATTAACTTTGGTTCAAGGGTACATCTCTTCACACCTCTGATACATGTCTTTATAATTCTTCAACATCTTCAGAGAGGTGATGGGTCCCGATGACCAATAACTATTTGGTGCATTTCCAAACCCATGTTTGTATCTGAACTTGGACCATAATGTCCTTAAACTAAATAATAGAGCCCAAATGCTCTTTTGTTAGATCTAAATGATCCTGTTAAGTAGATCTTAGTCTAATATTAGACTAACGTATCCTTAACAAACGTTTAAATTGATCTTAATCTCAAACGAGATTAACGATCCTTAAATCAATCCAATTATAGATCCTCCAACCAATATTGGTTCACGGGTACATCTCTTCACTCCTCTGATACATGTCGTTGTAATCCTTCAACGTCTTCAGAAAGGTGACTAGTCCCGACAACCAAACATCCCTCGGACTGTGGGGTCCTTAAACTCATGAACTATGATGTCCTTAACCTCGGACTGTGGGGTCCTTAAACTCATGGACTATGATGTCCTTAACCTCGGACTGCAGGGTCCTTAAACCCATGGACTATGATGTCCTTAACCTTGGATTGTGGGGTCCTTAAGCCCATGGACTATGATGTCCTTAACCTTGGACTGTGGGGTCCTTAAGCCCATGGACTATGATGTCCTTAACCTCGGACTGTGGGGTCCTTAAACCCATGGACTATGATGTCCTTAACCTCGGACTGTGGGGTCCTTAAACCCATCGACTATGATGTCCTTAACCTCGGACTGTGGGGTCCTTAAGCCCATGGACTATGGTGTCCTTAACCTTGGACTGTGGGGTCCTTAAGCCCATGGACTATGGTGTCCTTAACCTTGGACTGTAATGTCTTTAAACCCATAGACTATGATGTCCTTAACCTTGGACCGTCATGTCCTTAAACTAACAATGGACAACAATGTCCCTAAACTAAACAATAGAGCCTAAATGATCTTTTGTTGGATCTAAATGATCCCGTTATGTTGATCTTAGTCTAAAATTGGACTAACGTATCCTTAACAAACGTTTAAGTTGATCTTAGTCTCAAATGAGACTAACATATCCTTAAATCCAACCCCAAACCCAAATCTAAGAAGATACGGATTTGGACTATCCACGCCCTACGGGTGACAACATAAATTAGTCTCCGTATACAATCCACGGGCAACCAAAAAACAAAACAAACACACACGACACGAATTGACCATCTGGAGAAGGAGAAAGTGGTTACCGCGATGCGGTAGCGTAATTAAATGCAGGGGCTTGCACCTGCAGGGAAGAGTGTCCCCACAATCAAAAACCCCTCGACGAGGGGGAATCTAACGAAGTCTGCTACATCGGCCGCATCCATTTAAATCTTCGATACATGGTGTCATAAATCAACTTGGCATCTTCGGAGAGGTGGACGGATAGCACCAAATAGCATCTGCCCTCGAAATTCACGCCCTGACGTCCCAACGTCCCGGTCGCGTCTTTCGGCGTTGAACAGATTCTGGCACGCCCGGTGGGACCTTTTCCTCTTTCCACTCCACACTTTGTGTGTCGTGTTTCATGAACGAATGGCGGTTTGCTTTGTTTGTCCCTGGATTCGAGGTGCTAAGATTTGGTGTCTTGCTCCGTGAAGAGAAAATGGCTTCCAACTGCACACACTGCAACAACTCCCGCTCCGTCCCTGTTGGAGGAGTGACTTATGGGCCTCAAGCGGCCTCCCTTTTTACAATACTGGTGGAACAGGTCACGCAAGCCACCACTGGGCTATTCTTCAGGACCATGATCCAACCAACGAGCTTCAGCGCTCCTATACTGTCACAGGAAGCTGCGAAGAAGTCGGTCTTTGATCAGCTTGCAACCACCACGGCCCCTCTTAGCGGGTCGTCCAACTCTAATGCCTCAGTCTTCGATAGGCTGGGTCAAAGCTCAAGTGGGCTCGCAAAGAGGCTCGCAATACCAGAGAAGGACATTCCAACTCCTGCTACAGTGGAGGTCGTCCAAGCTGCTCCCCCTACTCGAAGGTCGGCTTTTGACAGGTTGACCATTCCCTCTCAGCAAGCATCTGTCTTTGACAGGCTGGCGCCAACAACAGACTCTCATCAGAACAGAGGGCATGGAAAAGCTGATCCAACAGCGGAGGTGATCCTGACCGCACGACATGCTCGACATCGCCACCGGCGCCGAGTGAGAAAAGCTGGGGGCAATTCCCCTTCTGGACTGACTCCGCCAGCTCCAATAGTGGAAGTTGATGCTGTTGTTCCAACCGGGAAAAGCTTTGAACTACTTAACAGGGTGCGCAGAAATTCACCAACTGCTGTGCTGAAAAGATCTCCTCCACCAATAGAGAACGCTACAAAGGCGAAGCTGGAGCAGCCCCCTCAGCGCCTGTCCTCTAAAATTTATAAAGTTTGGCGACAGGTCCAGGATTCCGTGGTAGATCAAGACTATCTTCGCCGACAGAAAAAGATGAAGGTTCGGCAAGAAGAGGACCACCCTGTCAAGCCACAGAAGGCGACCGCTACTTGGGTGCCCACTGCAACGGCCCCCTCAATTTCGACCGCTCATAAAAGGAGAAAGCTGGAGAAAATCCCGGTGTCTGCGACGAATCACAAGAACACTGAATCTAAACGCCCCAATCCTCGGGGCATGGTGGTCCACACTGTTTATATGGAATCCGGGAAAGAGGATAGTCGTATCTCTACGGGTCATCGACCTCTTACGCGATCCGTGACAAAAGCCCAGGAGCAGCAACAGAAGCTTTAGGAAATGCTAACGCAAATGGCCACACTCACTGGGCCAAAAGAAAGCCTGGAGGCGTCATCAGAGCAGCGTCATGAACAGGAAACCGATGCTGACTTCCTCCGCAGAATCCTCGAAAAGAAGGACAGAGAAGCAGCGGAACAAGCGGCCAATATAAAACGAATGGTGCTTCTCTTCCAAGACATGGTCGGGATGATGATACAACTGGATTCTTCGGCTGAAGACCCTCCGATTGTCCTCGAAGATGACAGAGGGGAGACATCGAACCCTCTTCCGGCTTGTTCAGTAGCCAAGGAGGAGACCATCTCCAAAGCCTCCCTGGATGATTAAATCGCTCAACAGATACGAGCTCACCAGGTGAATGAAGCATCCGGTCAGATTGTTAAGACTGGACGACCCTATCCGGGTTGGTATGACCAAATAAAGTACCCGCCGGGATATACGATCCCTAAATTCTATGTATATAAGAGGATCGGAAACCCGCACTAACATGTTGCTCAATTTAGAGCCTTGTGCGGTAATACTGGAGGTGATGATAAACTACTGCTCCGCCAGTTAGTTGGCATCTTGTCGGAGACAGCATTCGAGTGGTATTCGGAACTCCCGAATGACTCTATCAAGATGTTTGCAAAAATGGAGTTACTCTTTACACAAAGGTTCGCAAGCGCTAGCGAACGCACCCCGATCACCGCATTAATTAACGCCAGAGTGAAGCCAGGTGAGACATGGATGCAGTACGCGATACGGTAGCGGAATCTATGGTCGAAGTGCGAGCAGCTCATCGAAGAAGCGTTTGCGGTAGGCATGTTCATGGGTACTCTCGACCTTCAGGCGGCCATTTCCCAATTCATGATGTTCTTCAAGCCAACTACTTTTCAGTCCTTGATTGATAAGCTGGCCCAAATGGACCAGATGGGCCACAGGCCTTCCTCTTCGAAGCCGGAGCCGCGGAATGAAAAAAGGAAAGGGAAAGCGACCTTCGTCGCCAATGCTCAACAGCAGCCCAGTGGTCCAAAACTAACTGATCGCCAAGACGAGAGACGACGATTCTTTAATGAGAAAATGAAGCGCCCTTATTCGTTTCCCCGGGACAAAATGAGGAGATTGCTCGAGCTGGCGGTACACAACAAGCTCATCAACTTGCCGGATCTAAAACGTCCATTGCAACCCGGTGAGGCTAATAATCCCAATTATTGCCCCTATCACCAAGCGATAGGCCATCCAATCGAAGATTGCTTCGTCTTCAAAGGGTGGATTGAGAACCAATACCAACAGGTCAAATTCGCACTGTCCGAGAATTGGAAAGTAAACCCGCCCCAGTCACACGCTCTCAAAAAGGCGGACACACCGGGGGAATCATGCTCTTTTATAGAAGAAGCTCCATGGGAGATCGTTTTCTCAGCCAAAATGAAAAGAATGCTGAAGGATCTCCAAACATGAACGGTGATCAAATGGAAAAGTCCGCTGGAACCCGAAGTCATCAAGGGAATGCTGAAGCCACATATGACTCCAAAAATTAGTGGTGATAGTCAAAGCGCCCATACCCAGCCGTCAAAGTCTTCAAAGAAGAAGAAGAAGACCAAAAAGCCCGTGAAGCCTGGTGACAAGCGCATGGATCTGCAAAAACATATCGACGCACTGGAAGAATATAACCAGAAGGCGCGAACCCCGGTCACACTTCAAGAGTTTCTCAGCCACATCCTTGAGGACGGAGATGATGATAATGGAGAAGAGTCGTCAGATGAACTTGAGGATTATATGGCAAGCTGCCATGTGATCTCTCACTCGTCGATAGACGGTGAAGAAGCTCCTGATGTAGAGAAACTGGGAGCAGATCCCGAAACAGAACTCCTAGGACCGTCATATGAAATGATTGACGCGCTCCTGAACGAAGCTCTTCTGAAAAGCAAAGCTGATCGGGAGCGCGAAATGGCCATATTTGGAAAAGCCAAACGCTAGCGACTGGACGAAAGGGTTAAAACACTCCCACCAGATCAAAGCACATCCGCCGCAAATAAAAGCAGGTTCAAGAAAAGGAAAAGGTTCGCCAAAGCCATATCGATGGGAATGAATCTCCCTTCTTTCAGAGGAAATTCTCCTGCCGGTATACATCTTGATGAAGCGGACGTACATCTTAACTTCTACTTATATCATCAGAGAATTGCGCACCCTACTGAAGAATGCGACGCCTTTAAAATTGGTGGTAAGGATACGTGGCTCACCGGCAGCACTTCAAGAGGATGATGCATGAAGCTCGTCGACAGCGGAAAAATGCGATAGACGAACGAAGAAAAGCTGCCGACAACTGTCACATGGTTGATAGTAGGGGATCACAAGTTCTCACCTTCGGGAGCGATTCTGAAGAAGAAATGGCTCTCAGCCCTCTCTTCAAAGAATCCACCACAGGAAAAGAGGAAGAAATGAAGAGCTACGAGAACATTCAGCTGCGCAATCGCACGCTACCGAAAAGAATCTCGGACCCGTAAATAAGGAATCGAACAAAAAGTATAAGGGGAAGGGAAAAGCGACTTTTGTCGTCAACGCTCAACAACAACCGAGTGGCCCGAGACCGGATGCTCGCCAAACCAACAAGCGATAATCCCTCGATGAGAAGTTGAGACGTCCCTACTCGTTTCGCCGGGATAAAACAAGGAGACTGTTTGAAATAGCAGTGCGCAACGGGCTCATCACTCTACCGGAGCCGAAACACCCACTACAACTGAACGATATCAACGATCCTAATTACTGCCCCTACCACCGAGTATTGGGCCATCCGATCGAAGATTGCTATGTCTTCAAAAATTGGGTTGAAGACCAGTATCAACAGGAAAGTTTGCACTGTTTGAAAACTGGAAGATGAACCCGCCACAACCACATGCTCCGAAAAAGATGGACATACTGGGGGCATCATGCTCATTCATAGAGAAAGCCCCATGGACCGAAAAGTCTGTAAACTAGAAATTCGCCTCAAATATGGCAACAACGGACCGAGATGTCCTAAAACTAACAACGGACCGAAACGTCCTTAAACTAACGATGGATCACTATATCCTAAAACTGGATACAGACCGAAACGTCGTTAAACTACTATAAACCGCAACATCTTAGGGCTGACGCGTTAAAAAAAGGGGTACGTCCATAAGCAAAATGGGCACGGATGAAAACCCGAAAGGGCTCCGTGAGTAAAAACAGCAGGACTACCGGCGAGTTTGTGAAAACCCGAAAGGGTGCAATCTCGTTAAAAGACACTTGCAAGGTCCTCTCGACCCTATAAGGAGAAAATACCTGCGTGAGATCCTTACGAATCATAAGGGAGCAACACACTTATGGATCCCCACGATTCCTAAGGAGAAATTACAATTATGAGATCCTCATGACTCGTTAGGAGAATTACCCTTTGAGACCCTCACGGCTCATAGGATTCAAAAGACTTATGCTACAGGGATCTGAACCTGTTTTTAAGCCATTACAATCTCCAGTGCTGCCCTACAAGCGGCTCAATATTGATCCTTGTATACAATCCACGGACACGAATAAACATTTCCCTAACAAAGTCCCATTAGAGACTGGGGATATTCTCATACGGTGAACAGCCCTTGTAAGTTCTCTCAACTTATATGGAGAAAACACTCTTGTAAGATCCTTACGACTTATTAGAGACCATACACTTGGGAATCCTCATGATTCTTAAGGAGAAAACGCACTTACGAGATCCTCACGACTCGTAGGGAGAAATACCTTCATGAGACCCTTACGGCTCATGAAGTTAAAAGCCTTAGTCGACAGGATCCTAACCCTGATTGCTAAGCCACCTTTGTTCGAACCGACAAAGGCAAATGATGATTCGCTCCTGGCAATATCCCAGTTGTAGAGATGTTGATGGCTAAATCGGTATCAAATCCCTAGTCCTTTACTCGCAGCAAAGATCAGCGAGCCATAAATGCATATAAAATAGCCGAAAGGATAGGACAACTAAATCAGCAAGTAAAATATATGCATTCAAAAATAGCCAAAATGATCGGGCAACTTGCAATAAAAAACAGCGAGTAAATAAAAAAAATAGCCGAAATGACTGGGCACTGCGAAAAATAGCCGAAATGATTAGGCAATCGTGACTTTCGCGATATAAAAGCTGAAATGATAGAGCATTGCGGAAAGAAAAATATATAAAATGAAACTTTTTGCCCTATAGGTGAGATCACATCGGTCCCTGTATACAATCCAGGGGCAGAAACAAAAAGGGAACCATACCTTCCCACCAGACTCCATCAAAAAAAGAGCCAAGTCTTGATGGCCACATCTACAGCCTAGAGACACACAACAACGTTCCTCCTCATTCCAGCAGGATTCAGATGCGACAATCAATCTTGGAGCCATGGCAAAGTCCATGTTCTAAATCTCGACGGTTCACAGACGGTCTAGAGATCACCAACAGCGTTCCTCCTCATTCCAGCAGGATTCAGACATGACAATCAACCTTGGAGCCATGGCAAAGTCCCTGTTCCAAACCTCGACGGTTCATAGACAACCGAGAGAGCACCTCCTGGCCCCGTAGAACACGGCTAAAGTCAATTCTGACTCTGTGGGAAACAGCCAGAGCACCTCCTGGTCCCGTAGAACACGGCTAAAGTCAATCTTGACCCCGTGGGAAACGCCCAGAGCAAATTCTGGTTCTGTAGAACACAGCTAATGTCAATCCTGACCCCGTGGGAAACGCCCAGAGCACCTTCTGGTTCCGTAGAACACGGCTAGAGTCAATCATGACCCCGTGGGAAATGCCCAGAGCACCTCCTGGTCCTGTAGAACATGGCTAATGTTAATCCTGACCCAGTAGGAAACGCCCAGAGCACCTCCTGGTCCCGTAGAACACGACTAAAGTCAATCCTGACCCCGTGGGAAACGCCCAGAGCAAATCCCGGTCCTGTAGAACACGGCTAAATTCAATCCTGACCCTGTGGGAAACATCCAGAGCACCTCCTGGTCCCGTAGAACACGGATAATGTCAATCCGGACCTCGTGGGAAATGCCCAGAGCACCTCCTGGTCCCGTAGAACACGGCTAGAGTCAATCCTGACCCCGTGGGAAACGCCCAGAGCACCTCCTGGTCCCATAGAACACGGCTAAAGTCAATCCTGACCCCGTTGGAAACGCCCAGAGCACCTCCTGGTTCCGTAGAACACGGCTAAAGTCAATCCTGACCCCGTGGGAAACGCCCAGAGCAAATCCTGGTCCTCTAGAACACAGCTAAAGTCAATCCTGGCCCCATGGAAAACAGCCAGAGCGAATCCTGGCTCTGTAGAATACGGCTAAAGTCAATCTTGATCCCGTGGGAAACAACCAGAGCACATCCTAGTCCCACGGAACACGGCTAATGTCAATCCTGACCCCGTGGGAAATAGCCAGAGCACCTCCTGGCCCCATAGAATATGGCTAAAGTCAATCCTGACCCCGTGGGAAACAGCCAGAGCAACCCCTGACACCGTGAAATGCGGATAAAGTCATCCCCTAACACCATGAAATGCGGATAAAGTCAACCCCTCCTGGCCCCGTAGAACACGGCCACAGTCAATCCTGACTCTGTAGGAAACAGCCAGAGTAAACCCTCGAACTCCCCGTCAAAGCAATGCTTTGACCCGGAAGCAGGTCAATTCATCGAACACTTATGAGTCCTCTCGACTTGTAAGGAGAAAAACTCTCTTGTGAGATCCTTACGACTCTCAAGAGAAACACACTTAGGAATCCTCACGATTCCTAAGGAGAAAATACACCTACGGGATCCTCTCGACCCGTAGGGAGAAAATTCTTTATGAGACCCTTACGGCTCATAAAGTTGAAAAGTCTTAGGTGGCAGATCATAACCCTGTCTTCCAAGCCATCGTTGCCTCGCAGAAAGGTCAAGGTATATTTTCTACGGGCCACACTCTCCGACAAGAAAGGAAACAATCACTTACGAGTCCTCTCGACTCGTAAGCAAGAAAAAATCTCTTGTGAGATTCTTACAACTCTCAAGAGAAAATGCACTTAGGAATCTTCATAATTCTTAAGGAGAAAATACACTTACGAGATCCTCACGACTCGTAAGGAGAAATACCTTTATGAGACCCTCACGGCTCATAAAGTTGGAAAGTCTTAGGAGGCAGATCTGAACCTGACTCCTAAGCCATCATTGTCCTACAAGGAGATCAAAATAGATTATCCACAAAATGCATTTACTAAAAGGGACACACCACCATGAAGCAAAATATGTCTTTTATTCATGAATCAAAATGAGTACAAAGTACAATTTATGAAAGAATCAAAAAATACTCTCATTCAGGAGTATATACAAAAGAAGAATAAAATGAAAAATTTACAATTCTTTAAGCCGGCGGACGTTGTAACAGATTTGTCAGTTCATCCTTTTTCCGCTGGGCCTCGGCTTCATAATTTGTTATCGCTATGAGACGGGCCTCCGCTTGAGACTGTTGGGCCTGGTACGAGGCAAGCCGACTTTCAAGCTCCTGTTCGCTGACTTTATGAGCTTCAACCATCTCGCGGGTAAAAATGATGGCTTTATCAATAGCTACCACCTCCTTGACAGCTTCTTGAAGCACCCGCCAGAGTTCATAAGCACGAGAGGTCTTGGCCGTAAGTTCAACTTGAAATCCCCCAGCGCATTTGAAGCCAGCTTCCTCTCTGAAAATTTTCGGCTAAGCCTCTTCTCGCATGACAGCATATTTGTGGTGCACCATTCGATCAGCCCCCGCAAGCTCGCTTTTGCAGCCACAACCTTTGAAGGAAGGCACGTACATTCAAGGCTATGCAAACAAGCCTCCACCCGATGACAAAACTCAACCAAGACTTGCTCCAATGTTTCGATATGGTAAGCAGCAAGAAAGAAGAGAGAACTGTTGGCTCAGCGGCAAATTCTTCGGCCGTGATCAAACTACCAGCACGAAGGTTTTCGATCAGAACTGATAAAGAGTGAAGGCTTAGCTTTGCCATCCGCTCAGAGGTACGTAGAGCATAGGGGCCGGGTGGCATGACGATGCGAGATTCCAGCGTGGTAAGAACTGGCAAAGCTGTTAAGATTTATAAACAATCAGCGGGACTTGCAAGCAAAGAGTAGATGGAACAACGTCGAAACTTTACTTACCCACAGTCATGCAAGAACGGTCCAAAAGATCCCCAGGCCCGTCAAGAATCTCAACTTCGTCGTCGGCTTCCAGAACTGCAGAAGGCATCAGTATCGTTATTGAAATAATAATAATGCCGTGAAGAGAAGGCAAATAACACTAACCTTGCTCGGAAGAGAGGATGATGCGTTGAGGGGATATTGCCTGCGGAGTGACCATCTCTACCAAACGCTGAAAGGATTTTCTAGGAGACAGATCAGCGATAGATGCCGCCAACCCGCGTAATTTTGAAAAGGCAGAAAGGTTCAGATGATGGAGAGATTATTAAAATAAAATATAGAAGGCAACTTTCGATGCTCCTCCCGCTCTGAACTGGAGGGATAGTAGCTTCGACGGCCTCCTCCATGCCCCCAGGAACATCATCAGGGACATGGGTCGGTATAACAACTTCCAATTGAGGAGCAGCGGCCACCGCTGCAGGATCCAATGAAAGGACGGTGGCCTCGATTACTTGTCCCATAGTTTCTGAGCCATCCCCAGAAAGATCCATTGAATCCGTGGCCAATGAAGATGCCTCTTCCAGGAGAGCAAGCACCGGGAGAACGGAAATCACCAATGGGAGCTCCGTGGCAGGAAGAACAGCTGTATCGACCCCCTCCACACTTACTGGTGTCTCATTGGGGATATTTACAGAGTCCATAGTCAAGGCGCGACTCGAACTCAGATCCTCTGCCATTGCCGAAGTCCCTGCAAAGTTTTCACGAAGATAATGATATATATATATATATATATATATATATATATATAAGCAGTGCAAAATACTACAAAAAGATATATAAGTATACCAATGCGCCAAGGAGCTTCTAGTATGGCTTTTGCAAGCCGGTGTTCCTTCTCAAGAATTTGTGCTCGCCGGGATTCAAGGGTGGACTTGTGGCCACCAGTCCACAACGACAGCGCATCTTCGGCATCGGCCGAGATAGGCTGCTTAAGGGCTATCTTGCCACCTTCTTCCAAAGGACCTATAAATATCCGCCGTATCGATGGAGGATCTTCGTAGAAGATGACGGGAGGATAAGGCCTCTTCGGGACCCTTACATTTTCAGTCTCATCCTGGGAGCGTCTTATAGCCTCAGCCAATTGTGCGGCTTCCTCGGCAGATGAACCTGGAAAAAAAGACCACCATCCGGCTCTTGCATAGCTATTGGTTCATCTTGAAAGATAGGCTCGGATTCCACTAAAAAGTCGAGCAGATTGGTGACCGTCTTCCTTCGCCTCTTTGACCCAGAAGTAACACCAGAAGACGATCGCTTCTTTCCCCTCGGTGCTTTGGTGCGACGTTGACCCACTTCGCCTTCAGTAACCTCTCTCGGCGGTGCTACCGATGATGACACTGCCATTGCTGATGCCGCAACTGATGATACTGCTACTGGCGCCTTATCAGAAGTCCTTGCCTGAGCTCTAGTGCGCATCGGCATACCGACTGTCGGAGTCAAGTCCACATCCGCTGTCTCAGGAATAAGTACGGTAACAGTATCCATCAAGGGAGGGCGAACCATCGTCCGCGGTCACGGCGGGACTCCCGTAGCCTGGAGCGGGGCGGGAGCTCTAAGCCCAAAAAGCATCCTCCTCTCCACAGCAATGATTGGACTAACCCGGTGGCGATACCAACCCGTGAAAGCCCCCACGCACCTCGGAATGTAGTCGTCCTTGGGGATCATGAAATGAGAACCGGTGTTCAGCCTCATGAAATGGTGGGTGGTGTCATGAACAGCTTCCAAAAAAGGGCCGGTCTCCACTATGAATGTCTCGAAGGGGACACCCTGGTTATATCCTAATTGCCAGGCAAAACGGTGTGGATTGTACAGCATGAAAAGAGCTGCATCGTTTTGACGGAACACCAGATAACCGGGTCTGATCGAATACAAGTGCATGGCTTCCTTGGGCTTCAAGGAGGGTGCTCCCTCTTTCGACAAGTCAAAAAGCTGTCGAATAGGTCCCGAAGGAGCAGAGATGACTCGATCGTTAAATACCATCCCACCTTCGTTGGCATAAGGATTGAGCAGCACTCGAAGAGCCCATAATTGAGTCAGGTCAGGAGCAGAAGCGTCCACCAATCTCATGAGCCGCCGAAAGGTACAAGCATCATAAAAGCTGGGTCTCTAGTGCGCAGCAAATGCCCCCAGCACGTGCATCTCAATCCATGACGTAAAATAATGAAGAGAGAAACTCACCATGTTCACGCCTGGGGTTGAGGTATTGGCTGCAGTGCTTAGCCCATGGTACAGATGCGACAGCCCTGCAATGCCCACGGCTAATCGCGTCCCTTCGGCAATGCGATGAGCAGGGTAAATGACCGAGGCTCTCATGAATCGACGGTGCATTGGAACGACAAACCAACTGAGCCTAACGCTGATAAAACCGATGAAGAAAGTTTCTTCATCCAGGCCAGGAGCTGCGATCAACTCGAAAGGTACACCTGACAAGACTGGAATGTAGAACTGGTGCAAATCCTCTTCTCTAGCCGGTAGCTTATTTAAACCAAACCCGAAGGGGTCGTTGATATCGTGAACCTCAGAGCTGCCTTTGATAGAACGTCTCCATGAAGGAAGCAGGCAATAAATCTTTTAAAAGTGATGCCCTGTTCTTCTGACACCGTGAACAGCTTCTCAAAAATCCCCAGCGTATTGATTAGACTCGGGTATTTATGGCGGATGGCATTTTCAGTCGACAATCCGTCAAGCATAGCGGGCACAGTCTCGAAAGCATACTTGTCAGAGGGTAACAATTCTTCGTAAGGCGCTCCCCTGATCGATAAACCCGAGATCTCGTGAAACTTTTCCAAAGAGATCGAAACTTCGCGGTCCCCTAACAAGAAAGTATTGGTGGGAAGATTCCACTGATTTAGGAAAGTTTTAACCCACCATACATGGGGAGATTGATAATGGAAGAGGGACGCATACACCGCCTCGTAAAGCCAAACCCTCTGCAGTCGCGCGTGATGAGCGGGCAAGATGTAACGAGCCCAGAGAAGATAGCCCGTAGGATGGCGAGGGGTAAGCCCTATCTTGTAGACTTGTCCCTAGGGCTGGGATTCACCTTGGCAGATATGACGCCCCAAGATGTCTATGGTTGGCACAGGGTGGTTTGGTATCCCAGTTGTCGACGGTTCGAGCCGGCCTGTAGGAGTCCAATCTGCCACCTCTTCAGCAAAAGCAGTCCGTGGACGGTCCATCGGCAGGAACAGGCGGAGAGGTTCTGTTGGCACCTCGTAAAGAAAGCTTCGGCCACCGCGGATGATATGACCGTACTGTAGGGTTACCCAAGACGGCAGCAAGGTTTCGGGAGGCATCGTCGATGCTAAAATAAAATTTTGCCATTTTAGCTAACCCTAAACTAGATCGTTAACTAGAAATAATACGGGAAACATTTGCAAACACTTTGCAACAAATAGTGCACAAGGAATCCAACCTTTGTAGACCAGTCCTTCACTTCAAATAGCTCCGTGTAGTAATCCCCTCCGCTGCGATCTCAAGCTCCGGACTCTGGAGAGGCTCCGTAGAAGAAACAAACGTGCTTGCTTCGAAGACTTCGAGGCCGAAGATGATCTACGTCGGGGAGACACTAACTCAAGCTATTCCTTCACTAGGTCATAAACTTTGTGAAGAGAACACCATATACTACATGTCAAGTAGTAGAGGATGATGAAGTAGGAAGTGGGCTCACTTTAGAATTGATTTTCTCACACTTTTTCTCATAGCACCATTAGAGCTAGCAAGCTTTTCATGGAGCTTGATGAAGAAGAAGAAGGACTCATCACAATAATTCATCCAAATGAATTATATGTGTGGTTAGAAATGCAACCAAGGGTTAAGCATGTCATGCTTAACCCTTGTAGAGAGTTAACAACAAGCTATGGTTAAAGGTTAGGTCAAAAATATCTCAAGCTAGACAAAAGGATTGGATAAAGTCAAAGAAGAAAATGAAGCTTCTACAAGATTTCAATAATTATCAACCATGACAATTATCCATACTTTTTGAATAACTTAAAGATAAATAAAAACCCTAATCTTAACCTTAGCATGGTTTAGTCTCTATAAACCCTACTTGCAAGCATGATACATTTAACATATATCACATATACATCAATGTATCCATTGTGAGAAAAGAAATCATAAGTGAACTAATACTAGTTAATATAATGTAATATATCAAATATATAATTATACATTAAATTATTAAATCAACACTTGATTTAATAATCCGGCTATAACCGACTAATATCATGTGTAACAACTTATCGAATCAACACTTGATCCGATAACCCGGCTATATCGCATACAACCGATCAATATCACGAATCGCGAGAATAGAATACGGTATCTCATATCGTATCAATCTTGGTCCCGCACATATCACATATGTGCTCCTACTCCGTTTCGCTTGAGCCAGGAAACCCCTGTGTAGGACTCTAAAGACTCGTCAATACGCTGGCAGTAGGTGATGATCATATCAAACACCCACAAGCCGCAAGCGGTCTGCTAAACGTAACGGCCACCCGGTTATTGAGTGATCATAAGATCAACAAGCAAGCATGCTCACACTCCTGCGAATCCAATCAGTAACACAACCGTACAGTCCGGTCTCTTCGTCTGATATGTTGCATATCTCGTCTAGGGGAGGTAAACGTCAGACCCTAGTAACTCGATAAGTCGTGTTGATATGAGGCTCATAACGGGTCGAGAAACTACTGATAAAACTTACCAGTATATCTCTGAAGCTGCCTTGGCCAAGGACTTCCTGTTATAGCCAAACGAACACAGCGCAACATCAACTCCCTATACCGGGAGAGACGAAACCCCTCCTATCGCTCATTGCCTCCATGTGACTCGGGACTATACCCAAAAGCCACCATTTTGCATGCCCTCTTGGATGTGGTATGATGGAAATCAAAGCACAGAGGGAATCACACAAGGCTCTATGGCGATCTCGGGTCTACAGACTAACCTGTACCAGTGTCACCAGAGAACTGCCATATGACGATAGGTATAATACCATCTGGGAGTTCTCGGCGAGTCCGTCCAGTGTACTCAGTCTCCACTGAGCACCCGTATACTGTCTCTGATGTCAAACACCAATGGATATGGGATCATCCATCGCCCATCTGCATGGGTCGAGAAGCTATACGCTAGTCTACTCTGGTATATCGATGCCCTGTCTCCATACACCTACGACTAGGAACATTTGAAGGATGTACTTAGCGATTACACTGTCCCTACTAGTATGATCTACATCATAGTCCTGGTAGTCAAGTACTCATCCTAAGGGCTTTATCAACATGTAACATAGAGACAATCAGAGTACATATTAAGATAAAGGGCAACCAGATAGCATACTATCATGTCGAGTAAGAAAGTCCTCCCTATATATGTCCAAGCATCCACTACAATATACATCGTATGTACAGTAATGGACTCTAGGGCATACATAAAACTAACAATCTCCCACTTGCACTAGGGCCATCTGTTGTAGTATCTCATACCCATCAATCTGCAGTGGTTGACGTATCTCATACTCAACCATCCCATAAAAGTCTCTTCTGGGAAATAGGCCTTCGTGAGTGGATTCGTACTGTTGTCCTCTGTGTCTACTCTCCTAACCTCGATCTCCCTGGAGATCATCCATCTCCATGATCAGGTTATACTGCCTAAGAATAGTCTGGATCTCTGATGGGACGGGGGTTCCTAGGCCAAAGCCACAACTCCATTGTCACACAATGGTAGGAATGAAGTTCATCTCATGAACTGTATACATCCAGACTACCTCTTTGGTAGCATCCATGGTAGCAATGTATCCAGCCTTTATCGTCTAGTTTGTCACGGTATCTAGCTTGGAACTTTTCCAATATACCGTCCCTCCACTGATGGTAAACGCTGCCTGTGACTGACATTCAATCGACCTAACCACCCTGGATCCTATCCAGTGAATCTTCCCAGGATCGATTGATACCATCTTACTACACCTAGTGAAAATCCTAACATCCACTTAGATCTATCTCATAGATCCAAAACCCAGGATTTAGAAGGTATCACCTTGATCCTATATGGAGAATTTATGTGATTGTTAGTGTATATGCCCTAGAGGCCATTACTGTATCATACTAGTTTGTATATTACTTGATGGAAGCTTGGGATATTCATAGTTGTATATACAATCTTGCTCGAAATGGTAGTATGCTATTTGGTTTGTCTCTGCTTTAATATGTGCATGTGTTTCTTTTAGCATATCGCTGATATACATATTAGTAGAGCCCTTAGGATCTTTGCTTGATTACCAGCGTTGTGATGGCGCTCACACTCGTGGGAGCTGGGTGATCTATAAGAACATCCTTATACAGGTCCCTAGTCGTTGGACTATCGAGACAGGGCATCGATACTCTGGAGTAGACTAGCGTATGCGCTTCTCATCCCAGTGTGGGAGACGGTCTGTCCCACAGCCGTCAGTACGTCGTACTTGAGATGGTATGTGGGTGCTCGTTAGGTTATGAGTACACTGGACAGGACTCGTCGGGGACTGTTGGTTGGTATTATACCTATCGTCAGTTATCAGTTCCCAGGTGGCATGAGTACAGCTTAGTCCGCTGACTTGACACTGTCACTTCGCCTCGAGTGTGTTCCCACTGCACTTTGATTACTACCCTACCACGGCTCAAAGGAGTCGTGCAAACAGGTAGTTTTTGGGTGCAGTCCCGAAGCACTTGGAGGCAGTGACGGTTAGACAGGATTTGTCTCTCCCGGTATTGGGGGTTGACATCGCGCTGTGTCCAGGAGAGCCATTACACGAGTAGTCCCTGGCCAGGGCAAGCGAGATATACTGGTGGGTTTCCAGTGTTATCTCAGGGTGTTCTGGGCTACACTTCGACACAATTTGTACCGCTATTAGGGGACTGACGTTCACCGCCCCTAGGCCCGCCATGCGATGTATCAGACGAACAGACCGGACTATACGGAGACTGTCACATACAGGCTCAGTAGGAGTTTAGATGGGGTTCACCTCGTCAGTCTTCTTATCGACATCTACCTGGGGACCGTTACGTACAGCTAGTGCCGCTTGCGGTCTGTGGTTAAACCCACTGCCAGCGTAGTGTCGAGTCTTTAGAGTCCCACACAGAGAGCTATTCGCCTTTAGGCAAAATGAGTAGAGGTCGCATGGTTTTGCGACAGGGTTTGTCCACATCCGCGCACTTGTGCACGTTTGCTGTCCGGACAGCTTATACTAGCGGGCTTTGGTTTAAGCCAGATCCTAGTATATGATTTGGGATTGGTTTTTCTCATTGTATTCGTGTTCCTCGGATCACGAATACGGGTGCGTATGCACAGTTGCTTGAGACAGAGGGAGAGGACTTTGATTAGGGTTAATGACTATTGTCATTTTACTAACCCTAATGCTTATGTGTGTATTATGGTTAATTGATATTAGTTTAATATAATTGTGCATGGTTATGGTTCTTGACCATTTGACTATCTTGACTTGTTGACCTTTGTTGACATGTTGACCATCATCATTCCATATAAAAGATGCTCTTTGATCCTTGCAATTAGCATTAAATATGAAATGATAATGGTCATGTCATGATTAACCATGACAATTATCTAGCTAATTATCAATTTAAAGTAATTCACACATATATGTGAGAATGGTTATTATTCTCTCATTCTATCATTTTACTTTCTCTCTCTTATTCTTTCTCTCCCTCAAGCTCTCCCCTCTCATGTGTTGAGAAACACTTGAGCTTGAGAAAAACCCCTTCTTGATAATCTCTAATCTCATCTAGGGTTCAAGGATTAGCACTTCTTGCACCCTAGTTACTTCTAGCTTGGAGTTGAAACCAAAGGTTGAGGCTTTCGGGTGGATCTTTCTTCGACGTGAGAAGACGACAAAGGTGACCTCTTTCCACTACTCCAGGGAGCAAGGAGAGAAGGACATAAATCCCTAGGTATAACCTTTCTAACACTTAGCTAGTTTCTAGTTAGCTTTAACTTGTTTTTGTTTAGCAAAGATCCTTCTTTGTCTAGTCCATGTTGCCTAAGTTGATAAAAATTTGATTTTTATTCCGTTTTCCGCCTCCCCGCAAGTACCGGGGTGGGCAACGTGGACTTACAGTGGTATCAGAGCCTAACTAAACATAAACTAGCTAGGTAGTAAAGTGTATGGAAGTTCGAACCGAAAAATCGCAAAACCGAGTTTTCAAAACCCAAACTTTCTGTTAAAATTTTTTCTGTTCAAAATGAAATAAATCATACTCCAAAAATCATCTCAGGGTTTTGTGAAGAAAGCCACCAAAAACGATCCAGAGATTCGACCAAAGAGTCGCGGTTCCGCGGCAATAGCAAGCTATTGCCGCGCAACCGCGGCCGTTTTGGCTCGGCTCTGGGTCAAGTTTGGTGCAGTGTTTTTCTGGCTTGGTTTTGGGATTTTCAAGATGGTTTATATGTGCCCAGATTTTCCAGAATAGAAATTTGTTTTTGGGGGCCTATAAATCCGTATTTTTATCGAACTTCACTACACTTTGACTATAAGGGTTATATCTGTGATGTTTATATGTATTGAACGTCGGCTAATCGCTATATGTCGATTAGTCGGGGTTATACATATCTGTGATCTGTGTTTGATGATGGTATGTGTATATGAATGTGTTGGATTGTCGCGGGTGAATAGCCGGGGTGGATGTGAGATGAGTGTTTCTTTTTCTTTCATTCATTGTAATATGTAAATTGATGTAATATTATTTGTATGGCCGCACAACCGGGTCGGGGTTGTAGCCGTCATTGTATAATTCTTTTTACTGTTTTTGTTCCTAGGATAGACCTATGGAGGGGTGCACAAACTACCGGGTATCTCGAAGTGCCGAGTGGCCTACTCACGGTGGTGAGGGAGGTTGTTTCGCTTCGGGTACTTGGCAGGTAGTTTGCCGCACCCGTAGGGGTCTTGGGTGGGGTATTGGCTATTCACCGCGACCGTGTAATCCGCTTTTCGCTGCAGGCTCGAACGGATTGCGGATTCCTAGTATATCCAATGTATTCATCTGTGATCTGTAATGTCTATCATTGCTATATATTTATATATGATAACTATTTAGGCGTTGCTTATGTTTTACAGCCGCGCTAGCCCAGCCCCCGCTCTGTCGTTAGTTAAGTAACCTAACGATTGATGACGGGGCCCCATGGCGAATGCGAATGGTATAAGCGTACATCATATTTTGGTTGTTTTCTGCAATGGTAGGATTAAATGATGGGACGCATTAAAAGAACTAATGCAAGAAAATAAACCAAGTAAAAGTCGATTGGGACACTTTGAAAACCACTCGGTTTTTTTCAAAACTAAACTTTTAAACGCGGAGCTTGAACCACTCCTTTTAAAAGCTATCTCGTTCCATAGATTATATCAAGTTCACTACGTTCACGGTTTCGCCAAAACCATCCGTAGCCCTCCATCATTTCAGTTAAATATTCGGTAGTATTCAAGCTATGTATTTTGACCTCACGCCAAGGCATAGTGATTGGTAGCTGCCGGATATTTATCTGTTGCATAGATAGAATGCGTTGGTTTGAGACAGTCGTACTGCCATTTTGGCCTACGTCAAGGGTAGGTACGGGTGGGTTCAAATTAACCGGGATAATGATGGGAAGAACTTGACATGTGACTTATGACATTTTGACCTTACGCCAAGGTCATAAGAGCATGGGGCAAAAATCCACATCGGGAGTTTCATAAGTACTGAAACTTGCTAGCGCTGCATACCATTTGGAGTGTGATGATTCTGGTAGGATTCCTTCGGTTTTATCACGCAATGATATTTGGATCCCGATCCTACTGTGAGTATATGCTACTCCTCGGGAAAACTCTCACTTAACGATCAATGCTATAAACCTAGTAGGTGTCTAGAAAGGTGTTAGCGGGGCTACTCCCACAGGGAAAAGAGGTTACTTAATTAAGGAACTTCGCAAAAGCGTTGGAAAACCTCCCTCGAAGTACCGACACTGGCCTGGCTGAACGGTTAAGCAAGTATTGTACGGTGAGATTGATCCTGACTAATCCTTCCTTTACGGTTTGAGAAGGGATTCGAGAGACAGTGGGAGCCATCCAGTTTAGACAAACTAAAAACCACTCTAAACTTGTAAGAGCATCATGCTAAAGTGTTTCCTTTCTCTCTCCTAATTGCAGCGACCATTCAACATGACCGGACTTAAGTTATTACTAGATAAAAACATATTGACAGGGACAAACTACAAAGATTGGCTCAGGAATGTCAAGATGACAATCACTTATGACAAGTTGGGGTATGTCCTTACCACCAAAGCTCCCCCTGTCCCAGGTCCCAAAACCAGTGTCGCGGATAGGGAAATCCGTAAGACATGGGAAATAGATTGCGCGAAGGCCAAATGCCTCGTACTTGCCTCGATGGACAACGAACATCAGAGGAGGCACGAGAATATGGACCTAGAGTCCATATTTCTTCATACAAAAGAACTGTATGGAGAGCAGTCTCGTATCGCCAGATACGAAGTGTCGAAGAAGTTGTTTTCGGCAAGGTTGGCCGTCGGATCATCGGTAGCGGAACACGTGCTTAAGATGATTGGCTACATAGAGGAGCTCGCGGACCTTGGGACCACGTTGGAGAATGAACTCTATACTGATTTGATTCTCCAGTCCCTTCCTTCCACTTACGCCCAGTTTATCCTTAACTTCAACATGCAAGGAAAGGAGGTTGAACTTTCCGAACTTCTGAACATGTTGAGGAGTGCTGAGGGCACCCTACAGAAGGGTAGGAAGACATCCACTTTGTTTGTAGGAGGATCTTCCTCTTCTAGGTCCAGGGCGAAAGCCAAGGGCAAGAAGAAGAAAGCCCCCGCCAAACCAAGAGGCGGTGTCAGTAAAGTGGATACGAAGGGAAAAGGAAAAGCAATAAAGGTAGCGGGAAAGCTGGTGGGGAAGGAAGAATGCTTCTATTGTCACAAAAGTGGTCACTGGAAACAGGATTGCAAGGCTTGGAAGGCCAGAACACAGGATTTGAAGCGAGTTGCAGGTTCAACTTCAGGTGTGTATGTTATTGAAAACTGTCTCTCAATAAACTCTACATCCTGGGTATTGGATACCAGATCAGGATCTCATATCTGTAATTCTTTGCAGGCGTTGAGAAAGCGTAGAGTTTTGAAGGCAGGTGACATGACCCTCAGAGTTGCAAACGGTGCTAGCATGGATGCTGAGGCCGTGGGGGACTATCACCGGGGATTGTCGGATGGACACTTTTTGGTTTTGCGTAGTTGTTATTATGTACAAAATGCAACCCGTAATATCATTTCTGTATCTTTATTATCTAAAGAAGGTTATGAATTTGCATTTGTAAGTAATGTAGTGAACATTCACCTTAATCAAGTTTTGATTGGGTCAGGTACATTGAACAACGGTATATACGTATTAAACCAACCACAGATTTTCAATGTCCAGAATACACACAAAAGAAAGTCTCCAGAAATCAATAAAACTTTCTTATGGCATTGTAGACTGGGTCACATCAATGAGAGAAGGTTGACTAATTTACATGCAGAAGGATATTTGGATCCGTTCGAATATCAATCGTATGCAACTTGTCAATCCTGTCTCAAAGGAAAGATGACAAAGACTCCGTTCACTGGACACGGAGTAAGAGCGAGCGAGCTCTTGGGACTCGTACACAGCGACGTGTGCGGTCCAATGTCTACACATGCGCGAAGCGATTATTCTTACTTCATTACTTTTACGGATGATTTCTCTAGGTTCGGACATGTCTTCTTGATGAAGCATAAATCCGAAGCTTTTGAAAAGTTCCAGGAATATAAGAATGAAGTAGAAAAACAAACAAGCAAAAGTATCAAGGCACTGAGATCTGATCGAAGTGGTGAATACTTGAGTATCGAGTTCCTGGGTTACTTAAAAGAGAATGGAATTCTCTCTCAGCTTACTCCTCCATACACTCCGCAACATAACGGTGTATCGGAGAGACGGAACCGAACCCTATTGGATATGGTACGGTCCATGATGAGTAACGCTGAGTTGCCGCGATCGTTCTGGGGATATGCGCTAGAAACAGCTGCATACCTTTTGAACTGAGTTCCCACTAAGACTGTGCCTACCACACCATATGAGTTATGGAGTGGGAAGAAACCCTATCTTCAATACTTGAAGATTTGGGGATGTCCAGCTTATATCAAAAAGCAGCATGCGGACAAACTCGAGGCACGCTCAGTACTGTGCAAGTTTGTGGGATACCCAAAGAATTCCAGGGGGTATCTTTTCTATTACGCAGAGGAACAAAAAGTCCTTGTTTCTCGTAATGCCCATTTTCTGGAACACCAGTTCATAGAAAAAGAAATAAGTAGGAGCGCAATAGAACTGGAAGAAATTCCAGAACCACAAGCTATTACTTAAAGCTTAGTAGAACCAGAGGGTTCGAAAGATCAAGACATTCCTACGCCACTCCGCAGGAGTAGTAGGCAGTCTCATCCGCCCGAGAGATACTACGGTTTTCTCATTGACGGGGATAGAGAGGATTGCATCATAGATTGTGATGAGCCTACTAGCTTCCAGCAAGCCATTCAGAGCGTCAACTCGGTAAAATGGCTGGATGCAATGCGGACCGAAATGGAGTCCATGTACACCAACAAAGTATGGACGTTGGACATTGCTCCATATGGGGTAAAACCCGTAGGATGCAAGTGGATCTTCAAAAGGAAGATTGGTGTAGATGGACAGGTTGAGACCTATAAAGCTAGACTGGTTGCAAAGGGTTTTCGTCAAAGACCTGGTTTGGACTATGACGAAACCTTTTCTCCCGTAGCTATGCTAAAATCCATTCGGATCCTTCTTGCCATTGCTGCCTTCCACGATTATGAGATTTGGCAGATGGACGTAAAGACAGCTTTTCTAAATGGACATTTAGAGGAGTGTGTCTATATGGACCAGCCAGAGGGTTTCATTCAGAGTGGGAGCAGTGGAAAGGTGTGCAAGTTGCTTAAGTACATTTATGGACTAAAGCAGGCATCGCGGAGTTGGAACATCAGTTTTGATGAAACAGTCAAAGAATTTGGCTTTATCAAAAATCCAGATGAACCATGCATCTATTGTAGATTTGTAGCGAGAATTGTAGTATTCCTCGTTTTATACGTGGATGACATTCTTTTAATAGGAAATGATATTCCTATGCTGCAATCTGTCAAGGGGTTCTTGTCACACAGGTTCTCCATGAAAGACCTGGGTGATGCCTCATACATTCTGGGTATCCGGATCTACCGTGACAGATCCAAGAGGATATTAGGATTTTCACAGTCCAGGTACATCGACACCATACTGAAGAGATTCAGTATGGAAGATTCCAAGCGCGGTAATCTACCGGCTTGTCACGGGATCACCCTCTCCAAAGAGATGTCTCCCAAGACTGATTTGGAGAGGGATCGCATGTCTATTATACCCTACGCTTCTGCGGTAGGCTCTATAATGTATGCGATGTTGTGTACCAGACCGGATGTGGCTTATGCACTGAGTGTGGTAAGCAGGTATCAGTCAAACCCTGGAGAGAAACATTGGATAGCAGTAAAGAACATCTCAAGTACCTGAGAAGGACTAAGGAGATGTTCTTGGTGTATGGCGGAAAAGACCTCCAGATTGAGGCCTTTGCCGACTCCAGCTTCCAGAGTGACAAGGATGATTCCAAGTCCATGTCGGGTTTTGTCTTTACCCTCAATGGAGGAGCGGTGTGTTGGAAGAGCTCCAAACAGGAAACCGTTGCTGACTCGACTATGGTAGCGGAATACAACCCTGCATCTGATGCCGCAAAAGAAGCTGTCTGGATGAGGAAGTTCTTGAAAGAACTTCAGGTGGTTCCGTCCATTGTTGACCCAATACCTCTGTATTGCGACAACAACGGGGCTATAGCTTTAGCGAAGGAACCCTGGTCCCATCAGAAATCCAGACACATCTTGAGGCGGTATCACCTGATCAGGGAGATCGTGGATCGCCAGGAGATCGAGGTTCGGAGGGTTGCTTCAGAAGATAACACAGCAGATCCATTCACCAAGGCCTTGCCCCAGACTCAGTTCGAGCGGCTGATCGAGATGATAGGTCTTCGATACGCCAGTACATGGCCTTAGTGCAAGTGGGAGATTGTTAGTGTATATGCCCTAGAGGCCATTACTCTATCATACTAGTTTGTATATTACTTGATGGAAGCTTGGGATATTCATAGTTGTATATACAATCTTGCTCGAAATGGTAGTATGCTACTTGGTTTGTCTCTGCTTTAATATGTGCATGTGTTTCTTTTAGCATATCGCTGATATACATATTAGTAGAGCCCTTAGGATCTTTGCTTGATTACCAGCGTTGTGATGGCGCTCACACTCGTGGGAGCTGGGTGATCTATAAGCACATCCTTATACAGGTCCCTAGTCGTTGGACTATCGAGACAGGGCATCGATACTCTGGAGTAGACTAGCGTATGCGCTTCTCATCCCAGTGTACACTGGACAGGACTCGTCGGGGACTGTTGGTTGGTATTATACCTATCGTCAGTTATCAGTTCCCAGGTGACATGAGTACAGCTTAGTCCGCTGACTTGACACTATCACTTTTCCTCGAGTGTGTTCCCACTGCACTTTGATTACTGCCCTACCACGGCTCAAAGGAGTCGTGCAAACAGGTAGTTTTTGCGTGCAGTCCCGAAGCACTTGGAGGCAGTGACGGTTAGACAGGATTCGTCTCTCCCGGTATTGGGGGTTGACATCGCGCTGTGTCCAGGAGAGCCATTACACGAGTAGTCCCTGGCCAGGGCAAGCGAGATATACTGGTGGGTTTCCAGTGTTATCTCAGGGTGTTCTGGGCTACACTTCGACACGACTTGTACCGCTATTAGGGGACTGACGTTCACCGCCCTCCTAGGCCCGCCATGCGATGTATCAGACGAACAGACCGGACTGTACGGAGACTGTCACATACAGGCTCAGTAGGAGTTCAGATGGGGTTCACCTCGTCAGTCTTCTTATCGACATCTACCTGGGGACCGTTACGTACAGCTAGTGCCGGTTGCGGTCTGTGGTTAAACCCACTGCCAGCGTAGTGTCGAGTCTTTAGAGTCCCACACAGAGAGCTATTCGCCTTTAGGCAAAATGAGTAGAGGTCGCATGGTTTTGCGACAGGGTTCGTTAACATCGCGCACTTGTGCACGTTTGCTGTCCGGACAGCTTATACTAGCGGGCTTTAGTTTAAGCCAGATCCTAGTATATGATTTGGGATTGGTTTTTCTCATTGTATTCGTGTTCCTCGGATCACGAATACGGGTGCGTATGCACAGTTGCTTGAGACAGAGGGAGAGGACTTTGATTAGGGTTAATGACTATTGTCATTTTACTAACCCTAATGCTTATGTGTGTATTATGGTTAATTGATATTAGTTTAATATAATTGTGCATGGTTATGGTTGTTGACCATTTTACTATCTTGACTTGTTGACCTTTGTTGACATGTTGACCATCATCATTCCATATAAAAGATGCTCTTTGATCCTTGCAATTAGCATTAAATATGAAATGATAATGATCATGTCATGATTAACCATGACAATTATCTAGCTAATTATCAATTTAAAGTAATTCACACATATATGTGAGAATGGTTATTATTCTCTCATTCTATCATTTTACTTTCTCTCTCTTGTTCTTCCTCTCCCTCAAGCTCTTCCCTCTCATGTGTTGAGAAACACTTGAGCTTGAGAAAACCCCCTTCTTGATAATCTCTACTCTCATCTAGGGTTCAAGGATTAGCACTTCTTGCACCCTAGTTACTTCTAGCTTGGAGTTGAAGCCAAAGGTTGAGGCTTTCGGGTGGATCTTTCTTCGACGTGAGAAGACGACAAAGGTGACCTCATTCCACTACTCCAAGGAGCAAGGAGAGAAGGACATAAAGCCCTAGGTATAACCTTTCTAACACTTAGCTAGTTTCTAGTTAGCTTTAACTTGTTTTTGTTTAGCAAAGATCCTTCTTTGTCTAGTCCATGTTGCCTAAGTTGATAAAAATTTGATTTTTATTCCGTTTTCCGCCTCCCCGCAAGTACCGGGGTGGGCAACGTGGACTTACAGTGATAAGAGGAGATTGACCGAGCGTAGTATAGGAAACGCCTTTCCCATCAAGAGTCTGTCATCTACGTACAATACGAGGATCATTACCATACTCTCTACTACCCTTTTTGTATATACAAGGTTCATCTACCATTTTGATGAAGTCAAACTCTTTGACTACCACATCGAAACAGATGTTCCAACTCCACGATGCCTGCTTTAACCCATAAAGCAACTTGCACACATTTCCGTTTCTCCCACAGTCTATGAAGCGCTCTGGCTGTATACTTATAGACGCTCTCTTCTAAATTATCATTAAGAATAGCAGTCATGACACCCAACCGTCAGATATCGTAGTTATGGTATGTAGCAATAGAAAGTGGGATCTGGATGGACTTAAGCATAGCTTTGAAAGTCTCAACCTTTCCATGTATACCAAGTAATCTTCTCAAGATATACTTGCTCCTGATGGGGATTTAACCCTTCAGATAAAGCAACTAAAGTCCATACTTTGTTGGTGTATATGGATTCCATCTCAGACCGCTTAGCATCCAGCCATTCTCACAGAGTCACCACTCTTGATGGCCTGCTCGAAACTAGTTGGGTCATCATCTCATGATGCCATCCTCGCTACCACTGTCATAGAGAAACCGAAGTACCTCTCAAGTGGATGATGAAACCTACTAGATCGGCGGAGAGGCCGAGGTTCGTCGGGAACAATTGAATCCTTCAGTTCTACCAAATCATCAGCTGCAATTTGTATAGCTGAAACTCCTTCCAGTTCTACCTCATAACCATTAATTTCTTCACAAGAAATTCCCTTTCCCAAAGGAGTTATGCTAAGAAACAAAACACCTTTTGCTCCTCAGTGTGGTAGAAGATATTCCCTTGCGAATGCTTGGGATATCCAACAAACTTCCACAGAACTGACTTTGTCTCGAGCTTGTCCAGATTTTGCTTTTGGCATAGGCCGGACAACCCCAAATCTTAACAGATTTAAGACATGGGCTTTTCCCATTCCATATCACATATGGAGTGGTAGGCACCAGATTTGATTAGAACCCTATTCAATAGGTATGCAGCTTCTTAAGTGCATAACTCCCAAAAGGAAATAAGTAACTCAGTAGTACTCATCATAGAGCACACCATATCACATAGGGTGCGATTGCTCCACCCCGATACACCTACGTGCTGTGGTGTATACGGAGGAGTAATGCTGAGAGAGAATCACATTCTCCTTTTGCAAAATTCAGGAATCTCCGTGCTCAAGTATTCTCCTCCTTGATCACATCATAGGACATAATACTT
This sequence comes from Agapanthus africanus, assembly GCA_030015575.1. Lineage (NCBI taxonomy): Eukaryota > Viridiplantae > Streptophyta > Magnoliopsida > Asparagales > Amaryllidaceae > Agapanthus > Agapanthus africanus. The sequence goes on along the minus strand of JASDDO010000004.1, from coordinate 282,800,989 downwards.
ATACCTATTTTGGTTCTCTACTTCTAACTTATATTCTTTGAATTTCTCAAAAGGTCCAGACTTGTGTTTCAACAGGAACATATGTCCGAATCTTGAGAGATTATCAGTGAATGTAATGAAGTACAAAGAACCTGTCCTGGCATGTGTAGACAGGGGACCTATATACATCATCATGTATCAATCACAAGAGTTCACTAACTCTTTCTCTGTTTCCAAAAAAACAGAGCTATGGTCATCTTATCTTTGTGATATGACTGGCAGGTTTCATAAGATGTAAATTCAAACTGATTTAAATATGCATCTCTATTTAACTTAAGCTAGTCGGGTCGTATTGATATGACCTAATCTACAATGCCTCAAGAAGGATTCGTTCATTTCTGAACTCTTCCTCTTGTGTGTATTTTGTACATTAAGAACTGTAGTTTGATTTAGAACGTATATGCTTTTAGATAACGTGCCTGAACCGATCAACTCTTGATATAGAAAATGTTTAAAACATTATCCAACAATACAAAATTATATCATTCTTTACTAATAAAGAGACTTATATGATGTTGTATATCAGGTTCAGTATCTAATAACATTCGTTCAGAATCAATGTATTTGGTAATACAGGGTGATAACTGCCAACAGACTTGGCTGCATCACTTGCACCATTTTTTTAACTCTTAAAACTTATCACCCTTTCTCAGTTATTTACCTATCTGTAGCCCATGTAACAGATTACATTTGCGGGATCCTGATCCGGTATCTCATACCCAGGACGTAAAGGATACTGAGAAACAATTCTCTGTAATGAACACACCCGAAAAAGATTCATCATCATGTACTTTCTGTAGGGTTCTTAGGCACTCAAAGGAGGTCTCACAAGGCATCAACCATGCCAATTTCGAATTTTAACGGTGCCGAGAAACCCTAACAAGATCGTTGGCTAGAATTTTAGGCGACAAATGAAACTAGTTAACATTTTAACTAAGTGAACGAACATACAACCTTTGTAGATCCGTTTCTCTACCTCCTAGGCTCCGTGATGAAGTCCTCTCCGCTGTCCAAATCGAACCATGACTCTAGCATCGGCTTCATCGGAGAAAAAGAGGGCTAGGTCATCGACGACGATGCCGAAGATGATCTACGTCGAGGCATCACTAGATCAAGCTCCACCTTCACCAAGCCATGAAAACTTGTGAAGGAAACACCCTATAATACTTGGCAAGAGGTAGAGAATGAAGAAATAGGAAGTGGGTTCACTTTAGAATTGGATTTCTCACTTTTATTCATCAATCACCATTGATGAAGTGAAGCTTTCTTCATTGAAGAAGATGAAGAAGAAGAAGAAAGAATATTATGATAAGTTATTAGAATAGAAAAGAAAAACCAATCCTTATCATAATTTTAACTATAGTTATGTGTAGAGAATTGACCAAGGTTAAAGGAATGGTTAGGGTTAAGGAGATGAAGACAAAATGGTTACTTTTGTCAAACCTTCATGAAGCTTCAACAAGCTTCATCTTTTAAAAGCAACCATTATGTTTTCTTTTCTCTTTTCCTTTTTAATCCAAAAATAAAAAGATAAATGAATGAATAAATAAATATAAACCCTAACCATTTATTTAACCAAGGTTTAATTCTTTACACAAACCCTAGCAATCATGTATCATCAAATATGATACAATCTAGTGTACAAAAGTATATCACATATACAATGTGCACATCAAGTGAGAAAATCCATTTAAAGTGAACAGATACTAGTTAATGCAAAGTAATATATCAAATATATAATTATGCAATAAATCATTAAATCAACACTTGATTTAATGATCCGGTCATATCGCATATAACCGGCTAATATCAACGGTAACAACTTATCGAATCAACACTTGATCCGATAACCCGGCTATATCGCATATAACCGATCAATGTCACATATCGTGAGAATCGAATACAGTATCACATACTGGTATCTTTCTCGGTCCCGCACACATCTCATATGTGCTCCTATTTCGTTTTGCTTGAGCCAGGAAACCTCTGTGTAGGACTCTAAAGACTCGTTAATACGCCGGCAGCAGGTGATGATCATATCAAACACCTACAAGCCGTAAGCGGTCTGCTAAACGTAACGGCCACCCGGGTATTGAGCGATCAGAAGATCGACGAGCAAGCCCGCTCACACTCCAGTGAATCCAACCAGTAACACTACCGTACAGTCCGGTCTGTTCGTCTGATATGTCACATATCTCGCCTAGGGGTGGTAAACGTCAGACCCCAATAGCTCGATAAGTCGTGTCGATATGAGGTCTATAACAATTCGAGAAACTACTGGTTACACTTACCAGTAAATCTCAGCAACCCTGGCCAGGGATTTCCTGTTATAGCCAATCGAACACAGCACAACATCAACCCCCTATACCGGGAGAGACGAATCCCCTCCTATCGCTCATTGCCTCCATGTGACTCGGGACTGTACCCAAAAACCACCGTTTTGCACGCCCTCTTGGACGTGGTAAGATGGAAATCAAAGCACAGTGGGAACCACACAAGACTCTATGACGATCTCGGGTCAACAGACTACTCTGTACCAGTGTCACCAGAGAACTGCCATCTGACGTAAGGTATAATACCATCTGGGAGTTCTCGGTGAGTCCGTCCAGTGTACCCAGTCTCTACTGAGCACCCGTATACCATCTCTGATGTCAAACACCGATGGATATGGGATCATCCATCGCCCATCTGTATGGGTCGAGAAGGTACACGCTAGTCTACTCTGGTATATCGATGCCCCATCTCGATACACCCACGACTAGGGACTTTCAAGGATGTACTTATGGACTACCATGTCCCCACTAGTATGATCCGCATCATAGTCCAGGTAGTCAAGTACACATCCAAAGGGCTTTACCAACATGTAATAGAGAGACAATCTGTGTACACGTTAAGGTAAAGAGCAACCAGATAGCATACTATCATGTCGAGCAAGAAAGTCCTCCCTATATATGTCCCAGCATCCACTACAATATACATCCAATGTACAGTAATGGCCTCTAGGGCATACATATAACTAACACTTTCTTCGTTTGGGCTGCACGGGAATTCTGGTAATCCTCTAATTCCTGCTCGGTCTTATAACAATTATAAGTTGGAGCGGGACCAACGTTCCCTAGCGCAGTATAATAAGAGGGTTCGGTCAATACATCCATATTATTATCTTGATTAAGGCGTGACATGGTCGCTACCTGGAGAGAGATAGAAGAAAACACTCAGTGTATGCTCTTGCAAGATTATATTGGTTATTAATATATCTAATCAGGATGGTTCCCACTGTTTTATTTAAATCTTCCTTCAAACCCTAAAAGGAAAGACTAGTCGGGATTAATTACACCCTACAAGTTCGCCAATCTTTCATCCAGGCCAGTGCCGGTACTTTGAGGGAGGTTCCCCTGTGCTTTCGCACGGACCTAATTAAAACAAACCTCGTTTTCTCAGGGCCGTAACCTCGTTGACACCTTTCTAGACACCTACTTGATCGGCTAATTGTAATGTGTAAAACTCTCCCAAGAGTAACTCTTACTCGCAGTGGGTATCGGGATCCAACTATCTCATAGGAGGTATGCAATCTCATTGCAAATTTCAACATTTGAAATTCCCGATAATATTTTGCCCCTAGCGTCCTATGACATTGATGGAGGCCAAACTACCCATAGTCCACTAGTCAAGTTCAACCCGTACATTTTCTGATTGAGTTAAACTCATCCGCACGACCCTTGACGGAAGCCAAACTACGCCGTACGAATGCCCTAATCCAATCGCATCGTATGCTAGCAGATAAGCACTAGTTAGCTACCTTACACTACGCCTTGACGGAGGCCAAACTACCGCAGCACGAATACTAAGTATTACTTATCTGAAATGACGGAGGGCTACGACAGGTTTTTAAGAAAACCTTTTGCGTAATGAACTTGATATTGTTGTAGAATCAAATGATTTAAAATGGAGTGTTTTGAGGCTTTTACTAGTTTTGCTAAAGAGGTCACTCCTGGTGAAGGGATCTCGGCTCTTTTCTTATCGAATAAGGTGCAGGATAATCTACAAGGAATACCGCTATGCAAAGCAAAAACTATAGAAGCAATCAAAAGACAAACCGAGGGTTGTAGTATCTTCCAGTTATTGCTAAAGAGGTCACTCCCGGTGAAGAGATCTCGGCTCTTTCCTTATCGAATAAGGTGCTGGATGTTCTACAAGGAACACCGCTATGCAAAGCAACAACTAGAGCTACCTGTTTTTGAAAATTCGATTCCACAACATCTTTAGGTTTCTTTTATTTCATTAATCTCATTAATGAAGTCCCATCATTTTAAGTTACCTAAACATCACAGATAAATACAACGTACGCTTATGTCATCCGCATTCGCCTCGATGTCCCCTCGTGCACCGTTAGGTTAGGTAACTAACGGCAGAGCAGGGCAGAGCTAGCGCATGTGTAAAACATAAGCAACGTATATATAATATATCATATATACTATATCATGTATCCATTTCAACATATCAAATGATCACATCACAGATATCGCAGCAGAAGAACAACATATGAAATATTAGATATACTAGGATTTTCGTGTTTTATTTTAAGCCTGTATAAAACACGGATTCCACGGTCGTGATTGTAACACCCGAGCCCAATAATACTATTTCTATTGCTAGTTGAGTGTTATACATTGCTCATTTCAATTATCCTGATTGTTTGGTATTTATTGCTAAATTTTAACCGGTTAAGTCATTTTGGAACATAACAAATTTTAACACCGAAAATGAAATTAAAAATATCCATGTTGGCCTACTCGTCGCCACTAGTCGCGTGGTAGCGTCCGCGCGTCGAGATTTCGTCCCGTTCGGCTAAACGGGCAAGTTTGGACGACTACGCGCGCGTGCAAGTGTCCGACTTGGGGGCATGCATTTTAATCATTAAACACCCCTTTTCAAAATTTGGAACCCGCTTAAAATCCTATAATTTGAATTTGAAACATTTGGGCGCAATCCGGGCGCGATTTGGAAATGTTTCATTTAGCACCGAAAAGCCCATTTAATTAAATATATTTTAAAACTATAAAATATTTAACTGTCTTAATTCTAACGTTAAAATCTCTTAAAAAAAATCCTTTAAATCAATTACGTACCTTCCTCAGCCAATCGCACGAAGGGCTTTACCTTCGTGGGCCCCAATCCTCTCTCTCTCTCCGCCTCTCTCTATCTCTCTCTAATTTCTCAATCTCTCCCTATCTCTAACAATCTCTCTCTCTCTCTCTCCAATCCTAATCTCTCTCTCTCTCTCTTCCTACAATTTCTCTCTCTCTCTTCCTATATTTTTACGCAGCCCTCCTCGTCTTCTCTCCATCTCGAGAAAACCCCACGAGAACCCCCGAACCCTAACCCTAGCCTCCTCGTGCCTGCGCCGTCGACCTCCACGCGACCTCACCGTCGCCGTCCTCGCCTCCACGGCCTTACCGCACCCCCTACCTCCTTCCTCCCTCCTTCCCGAGCCTCCAAACCCAACCCCGACGCCACCACCAGCACCCAGTGCCCGCCGTCGCCGCCGCCTCCCATCGCCGACGACGCCAAGGCCTTCCTCCCTTCATCCTCATCCCGACCTCGTCGTCTTCTTCCTCCTCCCCTCGCCGGACCACCACCAACCCGAGCCCAACCCCCCATCGCCTAACCCTCTGGTTCGCCGGAAAAGGGACACCGTCGACCCCCTCGTCGTCGCCAGCACACCGACGACCACCTCCTCTCCTCCCTGCAACCTGGGCCAGGCTAGAACCTCTCCCCTATTCGCTGCACCCCGATCCAGCCACCTCAAACCCTTACTACGCCACTGTTCCTCGCCGCCAGCGCCCCATCGCTGTCGAGCCCGTCGTGGTTGCCCCCTGGTTCTTCCCTATAAGCATCCCTTTAGCTTTCCATTCATGTAAAACCCCCTCGCTGGTCTTTGTTTACGTATACCGTGTTTTGCTAACTTCGTCGCCTTTTGACTTTTGCCGGATTCCGACCGTGCCGTCGTTTGGACCCGACGCTCCAGCAAAGTACTCTGGTCCGTGTGGTCCCACTGTTCGCTGTTAGGACTCGATCCGTGGCCCGTGCACCCGTCTCGTGTTTTCCGCCGACATTGCATCCGTGCTTTCCGGTTTGCGAAACCGTCGAGGCAAGTATCCGAATACTTGCTCTAACTTGCTAGCACACAAGATCAAGTCTTGCTATACATTTAATTATCATATTATTTAGTATAACCACACAGTTGATGTTAATATCGATATTTGGTATAACTTAGAATTGACGGTTGCAAGTATCTTTAACATGGAATCATTATAGTAGTTTCTTGTAATTAATCGATCTACTATCAATCCACACTTTAACTAACTAAACCAATTAGATCGTCTTTCTTTATTCGTTAAACCATCCATGAGACAATTATTATGCTTTAGTTTAAATTCATGTAGCTTCATTACTTTATGTTGTTGATATTGGTTCACCTTGTGACTATTGCACCCCAAGGGTGCTTGAACCTGTTAATAAAGATAATACAAGCACCTTGTGATTAAGTGACTATTATTGCTGTTTACTTTAGATTCTTGCTGTTGTTACTTATTCGATTGTATACCTGTTGAGCGCACCCACTCGATCACATTACATATTGACCTGACTCTGCTGCACCCGACACATACATACATATCGACTCAACTTGTTGAAACATGACCCGACCTGTTACCTGATCTCATGCCTAATGCCAACAAACCTGACTTGGGGTCCTCATGGACCATTCCTGCTGTCTATCCAGACAGACCTGCTTGTACCTGATTCTGTGTTGGCATTAGTCCTTAACTACTGAATACCTGACCTGACATACATAACTTGGGGGTTTGGGGAAATCAAAGATGAACCTGACTTGTAACCCGACAGTTCACTACCTGTTCGAGTGTATACATTCCTGTTTTGTGCCTAGCGGCATGTCTCGGTTACGGCCGAGAATATTGTGGCCGTGATCCCGGGTATGTACGGGGTACTACCGAGTGTACACTTTCCTGTTTTGTGCCTAGCGGCATGTCTCGGCTGCAGCCGAGAATATTGTGGCCGTGGTCCCGGGTATGTACGGGATACTATTGAGTTACATCGACGATTCATCAATTGATTTCAAAGACTTTAGAGTAGAAACCTGATAGGACAGCTTAGTTACCACTGCACATTACCCTGCACTTCTATTTCATAGTACTGCTTACTCATGTTCATACCTGCATTGCTTATTACCATATTCATGTTATATTATTGGTTGACATGACGCGCTGACGTCTGGGTTTTGCATGGCCCAGATTCCTTACCACTGTCGACGACCGAGCAGGAGCACTTCAGCCAGCAGGCTGATCTGTGAGTTCCATAGTGATTAGTTTATTTATTTCATTTCATTTCCAGATGTGAGCCCGTATTATGGGACGTACTGTTTATTTATTGTATTGGATCATTTGCTTCCGCACTTATTGTTTATTGACTCTTGTTATTTTGGATTTGGACATGTGTTAGATTAGTTTATTATCTTGTTCTTGATATCTCTACAACCGTAATGTGACTGTGGATGGATGCTTCCTACCCACAGGTAGCATGGTTGGCTATGTCACGTGCCCAATCTTGCGTACTCTGGGAAGCGGGGCGTGACATGGTTCTTTTGGTATCAGAGCCATAGGATAGTCGGGTTGATTCTTTTGTAGTTGGGTATTGTACCCAATACACGAATCAGAATACCCGTGTTTAGAAAACATGTCCTGCCACCTTGACCGTTCTACCATCCTTGAATCATTCTTCCGGATCATGTCGACATGCAAACTTACTTTGCATTGTCAATTCGAAAACCTAATTTCTTGTTATCTCTAGGACTTAGGCGACTTGGATGGAGTTAAGTAATTGCGGCTATGATACCGCGACATAGCTACAATGCGGTACTCTATTTAAGTATCATGGAGTTCTAGCCTTGACCTATATATCAAATCTATAATCATGCTAATGTTGGGTGTTTTGATTTCAGGAATATGACAGATAAGAATTTGAAGACGTGCCAGAGACGTGCGGACAAAGCCGCCATGCGTAGAGTGATAAGGGAATTGCTGGAGAATCTAAAGAGACAGACCGAGCTGAAACCGGCATCTGCACTGAACCAAACGTCTGTACGTAGAAGTATTCCGATGAACAGACGCAGCGTAGCACCAATGAAGAAAGCAATTGTGGGTGATCGGAAAAGGAGCGTGATTTGTGACTACTGCCATGTACCCGGACATGTGCGAAAGGATTGTCGTAAGAGGCTGGGACTCTGTTTTAGTTGTGGAGCGGCTGATCACGCAGTTGGTGCCTGTCTGTCGAAGCTTCGCACGAGAGATGATGTACTGAAGCCCCCGCAGAGACCGTTCCAAGGGCAAAAACAGCTGACTCAAGGACCTAACCAGGCTCGAGCTTTTACCTTGACAGCTGAGGAGGCCAAGGCATCAGGAGAAGTGGTTTCAGGTACTTTACTCGTTCATGGTTTTCCCGCATTGGCATTATTTGATTCCAGAGCATCCCACTGTTTTATGTCATCCAAATTTATAACTACACACTCGATTACCTGCACGACCCTGTCTAGTTTCTGGGACATACACACTGGGAATGGGAAAATCATAGCTAGTAAGGAATGTAGAGATTGTACAGTTGTTGTTTGCGGACGGGAGTTTTTTTGCAGATTTCTTGGTGATAGATACGGGCAGTTATGAAGAAGTCTTGGGAATGGATTTTCTTGGCACTTTCCACGCACACATTGACTGTAGGGCAAGGAAAGTAATTTTCCAGATTCCCGGACACCCTGAGTTTACTTTCACTGGAGGAAGCAGCTCTGTCGGGCCAGTCGGGTTTAGGGCTAGGCCGACAAACAGTGTTCTTGCGGCAATGGAAGTGGATAGTAATGAAAGGCCGGCAGTTGTTCGTGACTTTATGGATATGTTTGAAGATATATCAGGCTTACCGCCGAAGCGAGATGTGGAGTTCGCGATTGACCTTATTCCTGGTGCAGCGCCAGTATCACAATCTTCTGATCCGATGGCACCGGTGGAATTGGAAGAAGTTAAGAAACAAGTTGGTGAATTACTCGAGAAGGGATGGATTCGAAGCAGCAACTCACCTTGGGAAGCTCCAGTTCTTCTAGTAAAGAAGAAGGATGGCACGAGAAGGATGTGCATTGATTATCGAGAATTGAATCGGGTGACTATTAAGAACAAGTACTCGATCCCTCGCATTGGAGAACTTTTGAGCAGCTTAGTGGCGCGAGGGTATTCTCGAAACTGGATTTGCGATCAGGATATCATCAGGTCCGAGTGAAAGCAGAAGACATTTGCAAGACGGCGTTTCGAACTCGATATGGACATTTCGAGTGTGTGGTAATGCCCTTCGGAGTGACTAATGTGCCGGAAATATTCATGGATTTGATGAACAGGATCATTTCACCATTCTTGGACCAGTTTATTGTGGTATTCATTGACGATATTCTGGTGTACTCGAAGAGCCCGGAGGAGCATGCTGAGCATTTAAAGATCGCACTGCAGACGCTGAGACAGGAGAAATTGTTCGCGAAGATGAGTAAGTGCGAATTCTGGTTGGAAGAAGTAAAATTTCTGGGGCATGTTGTGTCGGGCGATGGAATCGCCGTCGATCCCGAAAAGATTGCAGCAGTTCGAGATTGGCCTATTCCAAAGAATGTTGCGGAGATAAGAAGTTTTCTTGGACTCGCCGGATACTACAGGAGATTTGTGGAGAACTTCGCTCGTTTGGCAGAGCCGTTAACCAAGCTTACGCGCAAGGAGGTACCGTTTGTTTGGACGGATGGATGTGCATTGGCCTTCGAGACGTTGAAGCAGAATTGATAACCGCCCCGATCCTGACCGTACCAGATAATTCAGGGGGACTGGTGATTCACAGAGACGCATCCGGAAAGGGATTGGGATGTGTTTTGATGCAGAATGGGAAGGTCGTAGCTTACGCATCAAGACAACTGAAGACTCATGAGAAGAATTATCCAACTCATGACATGGAGCTTGCAGCTGTGATCTTCGCTTTGAAGATTTGGAGACACTACCTTTTGGGTGAGAAAGTCGAAGTCTTTACAGATCACAAGAGTTTGAAGTATGTGTTCACTCAGAAAGAGTTGAACATGAGACAACGCAGATGGTTGGAGCTGATGGCCGACTACGACCTTGATCTTAAGTACCATCCGGGAAGGGTTAACGTCGTGCCGGATGCGCTTAGTCGGTTACCAGCAATTCAGGTGTTAACTACATAGAGGGAGATCATTGCAGATTTTCGAAGATTTGACTTGGAAGTTGTGCTACCACATTCTACGGGACAGTTGATGAAGTTGCAAGTACAGTCGTCCTTAGTTGAGAAGATTAAAGCGTCACAATCGCAGGATCCTAGACTGCAAAAGTTTCGAGAGCAGGTTGAAGCCGGAATACGAACCGATTTACTAATCCACGAAGACGGTTCGTTGAGGTATGGTAGCCGTGTGTGTGTGCCAAAAGGGGATGTGCGTGAAGAGCTTATGAAGGAGGCACACAATTCAGCTTACTCTGTACATCCAGGAGGGACGAAGATGTACCGAGATATTCGACAGCACTTCTGGTGGGAAGGTATGAAACGAGAGATTGCTCGCTTCGTGGCTAAGTGCTTGGTGTGTCAGCAAGTCAAGGCTGAACACCAAAGGGTTGCTGGTTTGTTGCAACCACTTCCGATCCCTCAGTGGAAGTGGGAACATATAACCATGGATTTCGTGACAGCTTTACCGCGGAGTCCAAAAGGCAACAATGCCGTATGGGTGATTGTCGATCGGTTGACCAAGGTAGCTCACTTTATTCCTTTTCGGGTTGGTCAATCGACAGAGACTTTGGCAAGAGCGGTACATGAAGGAGATTGTAAGATTGCATGGAGTACCGGTAAGTATCGTGTCCGATCGGGACACTCGGTTCTTGTCGCACTTCTGGAGGAGTTTACAAGAAAGTTTGGGGACTCGATTGAAGTTTAGCACAGCTTATCATCCTCAGACTGATGGACAATCGGAGAGAACGATCCAGACCCTTGAAGATATGTTGAGGGCTTGCATGTTGGACTTCAAAGGTTCTTGAGAGGATCATCTACACCTGGTGGAGTTTTCGTACAACAATAGCTTCCAAGCGACTATTCAGATGGCTCCGTTTGAAGCGTTGTATGGTCGTAAGTGCCGTTCACCGGTTTGTTGGGATGATGTGGGTGAACGAAGGTTACTAGGACCAGATTTGGTGGTACAGACAGTCGAGAAGGTGAATACAATCAGGAAGTATATGAAGGCAGCTCAAGACAGACAGAAAAGTTGGGCTGACACGTCAAGAAGACCTCTAGAGTTCGCCGTGGGTGATTTGGTATTCCTGAAGATATCACCGACTAGAGGGGTGATTCGCTTTGGGAGTCGGGGAAAGCTTAGTCCTCGATTCGTTGGACCCTTCGAGATATCGGAGCGTGTTGGAGAGGTAGCGTACCGTTTGGCGTTACCACAGTCATTGGCATGAGTGCACGATGTGTTTCATGTATCTCAACTACGGAGGTATGTCCGAGATGAGACTCACGTCTTGGATCATTCGGAGTTGACTGTACGGGAGGACCTAACTTTTGAGGAGCGACCAGTTGAAATCAAAGATCGAAGAGAAAAGGTTCTTAAGAACAAGGTTATCCCTCTTGTGCTAGTTTCTTGGGGTAACCGATCCCATGGAGAATCCACGTGGGAGCGAGAAGACGAGATCCGGCAGAAATTTCCTCACCTTTTCCTGTAGTTAGCTATCTTGTATTCTTGGAATTTCGAGGACGAAATTCTTTTTGTAGTTGGGTATGATGTAACACCCGAGCCCAATAATACTATTTCTATTGCTAGTTGAGTGTTATACATTGCTCATTTCAATTATCCTGATTGTTTGGTATTTATTGCTAAATTTTAACCGGTTAAGTCATTTTGGCACATAACAAATTTTAACACCGAAAATGAAATTAAAAATATCCATGTTGGCCTACTCGTCGCCACTAGTCGCGTGGTAGCGTCCGCGCGTCGAGATTTCGTCCCGTTCGGCTAAACGGGCAAGTTTGGACGACTACGCGCGCGTGCAAGTGTCCGACTTGGGGGCATGCATTTTAATCATTAAACACCCCTTTTCAAAATTTGGAACCCGCTTAAAATCCTATAATTTGAATTTGAAACATTTGGGCGCAATCCGGGCGCGATTTGGAAATGTTTCATTTAGCACCGAAAAGCCCATTTAATTAAATATATTTTAAAACTATAAAATATTTAACTGTTTTAATTCTAACGTTAAAATCTCTTTAAAAAAATCCTTTAAATCAATTACGTACCTTCCTCAGCCAATCGCACGAAGGGCTTTACCTTCGTGGGCCCCAATCCTCTCTCTCTCTCTAATTTCTCAATCTCTCTCTATCTCTAACAATCTGTCTCTCTCTCTCTTTCCAATCCTAATCTCTCTCTCTTCCTACAATTTCTCTCTCTCTCTCTTCCTATATTTTTACGCAGCCCTCCTCGTCTTCTCTCCATCTCGAGAAAACCCCACGAGAACCCCCGAACCCTAACCCTAGCCTCCTCGTGCCTGCGCCGTCGACCTCCCCGCGACCTCGCCGTCGCCGTCCTCGCCTCCACGGCCTTACCGCACCCCCTACCTCCTTCCTCCCTCCTTCCCGAGCCTCCAAACCCAACCCCGACGCCACCACCAGCACCCAGTGCCCGCCGTCGCCGCCGCCTCCCATCGCCGACGACGCCAAGGCCTTCCTCCCTTCATCCTCGTCCCGACCTCGTCGTCTTCTTCCTCCTCCCCTCGCCGGACCACCACCAACCCGAGCCCAACCCCCCATCGCCTAACCCTCTGGTTCGCCGGAAAAGGGACACCGTCGACCCCCTCGTCGTCGCCAGCACACCGACGACCACCTCCTCTCCTCCCTGCAACCTGGGCCAGGCTAGAACCTCTCCCCTATTCGCTGCACCCCGATCCAGCCACCTCAAACCCTTGTCGCGCCACTGTTCCTCGCCGCCGGCGCCCCATCGCCATCGAGCCCGTCATGGTTTCCCCCTGGTTCTTCCCTGTAAGCATCCCTTTAGCTTTCTATTCATGTAAAACCCCCTTGCTGGTCTTTGTTTACGTATATCGTGTTTTGCTAACTTCGTCGCCTTTTGACTTTTGCCGGATTCCGACCGTGCCGTCGTTTGGACCCGACGCTCTAGCAAAGTACTCTGGTCCGTGTGGTCCCACTGTTCGCTGTTAGGACTCGATCCGTGGCCCGTGCACCCGTCTCGTGTTTTCCGCCGACATTGCATCCGTGCTTTCCGGTTTACGAAACCATCGAGGCAAGTATCCGAATACTTGCTCTAACATGCTAGCACACAAGATCAAGTCTTGCTATACATTTAATTATCATATTATTTAGTATAACCACACAGTTGATGTTAATATCGATATTTGGTATAACTTAGAATTGACGGTTGCAAGTATCTTTAACTTGGAATCATTATAGTAGTTTCTTGTAATTAATCGATCTACTATCAATCTACACTTTAACTAACTAAACCAATTAGATCGTCTTTGCTTTATTCGTTAAACCATCCATGAGACAATTATTATGCTTTAGTTTAAATTCATGTAGCTTCATTACTTTATGTTGTTGATATTGGTTCACCTTGTGACTATTGCACCCCAAGGGTGCTTGAACCTGTTAATAAAGATAATACAAGCACCTTGTGATTAAGTGACTATTATTGCTGTTTACTTTAGATTCTTGCTGCTGTTACTTATTCGATTGTATACCTGTTGAGCGCACCCACTCGATCACATTACATATTGACCTGACTCTGCTGCACCCGACACATACATACATATCGACTCAACTTGTTGAAACATGACCCGACCTGTTACCTGATCTCATGCCTAATGCCAACAAACCTGACTTGGGGTCCTCATGGACCATTCCTGCTGTCTATCCAGACAGACCTGCTTGTACCTGATTCTGTGTTGGCATTAGTCCTTGACTACTGAATACCTGACCTGACATACATAACTTGGGGGTATGGGGAAATCAAAGATGAACCTGACTTGTAACCCGACAGTTCACTACCTGTTCGAGTGTACACATTCCTGTTTTGTGCCTAGCGGCATGTCTCGGTTTCGGCCGAGAATATTGTGGCCGTGATCTCGGGTATGTACGGGGTACTACCGAGTGTACACTTTCCTGTTTTGTGCCTAGCGGCATGTCTCGGCTGCAGCCGAGAATATTGTGGCCGTGGTCCCGGGTATGTACGGGATACTATTGAGTTACATCGACGATTCATCAATTGATTTCAAAGACTTTAGAGTAGAAACCTGATAGGACAGCTTAGTTACCACTGCACATTACCCTGCACTTCTATTTCATAGTACTGTTTACTCATGTTCATACCTGCATTGCTTATTACCATATTCATGTTATATTATTGGTTGACATGACGCGCTGACGTCTGGGTTTTGCATGGCCCAGATTCCTTACCACTGTCGACGACCGAGCAGGAGCACTTCAGCCAGCAGGCTGATCTGTAAGTTCCATAGTGATTAGTTTATTTATTTCATTTCATTTCCAGATGTGAGCCCGCATTATGGGACGTACTGTTTATTTATTGTATTGGATCATTTGCTTCCGCACTTATTGTTTATTGACTCTTGTTATTTTGGATTTGGACATGTGTTATATTAGTTTATTATCTTGTTCTTGATATCTCTACAACCGTAATGTGACTGTGGATGGATGCTTCCTATCCACAGGTAGCATGGTTGGCTATGTCACGTGCCCAATCTTGCATACTCTGGGAAGCGGGGCGTGACAGTGATGAATAGCCAATCCCACACCCCTAGACCCCTACGAGAGCGGCAAGCAACCCTGCCAATTCTAGAGTTAGGAGACCCGGTCTCGACTCTTCGAGATGGTCTCCCACTGGACCCTAGAACCCGGTTACTTGTGCTCCCCGCCTTAGGTCTATCCTAATACGGAAAAGTAAATAATATACAATGGTGACATCATCCTCAATCCGCAAGTGCCCCAATAAAAGAATATTACATACAATGAATTTTACATGAATGAAAATAAAAAACTCCCATCTCACATAAAAACCCCGGCTATTCAAACACGACGATCCAATATAACATATCCAAGAAACACATAACATCACATGTCATCAACGTAAGTAAATATGCGTATCCCAATTATCGTTGACATATAGCACCGAAACCGGCAATACACCACATATTACACTTACGGTCGCAGAAAAGAAAGAGAAAAACTACAACAGTTGGAATCCGCAACCATCTTAGACATCACATGCCTAACCAAATGAATTCCTTAGATATCGCATGCCTAACAATTATATACCCCGCATTTTAGTCTCGATCTCAAAAACGCTTTTCAATATCTAGTCGGGTAATTCAACAAGATTCCCGACGTCATGATCGAATGCTCGTCGGAAACTTTAGTAAATGGCCGCACCCCCGATGCCGCCGACGAAGTGCACTAAGGCGGAACACCGCTTTCACGAGCACCCGAACGGATG
Source organism: Agapanthus africanus (assembly GCA_030015575.1). NCBI lineage: Eukaryota > Viridiplantae > Streptophyta > Magnoliopsida > Asparagales > Amaryllidaceae > Agapanthus > Agapanthus africanus. The sequence continues at coordinate 282,785,337 of JASDDO010000004.1, read as the reverse complement.
CTTTTGGCGACGGGGTTCTCCTACAGTCACTTGGTCGGGGCTATGGGGCATGGCTATCTATTAAGTTTAACCGGCAAGTATCCACGTACGCTACGTGATTGCGACGGACTTTTGATCGCATCAAAATCCCATGGCAACCGATCAAATGAGACTAAACTGCTAGATTTATAACATTCAAATTAGTTATCTCATAACTACTTGTGGATTCCAAATATTGTATCCCATCACATAATATCCGGATAACGTTAAACTCTTCGATCGATTCATCAAAGTCCCACAATTTCCCGACAGCTCAACACTTGAGCACAGTTTTAATAATACTCAGAAGATGCCATAGTACCTATGAACCAGCCGTAGAAGGGTCAAACCAACGCCTCACATGAGAAACGCTAAACTATCACAAACCCTAGGGTTCAAGTGATGGTTTTGACAACCACATAATCGGATTAAGGTTTACGTTCTTCTAGAGGGTCCAAAGAATCACTTGCATGTTTTTCCGAATACGTTAAACTTGGAAAAATGGGTTTTTGACATTCGATCGAACTTTTTAACATTGTCTAGACAATATGTGAAACACCTGAAACAATGTTAAAACTACGAATACGAAACACTCCGATTTGCTTATATTGTAAAATTACATCACATGAAAAATTAGAATAAATAAACAACCCTTGAAAGACCAAAACCAAGTCACTGGAACACAAGCAAAAATTCAGGGAGGGGTGCTCGGTTTTGGCCGATATGGCATAGGTGGTGGCCGACCCAATTTTTATAGAATGCCCTGAAATTTTGCCAGTGTTCATGATATATCCCATACATCACTCTGTACTTGTTTAAAAATTTTTTTGACAACTTTTAAAATCGACAGAAACTATGATTTTCTGTTTCAAGTTTCGGAGTTGTTTCGGTTTCGTAATCCTAACAAAATCCGTATAAATTTCTAGCCTGGCTCTATACCACTGTAGGGTTACCCAAGATGGCAGCAAGGTTTCGGGAGGCATCGTCCATGCTAAAATAAAATTTTGTCGTTTTAGCTAACCCTAAACTAGATCGTTAACTAGAAATAATACGGGAAACATTTGCAAACACTTTGCAACTAATAGTGAGCAAGGAATACAACCTTTGTAGACCGGTCCTTCACTTCAAATAGCTCCGTGTAGTAGTCCCCTCCGCTGCGATCTCAAGCTCCGAACTATGGAGAGGCTCCGTAGAAGAAACGAACGTGCTTGCTTCGAAGACTTCGAGGCCGAAAATGATCTACGTCGGGGAGACACTAACTCAAGGTATTCCTTCACTAGGTCATGAACTTTGTGAAAAGAACACCCTATACTACATGGAAAGTAGTAGAGGATGATGAAGTAGGAAGTGGGCTCACTTTAGAATTGATTTTCTCACACTTTTTCTCATAGCACCATTAGAGCTAGCAAACTTTTCATGGAGCTTGATGAAGAAGAAGAAGAACTCATCACAATAATTCATCCAAATGAATTATATGTGTGGTTAGAAATGCAACCAAGGGTTAAGCATGTCAGGCTTAACCCTTGTAGAGAGTTAACCACAAGCTATAGTTAAAGGTTAGGTCAAAAATATCTCAAGCTAGACAAAAGGATTGGATAAAGTCAAAGAAGAAAATGAAGCATCTACAAGCTTTCAATAATTATCAACCATGACAATTATCCATACTTTTTGAATAACTTAAAGATAAATAAAAACCCTAATCTTAACCCTAGCATGGTTTAGTCTCTACAAACCCTACTTGCAAGCATGATACATTTAACATATATCACATATACATCAATGTATCCAATATGAGAAAAGAAATCATAAGTGAGCTAATACTAGTTAATGTAATGTAATATATCAAATATATAATTATACATTAAATTATTAAATCAACACTTGATTTAATAATCCGGCTATAACCGACTAATATCATGTGTAACAACTTATCGAATCAACACTTGATCCGATAACCCGGTTACATCGCATACAACCGATCAATGTCACGAATAGCGAGAATAGAATAAAGTATCTCATATCGTATCAATCTTGGTCCCGCACATATCACATATGTGCTCCTACTCCGTTTCGCTTGAGCCAGGAAACCCCTGTGTAGGACTCTAAAGACTCGTCAATACGCCAGCAGTAGGTGATGATCATATCAAACACCTAAAAGCCGCAAGCGGTCTGCTAAACGTAACGGCCACCCGGGTATTGAGCGATCAAAAGATCAACAAGCAAGCCTGCTCACACTCCTGCGAATCCAATCAGTAACACTACCGTACAGTCCGGTCTCTTCGTCTGATATGTCGCATATCTCGTCTAGGGGTGGTAAATGTCAGACCCCAGTAACTCTCGATCTGAGGCCCATAACGGGTCGAGAAACTACTGATAACACTTACCAGTATATCTCTAAAGCTGCCTTGGCCAAGGACTTCCTGTTATAGCCAATTGAACACAGCGCAACATCAACTCCCTATACCGGGAGAGACGAAACCCCTCCTATCGCTCATTTCCTCCATGTGACTCGGGACTGTACCCAAAAGCCACCGTTTTGCACGCCCTCTTGGACGAGGTATGATGGAAATCAAAGCACAGTGGGAATCACACAAAACTCTATGACGATCTCGGGTCTACAGACTAACCTGGACCAGTGTCACCAGAGAACTGCCATCTGACGATAGGTATAATACTATCTGGGAGTTCTCGGCGAGTCCGTCCAGTGTACTCAGTCTCCACTGAGCACCCTTATACCGTCTCTGATGTCAAACACCAATGGATATGGGATCATCCATCGCCCATCTGCATGAGCCGAGAAGCTATACGCTAGTCTACTCTGGTATGTCGATGCCCTGTCTCGATACACCTATGACTAGGAACATTTGAAGGATGTACTTAGCGACTACACTGTCCCCACTAGTATGATCTACATCATAGTCCTGGTTGTCAAGTACTCATCCTAAGGGCTTTATGAACATGTAACATAGAGACAATCAGAGTACATGTTAAGATAAAGAGCAACCAGATAGCATACTATCATGTCGAGCAAGAAAGTCCTCCCTATATATGTCCAAGCATCCACTACAATATACATCGTATGTACAGTAATGGCCTCTAGGCCATACATATAACTAACACGTACCAGGTCCCCCAAAAAAGCAGATTGGCGCAGTCCGGGTCGTGAGCTCTAATCATCGCCATCACCTCTTCGTCAGACGGTGACTGAGAAAAGGCAGCCTCCGAGCGGGTGAAAGGGAAGTATGGAAGAGAATCCATTATTTCTGAAACAAAGGAAAGGAAACTATTAGTGAAGCCCACACGTATATATATATTTATAAATATACAAAAGGACAGTGGAAGAAAACGACAAACAATTTATTTTATGGGACCATTGGTTACGAAACACATGGGCCCCATAAAATCAATATGGCGGCTCACTAATAATGAGGCTGAGCAATCATCATGAGAACAAAAGGAAGATTTTCAATAAATTCAAACAACTCTGCACATTCCCCCAAGGAGAAAACCCATTAGAGAAACTCTGTGCAAATCAAGAAGGATCTCTCCTAAAATATTTTTGCAAGAACTACTCAGGATGAAAACTCCCAAGAAGTCTTCTTTTAAGAACTAAGTTCTTTAGAGGAATTAAATTCCTTTTGAACAGAGGAGTTAAATTCCCAGAAAATTTTCATAGCTAAGCTATTGGAATGGAATTAAATTCCAGAGGCAGACAAGTATCGTCATCAAAACCCTAAGATTCGGAAAATGGCCAACATTTGGGGTTTGCTACCTAAAGATCGAGCGTTCTTAGGACATCAGAAAGATGAGTTTTTTTTTATATATAGGGAAAAGCCCTTGGTGTGGATTTAAAATCTAAAGAGAATTGTTATAAAAGTTCTTCGATCGTTCAAAACCATTACATGAAGAAGAGATTCTTTCTTGGACAGAGTTAAACTCTGAAATTTTTAGAACAGAGAACTGAGCTCTGAGGAAGAGAATTAAATTCTCAAGGGAAAATGAACAAGGAAGAAGATGAAAGAGTGGAGGCGCTTCTGAAGAGACCCATGCATTTATAGGATGTGATGGGAAATGGTTCATCTGCCCCCTTTCCTAGGAAAATCCAACGGCCACAAAGATGACAGCGTTGCACTCACGTGCAAACACGTAAGAACAACACTGTGGGGGCATTTGTTCTCTCATGGGAACTGAATAAAGCAGCAAAGAAATACACAAAAGGAATATCATGTGTCCACACATGATTGGGCATCACATGGGGACACGTGACCTTCTATGAGCAAAGTTATAGACGCCGAGATACACAATTTGAGATGGGGTCACGTGCCAGCATGTGATGGGTTGCTAAACCCTTTGAACTAATAGAATTGAATTCTGATCAAAAGGAGTCATGTGCCCACATGTGATGGGCCTTTAAACCCACTAAAAGGAATTAAAAGGTATAATAAAACAACAGGAAAAAAACAATGGGGTATCACGTGCCCACACGTGACCAGGGGTCGTGTGCCAACACATGATGAGTTCCCGAGTTCTCTAAAATAACAGAATTAAATTCTGGTTAAATACTTAATCAGTGGGTCACGTGCCACCATGTGATAGGGTCTTAAAACTCTCTGAGTTAGTGGAAAGAAAACCCTAAATGGGGCATCACGTGCCCACACGTGACAGAGGGTTATGTGCCAACACGTGATGGGTTTCTAAGATCTCTGAACTAATAGAATTAAATTCTAATTAAATGGTCAATCAGTGGGGACACGTGCTAACACGTGATAGGCTCTAAAACCTTCTGAACTAATAGAATTATATTCTAATTAAGGGAAATCAAAAACCCTAATTGAAAAAATATTTCCCTAGATCTTTCCAAACAAAAAGATTGCGCTCTGTAAAGTGGAGCACCGTTGGATTAAAAATCCAATGGTGATTAAAAATCACCAATTTATAGAAAGATTCTGTAAGTCTATGGTAGCGTCCCGGCCGTCTACAGACGCCAAATGCGAAACAAAAACTTTTTAACTGGCGCTATCGTATACTTTAACCCGGATCTGCCATTATTGCTAAACTAATAAACTGTAAAGAGTGTAGAAAGGTTATACCGAACGATCCGAGTCCTTCGTTCTTTAACCATCATCCCACGCTCCGTTGCGGCTGCTCCGATCTCTTCGATCTCCGATCTGCTCGTCCAGGTGGCACCACGTCGACGATTCTTTAAACGGGCTCCTGCCTCTGACCCGAGGCAACTCGGTCGTCAAGTTTGCCAAAAGAGACGACCAAGAATGATGTAGAGAATGAGTAGATGACTTTGTCTCACTTCTTCCAAATCCGTGGACGATCGGTTAATGAAGTTGCCATGGGAATTGGGTGATGGAATGATATGAGCTGTGAAATACCATACACCCCAAAATCTATCATAATCATTTTACCAGATGAAAACTCAAGTGAAGTGTGAGAGAGGAGGGGGCCAGCCATATATATCAAGAGAGGGGGGTGAGTGTAGGGGGGAAGTGGTGACCTTAAGAGAAAATTATCAAGTGTGTACACAAGAAAATATCTCAAGTGTGAACACAAAGTGTGAACACACCAAAAGCAACCAATAAGGAACAAGTGAGTCATAAGCCTTGTCACCACCTTCTAGATGCTTCTAGAAACTTCCACACTCATCTCAAGAAAAGATAAATTCATCTTTAACCGAATGTTAAAAGACGGCGGATAGAAAACTGGAAACTGGCAACTTCCAAAAGTGATCCCGAAACGAATTTCAGGATAACCCCGTAACTGTATAAATATACCCGCATTTGTATTACAACCGAATACAAATGCAACTGAGACAAAGATATTATATCTACTCAATATAATATTCGGATCCGGCTTAAACCAAAGCCGACCAGTATTATCTGTCCGAAAACCGACACGTGTGTAAACGTACGTGCATTTTCCGAACTCTGCCATAAAACCATACGGCCTCTACAACGTTTCGCCCGAACTTGGGAAACTGTCTGTGGGGGACTCTAATGACTCGTCAGTATCCTGGCAGTGGGTTTAACCACAAACCGTCAGCGGCACTAGCTATGCGTAACGGCTGCCCATGGACTGACCTCAAGGGAGGCCGATGAGCGAACTCATCCAGAAACCCTACTGAGCCTAACAGTGACAATGTATATACAGTCCGGTCCGTTCGTCAATGAGTATCGCATATCTGCCTAGGGGGCTGGTAACGTCAGACCCCCAATAGCAGTATAAGTCGTGTCGGAGTGTAGCCCAATAACACCCTGAAATACTAGTGGAGTACCTACCAGTAAATCTCCTGCCACGGCCGTGGGCTTTATGTAATGGCTCTCCTAGACACAGCTTGATCTCGCCCCTAATACCGGGAGAGACGAATCCCCTGCCGATCCGCTCACGTGCCTCTATATGGCTCGGGACTGTACCCAAAAACTACCTGTTTGCACGACTCCTTTGAGCCGTGGTAGGGTAGAAATCAAAGCACAGTGGGAACTCACACGAGACAAATGACGACCTCAGGTCGATGAACTAACCTGTACACATGTCACCAGGGAACTGCTATCTGACGATAGATATAGTACTAACTAACAGATTCCCGGCGAGTCCTGTCCAGTGTACTCATAACCCAATGAGCACCCGTATACATCTTAGGTGATCCAACTGACACCAGTGGCTTGTGAGACCGGCCACCGCCCTTCGTCGGGGTCTCGACTGTATACGCTAGTCTACTCCGGAGTATCGATGCCCTGTCTCGAAACTCCCACGACTAGGGACCGCAATTAAGGATATGCATATAAACCACCCAATTCTCACGTATATGATCGCCATCATACTGTTGGTAGTAAAGCAAGATCCTAAGGGCTCTATCAAAGTGTAACATGTAATCAGTCACCTGAACATGTACACGACTGATAAAGGCAAACCAGATAGCATACTATCATCTCGAGTAAGACTGTCTTACCGGTATAGATTCTCCGCAATCATTGCAATCACGTACCTGCGATCCAATAATTGACTCTGAGGGCACTATCTCCAACAATCTCCCACTTGCACTCAAGGCTAATTATTGCGATGTCGACTACTCACAGCCCGTGTGAAACCAAACATCCAACTCCTCTACTAATCAGTTTCATAAAGCCCGTTTGTAAAACTATTGTGTTCAAGAAATAGCCTCAGTGAGTGGATCCGCCTAGATGTTTCTTTCTATATCTCTCTTAATCTCAAGTTCGCGGAGAAAACCATCTCCCGAATTGAGTAATACCTGTCTTAGAATATGTCTGGATACCTGATGGGACCTAGTTCATAAATGAACTCCAAATCCAAACTTCTTAGACTGTATCAATCACTGAACCTAATCAGTATCCTGCACCAAGCCTCCCACAGTATCCTCTTGGACCACCTGTCCATAATACTGTCCCTCGTCAGAGGAAAAACTATAACTCTAACAATCACTCTGTCATCCATGTCATCTTTGAAGCCTGAAATGATAATCGTCTCCCGAAGGAGGCTGCCGTCATCAAATCCGTAGAACATGCACTTATGTTCTAAAACTGCTTCCTTATGTTTCTCCAGGATTAGATTAATACAAACTTATTGCATCTAGTGCAAAAACAACATTTGGTGTGGTACTTGACATCTCATGATTGACTCAATTGCCTAAGCAAGTGATCTGCTAATCATGCACATCCCTCTCCCCTTTAGTCTGTAAGACACCTTTAGAGAGGGTGACTCCATCACCTGCAGGTACACCACCATGTCAGGAGTCATGTATTCCAAAAACCATAGAATACTGTCAAAGTACCCACATTGGGAAGCTACCCAAATCCAGATCTAAAACCATAAATCTAGAAACCAGAATGTCAAATATTATATCCATATCCTGTCTGGAGAAACAACTGTGTGACGACCACAGTACAACCGATCGTGGTATAGGAATTTTACTTCCTACTCTGTGTATGTCATCCAGATACCATGACATCACACCCTACTACCTTCTTAACAGATCCATCCCCTATTCTGATGAAGTCAAACCCATGACTGTCACATCAAAAATAGATGATCTATCTCCGCTATAACTGCTCTAGTCTATAAATAGACATAAGCTATTTGCCCACTATGCTTCCGCTACTCCCACTGACCACAACAACCCTCGTACCGGGTCTCACAGCCTGGAACAACAGTAGTGTCAAGTCTGGGTAGATAAGAACCTCCCTGTCACTGTCCTTGAGGCTACCGAAGTACCTCTCGGGTGTCTGAGGTTACCCACCATATCTGCGGAGTGGCTAATGGAATGTCAAACCTGATTGAATATATAGGTCCTATTAAATTTTCCGTAATCGTTCGCGGTTCTGGAATCACTTCCAGTTCTACCATACTCCCACTACTGTTTTCTGAAAAAGTCCATTTTACTAAAACTGTGGCGAGTCAAGAACAATATCACTATTGATCTTCCAAATGGTAGAATATCAACCCTCGTCATAGCCAGGGTCAACCCACAAACAGCCATTACAGAAACGTGCCCTGAGTTATCCAGAGTCTGGTTTTAAGCATAAGCTGGACAACTCCCCGTACCTTAACATCTTTTAAGGGAGGAACCATTCTATATCCAATATAGAAACTTTGGCACTTATTTAATTGGAACCATATTCAAATCATGCAGCTGTCTCCAATGCATATCATCTTAATGGAAAGAGGCTAATCAGCATTACTCAACTTAGGAATCCATCCAATTATGAGTAACCTGAAAGAGAAACACGTTTCTCAAAACCATCACTATCATCTGAATACCAATCACAAGAATCTATATCTTCGATCTCTTTGAAGAATCTCGATACTTGTGATACTTGGTTCTCTACTTTATTCTTATACCCACAACTTCTTAAAACTTAGACCTTGTATTTCTACGAAACACTTGTCTAATAACTAGAGAAGTCATAAGTAAACAAAACATAGTACGAGGACCTACCCCTTTATCCTGATGGACACTTGGACAACATACAATACTCTGTATAAGTCCGCTGAGTTAAACAACTCAAAACCTGTGCGTCGTAGGTTGAAAACTGTACCCTGGCAATTTCCTCAAATATCACCAATTACAACGAATTCCGATATAATGAGGATGATCACCTAATTCCCAATAACTTACTCCCACTCATCATCTGTAAAACTATACAGATATGAGAATGAAACCTGGTAAATACATACCCTGGAGTAAGTATCTAATCGGGAAAACAGTTTTCTTTTAACAATGCACTGAAACATGAAAATGTTTCATAGGGGTATCCTGGTATTCATAGTAATGCCTCTTCCATAATCCAATTCATGACTATAACCGTATATTTCACTGTCATCTCTCCAAGTCCCTTTATTTGTCTTTAGTCGTTACCTCATGTACACCATCGTTAGGCTAAATGGTTTTCTTCCTTCCCTACCGTTCGGCACCAGCCTATGGTTTAGAAGAAGAAGATCCAGTAAGCATAATAGGTGTACCCTCCTAAACCAAGGAGTACTCATATCTTGAGAGAAGGTGATGATAAAAGACAACTGAATAATACCTTATTCCTTTAAAGGTGAAATAGGAGTGGCGATGAAGTACGCAGTTTTGGTCGTGAATGATATCAGTCGCAATTTACTTTGCCCTCTTTCTAATCCCTTTATTTTGTCTTTACATATTACCTTCTGCACACCCTACTTAGGCTATTTGGTTTTCTTCATTCCCTACCTTTCGGCACCTGCCTATGGTTTAGAATAAGACTATCCAATAAGCGTAATAGGTGTACTCTCCTAAACCAAGGAGCTCTCGCAACCTGAGAGAAGGTGATAATAAAAGACAACTGAATAAACCAATTCTATTTCTCCTGAACCTGGATCCATCTTCGAAGAAGTCCCTTCGAGTTCGTATATAACCATACGATGGATCTATCCAATGGAAGTGGATATCCGTGGTAATACGGGTGTTCTGAGAAATACAAAGGGTAAAAGAAGGAGTGGCAATGACTTATGCAACTCGGACAATCCAAAAGCCAGTATTTTAAGAAGGTTCGATCAACCTGGTCACTGAGTCATAGTCTAGGGTCGGTCAAAGGTCGCTGCCAAAGAGAGAGAGAAAAGAAACACTCTGCGTGCACTCTAACCTAGATCAGAATGGTTATCACTTTATCTAATCCGGAAACCTCCCACTGTCCTGTCAAATTCTCCTCCAAACCTGAAAGAAGAATCAATCGGGATCACCCGAAAAGTAAACCAACTCATCAGTGGGAATCGGGATCCAACTCTCATCGCATGATAACGTGATGGAATGCATCCACGTTACTCATACTCCAGAAGGTATGTGCATACTTGGCAAGTTTCAGTTTCTTTAGAAACTCCCGATATAATTTTTTCCCCATGCTCTTATAACCTTGGCGTTAGGTCAATTAAGTCACATGCCAAGTTCTACCCGTCGCTATCTTGTTAATTTGAACCCACCCGCACATTCCCTTGGCGTTAGGTCAAAATGGCAGAACGGCTGTCCCAAACCAACTCATCTATCTATGCAACAATTGAATACCCAGCAGCTACCAAACACTATGCCTTGGCGTTAGGTCAAAATACATAGCTTGAATACTACTGAATACCCAAAAGAAGTGACGGAGAGCTACGGCTGGTTTTTGGCGAAAAACCTTTAACGTAGTGAACTTGATATCGCTGAAGGAACCTGATAGCTTTTTAAAATATAGTGGTGAAAACCTTTTGCTAAAGAGGTCACTCCCGGTGAAGGGATCTCGCCTCTTTCCTCGTGGAATGAGGTGCAGGATATTCCACTAAATATCGCGATGCAAAGCAACATGTAATCGACTATAGTAAAGTTATTACCCTGATGCAAACTTCTGCCCAAGGGGTCAGTCCCGGTGAAGGGATATCGGCCCTTGCCCCGTCGAATGAGGTGCAGGATATTCCACTGAATACCACTATGCAAAAAAAAAGGAAACGTCTTTGCAATAACAATTTTTAAATTTGTTCCAACAACTGCAAACGGGTTTGTTTTCCTTTGTATTGATCAGAATCAACGCAGTCCCATCAATCAATCACACCAGAAAAGAACGAAAATAAAATGTACGTATATGCCATCCGCATTCATCACTGGGTCCCGTCATCACCCGTTAGGTTACTTAACTAACGACAGAGCGGGGACTGGACTAGCGCGGGTGTAAAACATATACAACATCTAATAGTATATAAACCAATATACAATAATCACTCCAGGCGTGATAATATGCAACATTACAGAAAAGTAATAAGCATCACAGAACAATACAGATAATCTGGGATCCCCGGGTTTCACAGAGCCGCTGCTGAAACCCGACGTTCCCCTGGTCGTGTGGATAGCCTGTGCAATGAAACCTAGACCCCTACGGGTGCGGCAAGTTACCCGCCAAAACCTGAAGCGAGGCAGCCGCCTTACAGCAAAGTGAATGGACCACCCTGCACTTCACAGAATCCGGTAATCTTGGGCACCCCTCCTTGGGTCAACCTGTACCCCCTACGAGTGCGGCGAATAGTCTGCCAATTTTAGAGTGGGGCCCCACTGCCTCTCAAAGCCATGAGATGCGGACCCGTTGCCCTCCAGAACCCGGCTATCCGTGCACTCCGTCGCGGGGCAAAACCTAGTACGGTAATGAAAAAATAGTTCAACAGGTACATCGACCGCAACCTGGTCATGCCCCAAAAGAATATTATACAACAGGCAGTGACGGCAGTCCACATGTTAGACGCTCGCCCCGCAATATCAAATGTACAAATAAACTCAAACTGTCCTATCATTGCATACTGCTATCCACCATGACAAATCCGCAACATCACAGCACAACACAGAACATCAACGCGAATGTCACGTTCGCAAACCCGTCTAAAAGAACTATAGCAATCAGACGTGGTTTACCGATCAAATGACATTCCCGGTCGGAGATATAATGTAAGCACTGTAAACTAACGTGTTTAAATTTCGATCGACTAAATATCATGAAGTGGGCCCCACGAACAACTGGTGAACAGTAACAAAATCTGGGCCCAAAAAATATATACCAAAACCCCCAAATTCCAACGGAGAAGACACTGTGCAAATTTGGTGCACTGATTCAATAGAACGGCCGCGGATGCGCGGCCAAACCATGGGTTTGGCCGCGATTCCGCGACAGTTTGGTGGAATCACGTGCTCAAATTTGGTCGGTGTGCTTCTAAAACCCTGCACAACTTTCTGTGATATGTAGAATAATTTTAGGACCCCATTTAAAATCGACAGAAACTGTGAAGCTTGAAAATTGTGTTTTTCGATATCCGGTTTGATCGATGTTTTAAACGCGTTAGCACAAGTTAGTAAAGCAAAATGGTGAGGCTCTGATACCACTGTAAGTCTACGGTAACGCCCCGGCCGTCTACAGACGCCAAATGCGGAACAAAAACTTTTTAACTGGCGCTATCGTATACTTTAACCCGGATCTGCCATTATTGCTAAACTAATAAACTGTAAAGAGTGTAGAAAGGTTATACCGAACGATCCGAGTCCTTCGTTCTTTAACCATCATCCCACGCTCCGTTGCGGCTGCTCCGATCTCTTCGATCTCCGATCTGCTCGTCCAGGTGGCACCATGTCGACGATTCTTTAAACGGGCTCCCGCCTCTGACCCGAGGCAACTCGGTCGTCAAGTTTGCCAAAAGAGAAGCCAAGAATGATGTAGAGAATGAGTAGATGACTTTGTCTCACTTCGTCCAAATCCGTGGACGATCGGTTAATGAAGTTGCCATGGGAATTGGGTGATGGAATGATATGAGCTGTGAAATTCCATACACCCCAAAATCTATCATAATCTTTTTACCAGATGAAAACTCAAGTGAAGTGTGAGATAGGAGGGGGTCGGCCATATATATCAAGAGAGGGGGGTGAGTGTAGGAGGGAAGTAGTGACCTTAAGAGAAAAATATCAAGTGTGAACACAAGAAAATATCTCAAGTGTGAACACAAAGTGTGAACACACCAAAAGCAACCAATAAGGAACAAGTGAGCCATAAGCCTTGTCACCACCTTCTAGATGCTTCTAGAAACTTCCACACTCATCTCAAGAAAAGATAAATCCGTCTTTTACCGAATGTTAAAAGACGGCTGATAGAAAACTGGAAACTGGCAACTTCCAAAAGTGATCCCGAAACGAATTTCAGGATAACCCCGTAACTGTATAAATATACCCGCATTTGTATTACGACCGAATACAAATGCAACTGAGACAAAGATATTATATCTACTCAATATAATACTCGGATCCGGCTTAAACCAAAGCCGACCAGTATTATCTGTCCGAAAACCGATACGTGCGTAAACGCACGTGCATTTTCCGAACCCTGCCATAAAACCATACGGCCTCTACAACGTTTCGCCCGAACTTGGGAAACTGTCTGTAGGGTACTCTAATGACTCGTCAGTACCCTGGCAGTGGGTTTAACCACAAACCGTCAGCGGCACTAGCTATGCGTAACGGCTGCCCATGGACTGACCTCAAGGGAGGCCGATGAGCGAACTCATCCAGAACCCTACTGAGCCTAACAGTGACAATGTATATACAGTCCGGTCCGTTCGTCAATGAGTATCGCATATCTGCCTAGGGGGCTAGTAACGTCAGACCCCCAATAGCAGTATAAGTCGTGTCGGAGTATAGCCCAATAACATCCTGAGATACTAGTGGAGTACCTACCAGTAAATCTCCTGCCACGGCCGTGGGCTTTATGTAATGGCTCTCCTAGACACAGCACGATCTCGCCCCTAATACCGGGAGAGACGAATCCCCTGCCGATCCGCTCACGTGCCTCCATATGGCTCGGGACTGTACCAAAAAACTACCTGTTTGCACGACTCCTTTGAGCCGTGGTAGGGTAGAAATCAAAGCACAGTGGGAACTCACACGAGACAAATGACGAACTCAGGTCGATGAACTAACATGTACAGATGTCACCTGGGAACTGCTATCTGACGATAGGTATAGTACTAACTAGCAGATTCCCGGCGAGTCCTGTCCGGTGTACTCATAACCCAATGAGCACCCGTATACATCTTAGGTGATCCAACTGACACCAGTGGCTTGTGAGACCGGCCACCGCCCCTCGTCGGGGTCTCGACTGTATACACTAGTCTACTCCGGAGTATCGATGCCCTGTCTCGAAACTCCCACGACTAGGGACCACAATTAAGGATATGCATATAAACCACCCAATTCTCACGTATATGATCGCCATCATACTGTTGGTAGTAAAGCAAGATCCTAAGGGCTCTATCAAAGTGTAACATGTAATCAGTCACCTGAACATGTACACGACTGATAAAGGCAAACCAGATAGCATACTATCATCTCGAGTAAGACTGTCTTACCGGTATAGATTCTCCGCAATCATTGCAATCACGTACCTGCGATCTAATAATTGACTCTGAGGGCACTATCTCCAACAGATTCTATAAAAGGAGATATTTCCCTAAAATTTGCCAGGAAACAGATAAAATATATTTTGGATTAAAATCCAATGGTGAATAAAATTCACCGAGTGATCTAAAAGATCATGTTGGTTACAAAATCAATCAAAATCTTTCAATGAAAGATTGAAAAAAAAACAAACTGATTCTTTTCTTTTTCAATTTACAAGCTGACCAGACCAAGAAAAGACATTGAAGAAAAGTTTCCTAAGAATTGGAGGAGAACTTCCGGAAATTAAAAGGATGCTCCTGGAGCTTCCTACAGAGAAGGAGGAAATAGACTGTTAGCAAGAAGGACTTCTTACTTCATCCGCTGTGAACGAATCCCCTGCAAGGAGCTATATTAAATAGGAGCCAAGAGGAGATAAGAGAGGAGGAGGGACAACAACAGAGAGAGAAAATAAGAGAATTTAATTCTCCAGAGAGAAAAGAATATTTCTTCAGAAAAGAAAGATACCCTAGGTAAGAGAGGGAAAGAGATCAATCTATAAGCTCCTACAAAATAAAAAGAGAATTTAATTATCAAACTAAGAATTTAACTCTTCTGAATAAGAACTTAGTTCTTCCTTTGGTTGAAGATCTGCAGAAGCAGATCTTCTCATAAGTTGAGAATTTAATTCCCATCGGGGGGATTATGCCATGCAGATCTAAAACCTAAGGGATGATCTCAGTTCAGAGAATTTTATTCTCCCACAAAACACATAGGAATTTAATTCCTCCAACAAAGATAGTAACCCTTAATTTAAGAACTTAGTTCTTCCCTCTGGTTGAAGATCTGTAGAAGCAGATCTCTCCATAAATTGAGAATTTAATTCTCATCAGGGAGATTCTGCCATGCAGATCCAAGACTTAGAGGGAGAATTGGGTATAAAAGAATTTAATTCTTCCAAATACATAGGAATTTAATTCCTTTAAATAAAATTAGGGTTTAACCCTATAAAAGAATTTAATTCTTAAACAAGGGATCTAACTCTCTATGCACGTAAAAGAAATCAGTACCCGACCTGATCACGTGTGCCCACGTGACTCCCCTCCTCAGTGATCAAAAGAGAACAAATGAAATTGGGTCACGTGCTCCCTTGTGACCCTTGAACAAACTCCTAAAAATAAGAAGGGAAGAACAAATTTTGGATGCCTCACGTGCTCCCACGTGACCCCTGACGAGCACTATTTTAAATATGAGGGTAAAACTGAAGGATTAAATATCCAACGCATAGACGCCCTCACGTGTCCCCACGTGACCCCTAACAAATCCTGTTAATATCCAGTATTTGGGTACCAATTACGTGCCCACACGTGATGGCCATGAAGACTAAAAGTGTTTAACACTTATTTGAATATTTTGAGAATAAAATAAAGGAAGTTTGGGCCCAACACTCAAGCGTCTTACGTGAGCGCTTCTTTTTTAGTGTTTAACACTATTTTGTGCGCTGAATCCTTAGTGTTTAACACTATGCTGAGCGCATCACGTGGGAACACGTGATAGCTGAGTTTACTCTAGTGTTTAACACTATATCCAAGCTAATCTCAGCTTGAACTAGCCAAGTTTTCTAGAGGCAGTACCCCTTTCTTTT
This sequence comes from Agapanthus africanus, assembly GCA_030015575.1. NCBI lineage: Eukaryota > Viridiplantae > Streptophyta > Magnoliopsida > Asparagales > Amaryllidaceae > Agapanthus > Agapanthus africanus. The sequence goes on along the minus strand of JASDDO010000004.1, from coordinate 282,769,255 downwards.
GACTGAACCTCAAACACACTTTTGTCTTCCAAAATTGGTCATCTCATATGACATTCAAAATAATTCCCAGAGCCCTTTCAATTAACTTTGGTTCAAGGGTACATCTATTCATACCTCTGATACATGTCGTTGTAATTCTTCAACGTCTTCAGAGAGGTGATGGGTCCCGATGACCAATAACTATTTGGTGCATTTCCAAACCCATGTTTGCATCTGAACTTGGACCGTAAACTAAAAAATAGAGCCCAAATGCTCTTTTGTTGGATCTAAATGATCCTGTTAAGTAGATCTTAGTCTAAAATTAGACTAATGTATCTTTAACAAACGTTTAAGTTGATCTTAATCTCAAACGAGATTAACGATCCTTAAATCAATCCAATTACAGATCCTCCAACCAATATTGGTTCAAGGGTACATCTCTTCATTCCTCTGATACATGTCGTTGTAATCCTTCAACGTCTTCTGAGAGGTGACGGGTCCCGACAACAAAACATTCCTCGGACTGTGGGGTCCTTAAACCCATGGACTATGATGCCCTTAACCTCGGACTGTGGGGTCCTTAAACTCATGGACTATGATGTCCTTAACCTCGGACTGTGGGGTCCTTAAACCCATGGACTATGATGCCCTTAACCTTGGACTGTGGGGTCCTTAAACTCATGAACTATGATGTCCTTAACCTTGGACTGTGGGGTCCTTAAGCCCATGGACAATGATGTCCTTAACCTAGGACTTTGGGGTCCTTAAACCCATGGACTATGTGTTAGTTATATGTATGCCCTGGAGGCCATTACTGTACATTGGATGTATATTGTAGTGGATGCTGGGACATATATAGGTAGGACTTTCTTGCTCGGCATGATAGTACGCTATCTGGTTACTCTTTATCTTAACATGTATACTTTCTGTATCTCTGATTACATGTTGATAAAGCCCTTAGGATGTGTACTCGACTTCCAGGACTATGATGCAGATCATACTAGTGGGGCCTGGGTAGTCCATGAGTATATCCTTCAATGTTCCTAGTCGTGGGAATATCGAGACGGGGCATCGATATTCCAGAGTAGACTAGCGTATATCTTCTCGACCCATGTGATGGGCGATGGATGATCCCATATCCATTGGTGTTTGACATCAGAGATGGTGTGCGGGTGCTCAGTGGAGACTGGGTACACTGAACGGACTCGCCGAGAACTCCCAGATGGCATTATACCTCACGTCAGATGGCAGTTCTCTGGTGACACTGGTACAACTTAGTCTGTTGACCCGAGATCGCCATAGAGTCTTGTATGTCTCCCACTGTGCTTTGATTTCCACCCTACCACGGCTCTACTGAGTCGTGCAAACAGGTGGTTTTTGGGTACAGTCCCGATTCACATGGAGGCAATGAGCGATAGGAGGGGATTCGTCTCTCCCGGTATTGGGGGTTGATGTTGCGCTATGCTCGACTGGCCATAACAGGAAATCCCTGGCCAGGGTTGCAGTTATATACTGGTAAGAGTTATCAGTAGTTTCACGATTGTTATGGACCTCACGTCGGCATGACTTATCGAGCTGTTGGGGTCCGACGTTTACCACCCCTAGGCGAGATATGCGACATATTAGACGAACAGACCAGACTGTACGGTAAGTGTTACTGGTTGGATTCACAGGAGTGTGAGCAAGCTTGCTCGTCGATCTTCTGATCGCTCAATACCTGGGTGGCCGTTACGTTTAGCAGACCGCTTGCGGCTTGTGGGTGTTTGATATGATCATCACCTGCTGCCGGCGTATTGACGACTCTTAGAGTCCTACACAGAGGTTTCCTGGCTCAAGTGAAACGAAATAGGAGCGCATATGAGATATGTGCGAGACCGAGAATAATGCGTGTATGTGATACCGTATTCTATTCTCGCGATGAATGTATAGATTGGTTGTATGCGATATAACCTAGTTATCGAATCAAGGATTGATTCGATAAGCCGATACATTGAATATTAGTCGGTCATATGCGATATGACCGGATCGTTAAATCAAGTGTTGATTTAATGATTTAATGCATAATTATATATTTGATATATTACTTTGCATTAACTAGTATTTGTTCAATTTAAAAGGATTTTCTCACTTGATGTGTACATTGTATATGTGATATATTTTTGTGCACTTGATTGTATCATGTTTGATGATACATGAATGTTTGGGTGTATGTTTAGTTTAAACCATGGTTATGTTAATGGTTAGGGTTTTTATTTACTTATTCATTTATTCATTTATTCATTTTGAAAAGATAAAAAGAATGGTGGCTTATTTTGTTGTTTTTTTGAAACTTCTTGAAGTGTTGAAAGCTTGACCATTCTTGTTCTTTTCGTTAACCTAACCATTCAACCTAACCCTAGTTTAGTCTCTACACTTAACCATGGTATCTATATGATAAGTATTCATTTTATTTTCTATTTTGAATAATACTTATCATATTCTTTCTTCTTCTTCTTCTTCAACAAAGAAGAAACCTTGCCTCCATCAATAGCAACATGAGAAAAAGAGTGAGAAATCCAATTCTAAAGTGAACCCACTTCCTATTTCTTAATCCTCTACCATTTGCCAAGTGGTATAGGGTGTTTTCTTCACAAGTTTCATGACTTGGTGAAGTTGGAGTTTGATCTTGAGTTGCCTCGACGTAGATCATCTTCGGCATCGAAGTCGACGGCCTAGCCCGCCCATTTCTCCGATGAAGCCGATGCTAGAGTTCGGGATTCGATTTGGACAGCGGAGGGACGTCATCACGGAGCCTAGGAGGTGGAGGACCAGATCTACAAAGGTTGTAGCCTCTTTCCTTTTAAGTTAAAGTTGTTAACTTGCATTGCATCACCTATACATCTAGTTAACGATCCGTATTAGGGTTTGTAGGCACATGAATTTTTTTGAATTGGGCATGTTTGATCACTTGTGAGACCTCATTAGTGTGCCTAGGAATCCTACAGTGGTATCAGAGCTTAGCTAGAGCCTTAGGCGATGCGTAGACGGAGTTAGAAATCCGATTGAACCGAAACCCTAATTCAAAGTAGCTCTCTGTACATTTTTTGAAAACGGGGATTTTTTAGAATTAAAAATATGCAGAAAAACCAGCAGGAGATTATAAGAATTACTGAGAATCCCGTACTCCTGAGTCCATCAAAGCACGGCGGAACCGCGGCATTAGCATGGCTAATGCGGCGGTTCCGCGGCCGTTTAGTCTCCTCTTGCATTGAATTTTGCACAGTAATTCCTATTTTGCAATGCTGGTTTTCCTGGGAATTTTTAATCTGAACTCAAGAGTTGAGTTTTCTGCGTTGTATTGGGAGTTCGTAGATTCGATCGGACTGTCAAATTTTGTCTGTGTTTTTTCCGGGTAATTTTAAAATATGTTAAAAAAGTTCGACCGGATATAAATACCCACTTTTTCCCCTGCCGGGAAATTTCCAATTGTTGGACTTTTCCGTAGTTTAATGACGTTCCAAGTAGTGCAAGTAATACGATGGTCCCTCTAGAAGACAACAAAACTTAACTCGATTATGTGACCGTCTTGAACTGCCCTTTGAACCTTAGGGTTTGGGGCAGTACGGCGTGCCACATGTGAGGCGTTGGCTTAACCCTTCTACGGCTGGACCGTTGGTACTGAGGCATGAAATGAATGTCTTTGAACTTATTTCATGTGTTGAGCTATTTCGGGAAAACTTGGGTGTTCGATTGTTTGATCGGAAAGTTTAACATTTTCTATTTATCCGGAATGTGATACAATATTTGGAATCCACAAGTAGTTATGAGATAACTGAATGAATGTTATAAACATAGTGGTTTAGGCTCACTTGATCGGTTGCCACGGAATTTTGATGTGATCAAAAGTCCGTCGTAATCACGTAGCGTACGCGGATACTCGCCGGGTAAACTTAATAGACAGCCTCGCCCCATAGCCCCGACCAAGTGACTGTAGGAGAACCCCGTCGGCGAAAGCATCCATTCGGGTGCTCGCGGCAGCGGTGTTTCGCCTTGGTGCACTTCGTCGACGGCGTCGGGGGTGCGGCCGCCTACTAAAGTTTGCGACGAGCATTCGATCAAAATGTCGGGAATCTTGTTGAATTGCCCGACTTGATATTGAAAAGAGTTTTCGATAATGAGACTAAAATGCGGGGTTTATAATTGTTAGGCATGTGATGTCTAAGTATTTCATTTGATTAGGCATGCGATGTCTAAAGAGGATGCGGATTCCAACTGTTGTAGTTTTACACTTTCTTTTCTGTGACCGTAAGTGTAATATGTGATATCGTCGGTTTCGTTGCTATATGTCAACGACAATTGGGATACGCATGTTTACTTACGTTGATGACATGTGTTGTTATGTGTTGCTGGATATGTTATATTGGATCGTCGTGTTTGAATAGCCGGGGATTTTTATGTGAGATGAGTGTTTTTCCTTTTTCATTCATGTAAAAACTTGTATGTAATATTCTTTTATTGGGGCACTTCCAGGTTGCGGATGATGTCATCATTTGTATATTATTTACTTTTCCGCATTAGGATAGACCCAAGGAGGGGAGCACAAGTAACCGGGTTCTGGGGTCCAGTGGGAGACCATCTCGAGGAGTCGAGTCCGGGTCTCCTAACCCTAGAATTGGTAGGGTTGCTTGCCGCTCTCGTAGGGGTCTAGGGGTGTGGGATTGGCTATTCATCACGACCGTGGAATCCGTGTTTTATACTGGCTCGTATTAAAAACACGGACGTCCTAGTATATCCAATATTTCATATGATATTTTCTGCTGCGTTATCTGTGATGTGATCATGTGATGTGTTCAGATAGATATAGTATATAGTATATATGATATATTATATAGAGGTTGCTTATGTTTTACACCCGCACTAGCCCTGCCTCGCTCTGGCGTTAGTTACCTAACCTAACGGTGCAGACGGGACATCGAGGCGAATGCGGATGGCATAAGCGTACGTTATATTTATCTGTGATGTTTAGGTGGACTTAAATGATGGGATATTCATTAATGATATTAATGAAAGAAAATAAACCTAATTGATGTTGTGGAATCGAATTTCAAAATAAAAACAGGTAGCTACAGTTCTTGCTTTGCATCGCGGTGTTCATTGTAGAACATCCTGCACCTTATTCGATGAGGAAAGGACCGAGATCCCTTCACCGGGAGTGACTCCTTTAGCAATAACTGGCAGATGCTACACACTCGGTTTGTCTTTTGATTGCTTCTATAGTTTGTGCTTTACACAGTGATATATATGATATATCCCGCACCTCATTCGACGAGGAAAGGGCCGACGATCCCTTCACCGAGAGTGACTCCTTTAGCAAAACTAGAAAAGCCTAAAAAACATTCCATTTAAAAACCATTTGATTCCGCAAGGAGATCAAGTTCAAAGCGTTAAAGGTTTTCTTAAAAACCATTCGCAACCCTCCGTCATTTTAGGAAGTAGAGTACTTAGTATTCGTGCTACGTTTGTTGACCATAGCCGAGGCGTAGTGTGCGGTAGCTAAGTGATGTCTTCCTATACCCCATATGATGCGATTAGTTAGGAAAGTCATGTGGTTTTGTTGACCTTAGCCAAGGGTCATGTGGGTGGGTCTAATTAATCACGAAATGACGGGTAGAACTTGACTAGTACCTATGATTTGTTGACCTTAGCCAAGGTCATAGGTGCAAGGGGTAAAAACCATTATCGGGAGTTTCAAGTGTTGAAATTTGCAATGAGATTGCATACCTTCTATATGATAGTTGGATCCCGATACCCACTGCAAGTAATTGTTACTCCTGGGAGAGTTTTGCACTTTACAATTAGCCGATCAAGTAGGTGTCTAGAAAGGTGTCAACGGGGTTACGCCTCTGGGAAAATGAGGTTTACTGTAATTAGGTCCGTGCGAAAGCACGGGGAACCTCCCTCAAAGTACCGACACTGGCCTGGCTGAAAGATTAGCGAACTTGTAGAGTGTAATTAATCCCGGCTAGTCTTTCCTTTTAGGGTTTGAAGGAAGATTTGATAAAAACAGTGGGAGCCATCCTGATTAGATAAAATATATAACCAATCTAATCTTGCAAGAGCGCACGCAGAGTGTTTTCTTCTCTCTCTCTTCAGGTAGCGACCATATCACGCCTTAATCAAGATAATAATATGGATGTATTGACCGAACCCGCTTGTTATACTGAGCTGGGGAACGTTGGTCCCGCACCAACTTATAATTGTTATAAGACTGAGCAGGAAATAGGGGAATACCAGAATTCCTATGCCGCCCAAACGAAGAAAGTGCATATGATGCATCTCCTTCGGGTATGTTCATTACAAAGAACTGTTTCTCAGTATCCTCCGCATCCTGGGTATTTGATACCGAATCAGGATCCCAGATATGTAATCTGTTACATAGGGCTACAAAAAGGTAGAAAAGCTGAGAACGGATGATAAGTTTCATGAGACAGAAAACGGGGCAAGTGTTGCAGCCAAGTCTGTTGGTCACTGTCACCCTGTATTACCAATACATTGATTCTGAACAAATGCTATTAGATACCGAACCTGATATACAAAATTATATCAATCTCTTTATTTATTAAAGTAATGATAAAATTTTGTATTGATGGATAATGTTTTGAACATTTCCTATATCAAAACTTGATCGGTTCAGGCATGTTATCTAAAAGCATTGACGTTCTAAATCAAACTACAGTTCCTAGTATACAGAACACACACAAGAGGAAGAGTTCATAAATGAACGAATCCTTCTTGAGGCATTGTAGACTAGGTCATATCAATGCAACCCGACTGGCTGAAGTTACATTTTAGATGCATATTTAAATCAGTTTGAATTTACATCTTGTGAAACTTGCCAGTCATGTCACAAAGATTAGATGACCATAGCTCTGTTTATTGTAAACAGAGAAAGAGTTAATGAACTCTTGGGACTGATACATGATGATGTATGTAAGGTCTCCTGTCTAAACGTGCCAGGACCGGTTCTTTGTATTTCATTACATTCTCTGATAATCTCTCAAGATTCAGACAGATGTTCCTGTTGAAACACAAGTCCGAACCTTTTGAGATATTCACAGAATATAATTTAGAAATAGAGAACCAAAAACCGGGTATAAGTAGTATGTCCTATGATAAGATCAGGGAGGAGAATACTTGTGCATAGAATTCCTGGATTATTCTACAGGAGAATGAGATTCTCTCTCCGTATTACTCCTCTGAATACACCACAGCACAACGGTGTATCAGGGCGGAGCAATCGCACCGTATTAGATATGGTGTGCTCTATGATGAGTACTACTGAGTTTCCTATTTCCTTTTGGGAGTTATGCGCTTGAGAAGCTGCATACCTATTGAATAGGGTTCAAATTAAATCAGTTGCCTACCACTTCATATGTGATATGGAAAGGGAAGAGCCCATATCTTAAGTTAGTTAAGATTTGGGGTTGTCCGGCCTATGTCTAAAAGCAAAATCTAGACAAGATCGAGGCAATGTCAGTTCTGTAGAACTGGGAGGGTTCCAGCTATACAAAACTGTAGCTGATGATTTGACAGAACCAAAGGATTCAATAGTCCCCGACGAACCTCAGCCTCTCCGCCGATCTGGTAGGGTTCCTCACCTACCTGAGAGATACTTTGGTTTCTCGATTACAGTGGGAGTGAGGAATGCATCATGAGATGATAACCCAACTAGATTCGAGCAGGTCATCAAGAGTAGGGACTCTGTAAGGATGGCTGGATGCGTAGCGATCTGAGATGGAATCCACATACACCAACAAAGTATGGACTTTGGTTGCGATATCTGAAGGGTTAAATCCCCATCAGGAGCAAGTATATCTTGAGAAGATTACTTGGTGTAGATGAAAAAGTTGAGACTTTCAAAGCTAGACTTGTTAAAGGTTTTCGTCATCGACCAGGCGTGGATAATGATGATACCTTTTCCAGTGGCTATGCTTAAGTCCATCCAGATCCTACTTGCCATGGCTACATACCATGACTATGATATCTGGCGGTTGGGTGCCATGACTGCTTTTCTAAGTGATGTTTTAGAAGAGTGCGTCTATAAGTACACAGCCAGAGGGCTTCGTAGACAGTGGGAGCAGCAGAAACCTGTGCAAGATGCTTTATAGGATGAAGCAGGCATCGCGGAGTTGGAACATCTGTTTTGATGTGGTAGTCAAAGAGTTTGACTTCATCAAAATGGTAAATGAACCTTGTATATACAAAACGGTAGTAGAGAGTAAGGTGGTTATCCTCGTATTGTACGTGGACAACATACTCTTGATAGGAAAAGAGTTTCCTATACTACGCTCGGTCAATCTCCGCTTATCACAAGGATTCTCTAATAGGATCAAAGTGATACCTCATAAATCCTGAGTTTTCATCTATGAGATAGATGTAATTGGATGCTAGGATTCTCACTAGATGTAGTGAGATGGTATCAATCGATCCTGGGGAGAATCACTGGAAGTGTTCCAGGTTGATAAGGACGACTGAATGTCAGTCACAGGCATTATCTTCACCCTCAGTGGAGGGACGATATGTTGGAAGAGTTCCAAGCTAGATACCGTGGCAAACTAGACGATAAAGGCTGGTAACATCGCTATTAAAGATACTACCAAAGAGGCAGTTTGGGTGTATATTGGTTCATGAGATGAACTAGGTTCCTACCATTGTGTGACAATGGAAGTGTGTCTTCGGCCCAGGAACCCTGGTCCCATCAGTGACCCAGACATATTCTGAGGCAGCATCACTTGATCATGGAGATAGTTGATCTCCAGGGTGATCGAGATTAGGAGAGTAGACTCAGAGGACAACACGGCGGATCCACTCATGAAGACCTTTTTCCTAAAGAGAGATTTTTAGGGGATGGTTGAGTATTAGATACTACAACTACTGCTACAGATGGCCCTAGTGCAAGTGGGAGATTGTTAGTTATATGTATGCCCTAGAGGCCATAACTGTACATTGGATGTATATTGTAGTGGATGCTGGGACATATATAGGTAGGACTTTCTTGCTCGACATGATAGTACGCTATCTGGTTGCTCTTTATCTTAACATGTATACTTTCTGTCTCTTTGATTACATGTTGATAAAGCCCTTAGGATGTGTACTCGACTTCCAAGACTATGATGCAGATCATACTGGTGAGGCCTGGGTAGTCCATGAGTACATCCTTCAATGTTCCTAGTCATGGGAATATCGAGATGGGGCATCGATATTCCAGAGTAGACTAGCGTATATCTTCTCGACCCATGTGATGGGCGATGGATGATCCCATATCCATTGGTGTTTGACATCAGAGATGGTGTGCGGGTGCTCAGTGGAGACTGGGTACACTGAACGGACTCGCCGAGAACTCCCAGATGGCATTATACCTCACGTCAGATGGCAGTTCTCTGGTGACACTGGTACAACTTAGTCTGTTGACCCGAGATCGTCATAGAGTCTTGTGTGTATCCCACTGTGCTTTGATTTCCACCCTACCACGGCTCTACTGAGTCGTGCAAACAGGTGGTTTTTGGGTACAGTCCCGATTCACATGGAGGCAATGAGCGATAGGAGGGGATTCGTCTCTCCCGGTATTGGGGGTTGATGTTGCGCTATGCTCGACTGGCCATAACAGGAAATCCCTGGCCAGGGTTGCAGTGATATACTGGTAAGAGTTATCAGTAGTTTCACGATTGTTATGGACCTCACGTCGGCATGACTTATCGAGCTATTGGGGTCTGACGTTTACCACCCCTAGGCGAGATATGCGACATATCAGACGAACAGACCGGACTGTACGGTAAGTGTTACTGGTTGGATTCACAGGAGTGTGAGCGGGCTTGCTCATCGATCTTCTGATCGCTCAATACCCGGGTAGCCGTTACGTTTAGCAGACCGCTTGGGCTTGTGGGTGTTTGATATGATCATCACCTGCTGTCGACGTATTGAAGAGTCTTTAGAGTCCTACACAGAAGTTTCCTGGCTCAAGCGAAACGAAATAGGAGCGCATATGAGATATGTGCGGGATCGAGAATAATGCGTGTATGTGATACCGTATTCTATTCTCACGATGAATGTATCGATTGGTTGTATGCGATATAACCTAGTTATCGAATCAAGGATTGATTCGATAAGCCGATACATTGAATATTAGTCGGTCATATGCGATATGACCGGATAGTTAAATCAAGTGTTGATTTAATGATTTAATGCATAATTATATATTTGATATATTACTTTGCATTAACTAGTATTTGTTCACTTTAAAAGGATTTTCTCACTTGATGTGCACATTGTATATGTGATATATTTTTGTGCACTTGATTGTATCATGTTTGATGATACATGAATGTTTGGGTGTATGTTTAGTTTAAACCATGGTTATGTTAATGGTTAGGGTTTTTATTTACTTATTCATTTATTTATTTATTCATTTTGAAAAGATAAAAAGAATGGTGGCTTATTTTGTTGTTTTGTTGAAACTTCTTGAAGTGTTGAAAGCTTGACCATTCTTGTTCTTTTCCTTAACCTAACCATTCAACCTAACCCTAGTTTAGTCTCTACACTTAAACATGGTTGCTATATGATAAGTATTCATTTTATTTTCTATTTTGAATAATACTTATCATATTCTTTCTTCTTCTTCTTCTTCTTCAACAAAGAAGAAACCTTGCCTCCATCAATGGCAACATGAGAAAAAGAGTGAGAAATCCAATTCTAAAGTGAACCCACTTCCTATTTCTTCATCCTATACCATTTGCCAAGTAGTATAGGGTGTTTTATTCACAAGTTTCATGACTTGGTGAAGTTGGAGTTTGATCTTGAGTTGCCTAGACGTAGATCATCTTCGGCATCGAAGTCGACGACCTAGCCCGCCCATTTCTCCGATGAAGCCGATGCTAGAGTCCGGGATTCGATTTGGACAGTGGAGGGACGTCATCACGGAGCCTAGGAGGTGGAGGACCGGATCTACAAAGGTTGTAGACTCTTTCCTTTTAAGTTAAAGTTGTTAACTTGCATTGCATCACCTATACATCTAGTTAACGATCCGTATTAGGGTTTGTAGGCACATGAATTTTTTTGAATTGGGCATGTTTGATCACTTGTGAGACCTCATTAGTGTGCCTAGGAACCCTACACTATGATATCCTTAACCTTGGACCGTAATGTCCTTAAACTAATAGTGGACCGCAATATCCCTAAACTAAACAATAGAGCCCAAATGCTCTTTTGTTGGATCTAAATGATCCCGTTAAGTTAATCTTAGTCTAAAATTGGACTAACGTATCTTTAACAAATGTTTAAGTTGATCTTAGTCTTAAATGAGACTAATGTATCCTTAAATCCAACCCCAAACCCAAATCTAAGAAGATACGGATTTCGACTAATCCACGCCCTACGGGAGTGTCATGACCCGAAAGTACGGAACGCGACCGGCACTTAGATTATGAAGCGTCTAGAGGCGCAACGTAACCTAAGTAAGCCGAAGCCCAGAAATATAAACCATAAAAAGAAGAAGAAGTAAATAAAAACATGTAGAAAACAAGTTTAAAGTAACATCCAATTTTCTCAAAAATTTCGGCAGAGTCTCCTTTGTAAAAACTAGCCCCAAACGGGTACAAACAAGTATAATATATATACAAATAATAAAAAGCATCCCCAAACGGGACCTAGCTCTACGCTAAAAGGTAGAAACAACCACATCAATGCACAATAGTGTACAACGCCAAAGGACGAGGCTCAAGACTCAAAAGAAAACAAAACCAGCAAATATCATAATAATACAAGCGCGGCCCTAAGGTCGAAATAAACAACTGATCCAGTAAACTATCAAGTAATACAAGTTTGGTTGATGGAGCTTTCTAGATACAAATGAAATAATAAAAGTACAATGGTGGTCCAGATACAAGTGAACCAACCTACCGTGCAAATCACCCTGAGTGAAACGATGTGCCAGCAAGCTGCCAGGAAAACCTGTACATCGAACCTGTAATAAAATTTGGCACAACGGGGGTGAGTTGCCAACTCGTGAATAGAAGATATCTGCGAAAAGAAATCGAATGCACGATGCTGTCTTAGGTCATAATAATATACTACTAGTCATCAAGTAAAGACAGGATAATAAGCTACGTGTAAGTGCAAATGCTCCGTGCTCGTATCAGTGCCTCATATAGAACTATGTCATGTGAATGAGTATGCATGCACCATGAATGTGAAATAACCAATCCTGAAATCTAGATATATCTGTATAAGAAATCTTTAACTTTTATCATGGTAAAATGTGTATAGAAATCTGAAATATCAACGATGAAATCCATGGAAATCCATGTCAAGTATCGACACAAAACATGTAAATCTCAAGTCTCAATACCTCATAATCTTAATGTCTCATAGTCTCAATATCTCGGGCTCCGTCAGTCCGGATCGGCCCATATCATCAAATCTCACGACAACGGTCGGCATCCTCCGAATATCTGCCGTGCCAGACATCACCGGTAGGTAGTCCTCCCCTGCCAGGCTCATCGTCTACAACTCGATCTTCTTGCCCCGGGGTACCATACCGGGCCCACCATGTACCCGAGACGGTTCATCCACTCCTCGAATCGGGTCTCGAAATCCAACAGAAAATATGAAATCTCATGGTGGACGACATATACATCACGAGAAAACCGCATCTTATGTTTTAAAAAGAGAGGAGGAGAGAGAGAGAGAAGTTTTTATATATTCTTGGGGTTTTCCCCAAAAATCCAGAAATCTCATAAAAATCCAGAAATCTCATGAGTAAGTATATGATAAGTGTCGGCATATGCCCCATAATACTGCTTGATAACATGAAAATGCGAATGCATGAAATGTCTAAATAATAAATACCATGTCTATACTAACACCAGAGAGTAATCACAATATTATATCGATCTAGCTGTTAGCTGATTGTATCAATAAAAGATAATATGATCTAAAGTGTACGCGACATAGCAATTACCGATGATGATGTGTGTGAGCCGGCAAATAAGTGTGCGTGGAATATGCGCATCATCGGTAATGGTGCTGGTGTCCTAACAGGAAAAGTTTTATTCTGATTATAGAAACATATGAATGAACATGCACCATTATGATTACGGTATGAATGTAAAGACGGATGTGTAATAACCACTCATCTGTGATATACAAGTATAACTACAACTATATGACTCGAGCCTAAACTAGTGTCCATCTAACCTCCTAAGGAACTAAACCTAAGAAACTAGTCAATAAGAAATAAGAGTCCACCTAAGGTCTGAATCCATATCTCTAATAGTCGGCGATCCAGCCTCAATAGCGTCACGTACGTAGTACGGCTTTCTCAAATCAAGAGTGCGGATCAATCATCATATCTATGCCTCGTACGGTAAAATCCATCGTACGGCATCCCAATATCGGGGTACGGGTCAAGTATCACCTACGTGTCTCATCATTCGTATAATATCATCATCAACACATGTCAAGATCACGGTGCTATACTCTAATCGCATACATCAATCATATATCATTGTTAGCATAAATATACATCGTTAATTTATCCTCAGAAATATCATGTCATATGTATCATATTGTGATTAAGTCACACTTAGATCATATCGTAATCAAGTCACACCTATATGATATCGTAATCAAGTCACACATATATGATATCGAAATCAAGTCACACCTATATGATGTCGTAATCAAGTCACACCTATATGATATCATATCAGAATTTCAGGCACAGGTTACGGTCCGGGTTCTATTTTAGAGTCCCATATACTTCAATATCATCACCACCTTTTATTATTTATGTATACCTATTCATTATCTCATTTCCTAATGATCCGCTAACATCATAACACGACCGTAAAGCCAAGAATCACAGCATCTAGCCCAGTTATATTATTTCATCCCCGTGTATCATATCACATCCTTGTATCACATATACGTATTGTGTGTGTGTGTGTGTGTGTATATATATATATCTACACCTAGTCCTATATATATATATATATATATATATATATATATATATATATATATATATATACACATACACGTATACACCACGTTGAGTCTCAGTGTGTGCGTGTGTGTATCTACCTGAAACCTACGAATCTCCTCCAAGATATCCATCCTCGGGTAAGGTCTTTCTAAATCAATTTAGTCCAACCTAAGGTCACTACTAGGGTCCTACTCACCGAAATTCTAAGGTCACGTCTGCCTTCCTAATGACAATAAGTACTATCCCTATTCTACGTTTGCGGGGGTGCTAAACGCCATCCACCCGACTTTCCCCCGTAGATATATATCTACTCACCTGGTCCTTATCTGCCGAAGAGGGTGTCGCCATCCTCTTCTTCATCGCCCGTAGTCCACGTGAGGGGTACCTATACGCAAACACATATCATATCGTAAACTGAATCACGGACAATATCAAAACGACGCACGAAACGCGCATAGGTTAAAACCTATGTCCCGCTCAAGCAAAAGAACCAAATATCGCTCGATATCGGCGTACAAACGCCGATTGATCGAGATAAGCATCAACAAACAACTCAAAGTTATAAAACTCATTATTATAATATAAAACATGATTTAATTCATCGAAACCCTAAAAATCGATCAAATCGTCCGATTCCGTAAAACCTGAAAACACCAATTTACCGTTTTACTTCAAAACTTGATGTTTAAAAGAAACTAATGGTCATAGTATTCATTAATTAGCATAACTAGACTATATAAACCATCACTATATTTTTAACACCCTAATTTATATTAGTTTGAAAATTCTAGTTTGCAAACTTGCCCGATTTCGATACTTTTAAGGAAAATTTCACAATATCACATCTAAACTGGATTTTGCATGAATTAATGCATTAAAATACAATTCATGATGATAATAATATAATGAAATCATAATTTAAATTTTAAACCTCATTTATTTAAGAATTTCCAAAATCTAGTTAGCAAAAATAACATTTTTATTAGTATTTTTCAATTATCAATAGAAACTAGTAACCAATTTAAGTTTTTCATTCCACTAACAAATTAATATCCTCATTAAAACCATAATCTAGTGTTACAAACATTAATTGGAATTTTATCTCACCAATATATACAATATATAGAAATCTAGTTTGCAAAATGGATTAATTTAAATAATTTTGGATAAACAATTTACAATATATCATCCATACAAGATTTTTCACTTCTAAAAATTTTAAACTTGTTATTATAACCCTACTTAATTAATAAAAACCATAACTTAATTTTATAAACCCTAACTTGAATTTTAAAACTTGTAGATAGAAATTATTTATTACATCTAATTATGCTTAAATGAAACATCTAATAACAATAAATCAAAAGAAGAAGATTTATACCTCCACAACAAGAAATCCAAACATGAAAATAAGCCTCCAAAATGAATACTTTCCATCTCCAAAATCCAAGTAAATATGAGCAAAGAATAGAGGGTATGAATTAATTAGGATTTTGTGGGGTTTTTATTGATTTTTTGATGAATTTTGATGATTTTTAATACAAAAATGATGGGGGAAATTTTTTGGGGCTGCCCATGGTGGTGAGGCCGGCCATGAGGTGAGGAAAAGAGAGGAGAGTGAGAAAAGGTGAAGAAAATTGTAGAAGGTTTCACAAAAATATCACGCAATTTAGTCTTTTCATGAATTTATTTAAAAATTCTTTATTTTCTTTACTCCATTTGACCTAGAATGGTCTAGAACCATTGTAAAATTTTGAAACTAAATTTTGCATGAAACACACTTGATTCTAATATGTAATGGTTCACTTTTGCTAATTAAACCCATTCAAATTTGTAATTTACACTAATTTAGTGTAAAAATAAAGCTTATGTTAATATTTAAAATAATTAATTTAAGAAAAATATTTAATTAAACTAAAAATTTATAAGTGGCTAAATAAACACCATTTAATAGTAATAACATAATTAAAATAGGTATTTTTAAATTTATAGTGAAAAATTAATTACGGTTTAGTTTTATGAAAACTACGTTTTTCTTTACCGAAAATTATAAAATTCACTTAAATGATTTTATTTATTTAATTAATTATTTAATTATTTTTAGAATGTTACAATCTTCCCCCCCTTTAAGAAATTCGGTCCCCGAATTTAAATTAAAACTCCCCCCAATTACTAAAACATTCAGCCAAAACACTCAAATCGTCGGGGCTCCGAAATCATCAATACATAACTAAAATCAACTCCGTCAAGTATAACACAATCATCGGAGTTATGGCGAAAATAAAATACCAAAATCCAATACGAAAACCAACATAATATACATCAAAACTACAACTTATATATTGTGCGCATCATAGTAAAAATCGTCCAAACATCTGGATAAAGAAGCATGCAAGAACCCCTTTTGAAAATCACCGTGTGATGCACGTGCCACGGCATAAGTACCGGACGTTTATTTTAAAAAAATAACTATATATATATATATATATATATATATCTTTTATTTAACATACACGTCCCGCCTGGTTACCAAATCAATAGTAATGATTATAAAAACATACTGATCAAACTGAAATCAATCCCAATCACATCATAAAAATATCATGTGCGTCTGGTGCGCACTGAAATAGAAACCAAATACAGATGACATGAATTCACACAAAAACAAAACTGAGTGCAACAGATGTGCACCAAAAACATCTGTCAAGTGCAACGGGCGTGCACGACTCTAATATCAGGTGCATCTAATCTGCACAAAACCATGATTTAGTGCATCTGGTGGGCACAAATCGTATCAGGTGCACCGAATGTGCGGAAGAATCTCAATCAGGTGCACATGGTGCACGAAATCATACACCGAATATCAAAATCGAAATCACAGTACGAAAATGCATGAAAACTAGGTCGAAGCATATGTCAAAATCATGTGTAACCCATATGCACGAAATCAAATCAAAATCTCAAAATGTATAAAACAAAATCGAATGTACTGGGTATGTACAAAACAACATCAATACAACTGATATATGAAGCACGAATAGAATGTATTGAATGCATACATAAGAAATACCAATCGTAGAACAAAATCCTCAAAATACCAAAAAAAGATCCAATCAAAGGAAATATGAAATTCAAATCACCAAATCACAATCGTAAACACTATCATCAATGTGCGCCTTTTTCGCCCTTTCCTCTGGTGTCGACTGCTTCGAACTTGTCTCTTCATAGGTGTGCTGACTGCGCTACCAACGGCAATACTCATATCTAAAGTCTCCCACGTAGTCGATCCCTTCACCTGATATCCGGAATACATTAAACTTTTCGATCGATCAATCAAAATCCCATAATTCCCCGAGAGTTCAACACTCAAGTATAGTTTAAAAATATCCGGTACATACCCCAGCATCGATGGTCCAGCCGTAGAAGGGCAAACCCAAGCCTCACTAATAGCACCGCGGAACTGCCGTAAACCCTAAGGTTCAAGGTCGTTCTCGTGGTCATTATGTCGAGTTAGGGTTTCATTCTTCTAGAGGGTCCATCGAAATACCTGCATGTTCTTTCGAATACTTTAAACTTGGGAAAATGGGTTTCTGACAATCGTTCGAATCCTTTAACTTCGTCTGGATGGTATGTGAATACCCTTCTCCCGCACTCTAAACAATGCTTCAATCTTCAAGAATAACCGATACCCTAATGGTTATCGCATTCTAGCTGTAGCTCCTTCTGCCCGTGCGCCCGTGGTAACAGAAACCACCCTCCGATATCGACGGAGATAGATCAAAGGAATGAATGAAATGAGATGCAAACAAATGTACATCCTAAGGCTACTTAAGAAGATTAGCGTATCGTAAGTATGTCGCGGATCATTCCCACGGTACATCACTCTACCTAAGTCGCCTACTCCATCAACCAAGGGTCACCCTAGACATATACAAGGTTAAACCTAGCGCTCTGATACCAACTTTGTCACGACCCGAAAGTATGGAACGTGACCGACACTTAGATTATGAAGCGTCTAGAGGCGCAATGTAACCTAAGTAAGCCGAAGCCCAGAAATCTAAACCATAAAAAGAAGAAGAAGTAAAGGAAAACATGTAGAAAACAAGTTTAAAAGTAACATCCAATTTTCTCAAAAATTTCGGCAGAGTCTCCTTTGTAAAAACTGGCCTCAAACGGGTACAAACAAGAATAATATATATACAAACAATAAAAAGCATCCCCAAACGGGATCTAGATCTACGCTAAAAGGCGGAAACAACCACATCAATGCACAATAGTATACAACGCCAAAAGGCGAGGCTCAAGACTCAAAAGAAAACAAAACAAGCAAATATCTTAATAATACAAGCGCGGCCCTAAGGTCGAAATAAACAACTGATCCAGTAAACTATCAAGTAATACAAGTTTGGTTGATGGAGCTTTCTAGATACAAATGAAATAATAAAAGTACAATGGCGGTCCAGATACAAGTGAACCAACCTACCGTGCAAATCACCCTGAGTGAAAAGATGTGCCAGCAAGCTGCCAGGAAAACCTGTACATCGAACCTGTAATAAAATTTGGCACAACGGGGGTGAGTTGCCAACTCGTGAGTAGAAGATATCTGTGAAAAGAAATCGAATGCACGACGCTGTCCTAGGTCATAATAATATACTAATATACTACTAGTCATCAAGTAAAGACAGGATAATAAGCTACGTGTAAGTGCAAATGCTCCGTGCTCGTATCAGTGCCTCATATAGAACTATGTCATGTGAATGAGTATGCATGCACCATGAATGTGAAATAACCAATCCTGAAATCTAGATATATCTGTATAAGAAATCTTTAACTTTTATCATGGTAAAATGTGTATAGAAATCTGAAATATCAACGATAAAATCCATGGAAATCCGTGTCAAGCATCGACACAAAACATGTAAATCTCAAGTCTCAATACCTCATAATCTCAATGTCTCATAGTCTCAATATCTCGGGCTCCGTCAGTCCGGATCGGCCCATATCATCAAATCTCACGACAACGGTCGATATCCTCCGGATATCCGCCGCGCCAGACATCACCGGTAGGTAGTCCTCTCCTGCCAGGCTCATCATCTACAACTCGATCTTCTTGCCCCGGGGTACCATACCGGGCCCACCATGTACCCGAGACGGTTCATCCACTCCTCGAATCGGGTCTCGAAATCCAACAGAAAACATGAAATCTCATGGTGGACGACACATACATCACGAAAAAACCGCATCTTATGTTTTAAAAAGAGAGGAGGAGAGAGAGAGAAGTTTTTATATATTCTTGCGGTTTTCCCCAAAAATCCAGAAATCTCATAGAAATCCAAAATCCCAAAATCATGAGTAAGTATATGATAAGTGTCGGCATATGCCCCATAATACTGCATGATAACATGAAAATGCGAATGCATGAAATGTCTAAATAATAAATACCATGTCTATACTAACACCAGAGAGTAATTACAATATTATATCGATCTAGCTGTTAGTTGATTGTATCAATAAAAGATAATATGATCTAAAGTGTACGCGACATAGCAATTACTGATGATGATGTGTATGAGCCGGCAAATAAGTGTGCGTGGAATATGCGCATCATCGGTAATGGTGCTGGTGTCCTAACAGGAAAAGTTTTATTCTGATTACAGAAACATATGAATGAACATGCACCATTATGATTACGGTATGAATGTAAAGACGGATGTGTAATAACCACTCATCTGTGATATACAAGTATAACTACAACTATATGACTCGAGCCTAAACTAGTGTCCATCTAACCTCCTAAGGAACTAAACCTAAGAAACTAGTCAATAAGAAATAAGAGTCCACCTAAGGTCTGAATCCATATCTCTAATAGTCGGCGATCCAGCCTCAATAGCGTCACGTACGTAGTACGGCTTTCTCGAATCAAGAGTGCGGATCAATCATCATATCTATGCCTCGTACGGTAAAATCCATCGTACGGCATCCCAATATCGGGGTACGGGTCAAGTATCACCCACGTGTCTCATCATTCGTATAATATCATCATCAACACATGTCAATATCAAGGTGCTATACTCTAATCGCATACATCAATCATATATCATTGTTAGCATAAATATACATCGTTAATTTATCCTCAGAAATATCATGTCATATGTATCATATTGTGATTAAGTCACACTTAGATCATATCGCAATCAAGTCACACCTATAAGATATCGTAATCAAGTCACACATATATGATATCGAAATCAAGTCACACCTATATGATGTCGTAATCAAGTCACACCTATATGATATTATATCAGAATTTCAGGCACAGGTTACGGTCCGGGTTCTATTTTAGAGTCCCATATACTTCAATATCATCACCACCCTTTATTATTTATGTATACCTATTCATTATCTCATTTCCTAATGATCCGCTAACATCATAACATGACCGTAAAGCCAAGAATCACGGCATCAAGCCCAGTTATATTGTTTCATCCCCGTGTATCATATCACATCCTTGTATCACATATACGTATTGTGTGTGTGTGTGTGTGTATATATATATAATTCTACACCTAGTCCTATATATATATATACACATACACGTATACACCACGTTGAGTCTCAGTGTGTGCGTGTGTGTATCTACCTGAAACCTACGAATCTCCTCCAAGATATCCATCCTCGGGTAAGGTCTTTCTAAATCAATTTAGTCCAACCTAAGGTCACTACTAGAGTCCTACTCACCGAAATTCTAAGGTCACGTCTGCCTTCCTAATGACAATAACTACTATCCCTATTCTACGTTTGCGGGGGTGCTAAACGCCATCCACCCGACTTCCCCCCGTAGATATATATCTACTCACCTGGTCCTTGTCTGCCGAAGACGGTGTCGCCATCCTCTTCTTCATCGCCCGTAGTCCACGTGAGGCGTACCTATACGCAAACACATATAATATCATAAACTGAATCACGGACAACATCAAAACGACGCACGAAACGCGCATAGGTTAAAACCTATGTCCCGCTCAAGCAAAAGAACCAAATATCGCTCGATATCGGCGTACAAACGCCGATTGATCGAGATAAGCATCAAAAAACAACTCATAGTTATAAAACTCATTACTTATAATATAAAACATGATTTAATTCATCGAAACCCTAAAAATCGATCAAATCGTCCGATTCCGTAAAACTTGAAAACACCAATTTACCGTTTTAATTCAAAACTTGATGTTTAAAAGAAACTAATGGTAATAGTATTCATTAATTAGCATAACTAGACTATATAAACCAACACTATATTTTTAACACCCTAATTTATATTAGTTTGAAAATTCTAGTTTGCAAACTTGCCCGATTTCGATATTTTTAAGGAAAATTTCACAATATCACATCTAAACTGGATTTTGCATGAATTAATGTATTAAACTACAATTCATGATAATAATAATATAATGAAATCATAATTTAGATTTTAAACCTCATTTATTTAAGAATTTCCAAAATCTAGTTAGCAAAAATAACATTTTTATTAGTATTTTTCAATTATCAATAGAAACTAGTAACCAATTTAAGTTTTTCATTCCACTAACAAGTTAATATCCTCATTAAAACCACAATCTAGTGTTACAAATATTAATTGGAATTTTATCTCACCAATATATACAATATATAGAAATCTAGTTTGCAAAATGGATTAATTTAAATAATTTTGGATAAACAATTTACAATATATCATCCATACAAGATTTTCCACTTCTAAAAATGTTAAACTTGTTATTATAACCCTACTTAATTAATAAAAACCATAACTTAATTTTATAAACCCTAACTTGAATTTTAAAACCTGTAGATAGAAATTATTTATTACATCCAATTATGCTTAAATGAAACATCTAATAACAATAAATCAAAAGAAGAAGATTTATACCTCCACAACATGAAATCCAAACATGAAAATAAACCTCCAAAATGAATGCTTTCCATCTCCAAAATCCATGTAAAGATGAGCAAAGAATAGAGGGTAGGAATTAATTAGGATTTTGTGGGGTTTTTATTGAATTTTTGATGAATTTTGATGATTTTTAATACAAAAATGATGGGGGAAAAATTTTGGGGCTGCCCATGGTGGTGAGGCCGGCCATGAGGTGAGGAAAAGAGAAGAGAGTGAGAAAAGGTGAAGAAAAGTGTAGAAGGTTTCACAAAAATATCACAGAATTAAGTCTTTTCATGAATTTATTTAAAAATTCTTTATTTTCTTCACTCTATTTGACCTAGAATGGTCTAGAACCATTGTAAAATTTTGAAAATAAATTTTGCATGAAACAAAATTGATTCTAATATGTAATGGTTCACTTTTGCTAATTAAACCCATTCAAATTTGTAATTTACACTAATTTAGTGTAAAAATAAAGCTTATGTTAATATTTAAAATAATTAATTTAAGAAAAATATTAAATTAAACTAAAAATTTATAAGTGGCTAAATAAACACCATTTAATATTAATAACATAATTAAAATAAGTATTTTTAAATTTATAGTGAAAAATAATTACGGTTTAGTTTTATGAAAACAACGTTTTACTTTACCGAAAATTATAAAATTCACTTAAACGATTTTATTTATTTAATCAATTATTTAATTATTTTTAAAATGTTATAGGGAGACAACATACGTATATATATATATATATATATATATATATATATATATATATATATATATCTCACATCCTTGTATCACATATACGTATTGTATTTCAAATCTTGTATAAATCAGTGTAAGTTTGAAATTGATGTTTGAATTTGAGTATTCATGTTCATGATCAAGTATTCATGTTTGATTTTGGATTCAGGTTTAAGGTTGGACTCAGACTAAATCAGACACTTATACTGATTTAACTCTTGAATTCTTAGGTTCGGGAGTCATCGGCAATTACTGCATATGGACGGCAGAATTTGTGTCTTTTTCCAAAATAATTGTCATTAATAACTCTTGTTAAGTTTTCTAACCTGAATAGACAAGCACTCACTTTCTCCGGCTCCTTGGGGCTCAAGAGAATTGATCCCGCTTAAACCCATATTTACTAGAATCCTTAAAATAGTGTTTATATATATCTCGAGGGGGTTTTATGAAAAATATTTTTAATATAGTTTAAAAGTAAACCTCGAGGGTGATTAGTATTACTTAGGCTTTTCATGAGCATGGATTTTAAGTATTAGGGTATTTTAGAGATAAATACCTAGCTTTGGAAAGTTTATGGTATTTTATTGAAAAACTTGCCCTTTTGGTATCTTGATGGTATTTTATTGGCATTTGTTAATCTTTCGTTTTTAGAAAAATATAGGTTCATTATATTTTGAAAATAAGGATTTATAATTTTATATAATTTAAAAATTAGTTTTATTTAGAAATTCGTTTTTCTTAAAAACCGTATTTATGTCTTTTCGAGATCGAATGCTCCGTGAGGAGCTCTGCATCTCGCTCTACTATCTCTAGGATGTGCGATAATACACACCATCTATTAGCGGGTCCCCTAAAGAGGGTTGCAGATGCATAATTGTACAGGAGTATGAAATATTGTTTTAAAAGAAACCCGGTTTTAAATTATGTGGTATTTTATTGTAAATACTATCTTCGAACCAAAAATACATACAATTAGGTATCGTGCTATGAAACCAAGTGTGCGTGTGGGGTAGGTCATTACCCCGTGAAGTTTTCCTAAAGGTATTGTTTAACGATTAGTCGAAAGGGTGTGGTAACAAAGTTCGAGGTATTTTAATATAAAAGTTCAATTATGGTTGTTTCATATGAGATTCTTCGTTATACTTGATTCTAAACATTGGTATTAAGATTACAAGTGAAGTGGTAAAATTGGTTTGACCAAATGATAAAAGAAAATGGAGTTATAGGTTTTAGAAAAGATGGAATCGGTAATAACTCCACTTTTACTAATATTTGATTTAAAATGAATATCAATGAAAAGGAGGAGAATTGGGAGGGACTTACGGTTTGAATACGTGAAAGGAAGAGTTAGGAAGAAGAGAGATGCTTCGGGGCATTGCGGGAGCTTCGAAATCAGCTTTGATCTTCGCCGGAACTAACTTGCTCGCTAACTCCACTTTACTCCATTTGCACTTAGGAACTTTTTAGAAAGTTTTGGCTGGAATTTTCAGAATGGTGCTAAGCCAAAATGTGGGGTGGTATTTATAGTGGAGAATTAGGGTTTGGGAATTAAAATTGTGGATTAAAAAGCATTAAAATGTGTTAATTGGTGAATTGAAGGGTCTCTGTTTGATTGCAGGGAAATCAAACAGTCCAGAGGAGTAAAGAGGAGGTGAAGAGCCATGTGTGTAAAGCACGGAGTTCATTAGAGTAGATCCAACCGCCGGTGCCGGTCTTTTGGCTTGTTTGGTCGGTTGATCTTGAGGCATTTGCCTCGAGATTCGTGGCATCAGATTAAATCCCTGTTTACTCCAATTTCCACATGTTTGATTTTTCTGAACTTTTCATTTCCCTGTATATTGCACGTGCAATCTTTTGGGCTTCCAAAAAGTTAAAAAGAAAAATCAGAAAAAATAATTCTGTCTGATAGGAATCGAACACAGAGGCTACGTCATAGCTGTGCAAGGGCTTAACCAATGAGCTACAATTTGATTCTTGCTTTTATTTAACAAAAGTAACTTATAACTCAAACTTAGGCTGTAAAACTCATTTCTTGTATATTAACAGAAAAATTTCCGTATAAAGATTTCAAAGTCGTTACAATTTATTCTCCCTATAAAAATTTCGTCCTCGAAATTTACATTTAAATAGAGGCTAATTTTCAAATAGATAAGGGTATCTTGCACGCATGTCTTCTTCTCGTTCCCATGTTGATTCTCCTGGCGAATCCTTTCTCCACATCACTCGGACCAAGTTTACTTCCTTGTTCCGTAATGTCTTCACCTTTCGCTCCAGGATCTCAACTGATTGTTACTCGCAAATTAGATCAGTCTGTACCGTGAGCTTTGAGTGATCAAGTATGTGGTTGGGGTCACTCATATATCGTCGTAGCTGGGATATATGGAACACATTGTGCACAACTTCCAATGAGGGTGGTAGTGCTAAACGGTATGTCACTTCTCCAACTCGTTCGAGTATGTCGAACGGTCCTATGTATCTTGGACTTAGCTTACCTCTCTTACCAAAGCGGATCACTCCTCTGTTTGGAGAGATCTTTAGGAATACATGGTCTCTAGGTTGGAACTCCAGATGTCGACGCTTTGTATCTGCTCAATGCTTCTGTCTGTCATGGGCTATGCGCATCCTTTCCCTGATCGTGCGAACGACGTCCACAGTTACCACGATCATCTCTGGTCCAAAGAGTTCACATTCTCCAATGTCATCCCAACTCAGCGGTGAACGACACTTCCGTCCATATAGTGCTGCGAATGGTGCCATTCCAATGCTTGCCTGATAGCTATTGTTGTATGAAAACTCCACAAGGTGTAGGTGATCTTCCCACGAACCTCCGAAGTCTAACATATAAGCTCTTAGCATGTCCTCCAGAGCCTGAATTGTTCGCTCGGACTATCCATCCATTTGTAGATGATAAGCCGTGCTGAAGTTCAGACTCGTTCCCAGGCTATCTTGCAGACTCTGCCAAAATTGGGATTGGAATCTTATATCACGATCGGAGACGATGCAAACAGGTACTCCATGTAATCTCACAATCTCCTGCATGAGTTCATGGGTATCAAATAAGGTACTGTTCACAACATAATATTGCATTATCATATTCCCCATTCTTATTCTTTTTATAAATAAATAGATGCTTTTGACGCATGTCTGCTACATATTACAGGTTACAGGTTCTTGGATCTAAAATAGTGAAAAAGATAAAAGACGGCGCAAAAGTGGAACTACAACCAACAGATAGAAGGATCTTGATCAAGCCTACATAAAAGATAAAGTTCACAAAGTACAAGGCAATGCAAGGTCCAAGATTACAAAGCGAACGGTTAAAAGTCCACCGCAATTATTCACTGGAGATCTGGAAGAAACATAGAAGCTATTTTAATAAAAGAACCAAATAATAAGGAAGCCCAAAGACAGAAGAGCCAACAAAGGAAATTTCAAGGCCCAATACTTCCTTTTAAAGAGACAGAGACATAAAATTTTACCAAAGCTTGGAGTCTGCTTTGACTAGGTCTTCCTAAGGATATTTTGGTAAATGTAGACGTGCGAATCAATTGTAACCTAGGGTTTCCTATCCTCTATAAATAGAAACTCTAAATCATTGTAAAGGCTATGCCTCCCTATGCCTCTTTTTATCAATAAAATTTAGATTTCTTTTGGAGAGTATCGATACCTCTTTTCATTTCAGAAATTCAGATCTGACAAGTCTTGTGTTGATGTTTGGAGAGAGCCATCTGTAAAGTAAGTAATTAATTTCAATTCTTGCCCTAGGTAATTTTTCATTCTCTGCCCTAGTATAAATTTAATTCCTTGCCCTAGTTAGATAGTTAGATCTTCAATTCAATTGCCCTAGATTAATTTAGTTTTTAGATTTAATTAATCCATTCACACCGTTCGGAATTAACTCGTAAGAGAGATTAGGAAATTCACAACATCTCTGTGGACCGACCCGTACTCACCGGCTAGCTACCAAGCGACGCCGTTCTTGATTGCGGTTATAGATAGTTTTTGAGATCAATCAAATGGCGCCGTTGCCGGGGATGGTGTGTTATTTCCTTTTTGCACTTTCGGGTTAATATAAAATTAAAAAATCATAAAAACTGAAAAATCAAAAATATAAAAATTTATCATCTTTGTATTTTGTGAAGGGTATATTTTTGTGAATCTTTGCAGGATCGACGGATCTGGAAAAATCCAGAGTGCGAAACAGAAAAAGATACATCAGAACAGAAAGAAGTTGGAAAATCAGAACAGCACAATTTTTTTGGAGACCTGAAACCTCCGTACCGCCGCCATTCCGCCGCTCAAGCGCGCTCCCGCCGAGGTTCCGCGGTCCCTATGCCACGTCAGCGCGCGAAAATTCACTGTTTGTTTCCTCTTCCCCGTCTCTGAAAATCCCCATTTTTTTTTGCCAAATCTTCTGCAGGATTCTTTACGCTAAAAATCTTCTCCCTTCCAATAATTGATTTTGTGCAGGATTCTTTGCGCCGCGCATAAAATAAAAAAAGATTTGATTGCAAGTGATTTATTGTTTTGCATATCTTTAATCGGACTTTAAGGGGATTTTGACCAATTCAGATTGGGTGGGGATTTCATCACCCTTCCCAGGACCCCAGAAATCACATAAGGCATTTGCATTGACCAATCTTTAATTAAAAAAATACTAGACTCAGCCCTAAGGACTTCGAGCTCAATAGGACAGAGGACTAGTTATAGGCATCGACCATTTATCCTAACCTGACTTTGCGGTGTCTAGGCAAGTATGTCAAAGGCTAGTGGTTATTAATTAGGCCCATTACTGTGGTACCTTCCCACTTACCTGGCACTTACCTGGCCACAATTGGCGGTGAAGAAGTGGTTTGAGGTTCTATCTCTAGCCCTTTGGAATAGTTAGGAGCTGTCTAGCTGACGTAGGTGACCCTAGATCTAGGCCTGATTGTGCATTTTTGGTTGATCGAAAGTGTGTCTTAGCCCTTTATCAAAAAAATCTTTTTTGCAAACAGTTCCAAATAAAAGAAAAAGAAAAAGAAAAAAGGAAAAATTTTATTAGAAAACTTACAAACTTTTGTCGCTAAAAAATCCTTGCACTACCTACTTTCTCTTCTCTTTCTTCTATCATGGGTACACCACATCATAAATCACTTTCCGAACTTTGGTATCCTGAACCTAACTTTGCCTTGTACGTCAATTGTTTCGGTCGATTTAAGGAAGATCCCTCCGTGCCAAAAATATCTTTGAAAGATCAAATAGAAGCGTCTAGGAGAAACAGTTCGACTTTGCAACTCACTTTGTGTCAACCAAGTCAACCTTTACCACCTCCATATGTTGATACCACTTTTTCAAGTCCTGCTGTAACTCCTAAACCGATGTCTATTGCTGAGCATATTGCTCAATCTCGTAGCCGATCTTTCACCCTTCTCCACTCATCTAGTTCTAGGGATCCACGAGACTATTCACCTTTTTATCCACATGTTGACCCTACCCCTGTCCAACCATCCACTTCCTACCAGTCCTACCCGACTTTCCCACCGTCACTAGACACTGTTTCTACACAGCCTTTTGGGAGTTTCACGTATCCAAACAACTTCGAATCTTTTACCGAAACCCCCTCACCACCCATGTCTAGTTTGGAATAGTCGTTAGAAGCTTATATTGCAGCAACAAACAAAATGACTAGGAATGTGGAAGCGTCCATGGCCGCCCTTATGCAACCTGCTGAACCGGTAGCTAGTTTCCAACTAGCTTCAAATTTTTCAATGTATGAGGAGGCGGTTGGACAGAGTGAGAATTTGAGAGGAGCGAGTGAGTTCTACACATTCCTAAATCAGACCTGCCTATACCCACTTGAAGCCCACAACTCCGGTTTTCCATCGATTGTCCCAAATAGTTCACCAGTTGAAAATAAAAACGAGTTGTATGACTTTGTAGTGCTTGATTTGCTAGATTGTGATGAACCCCTTTCGAGTGAAACTACACTTACCCCTTTCGATCTTTACACCTCCACTCTAGAACCTAAATCGATAAATATCCATGCTTTTGATGAGGTGTCAGAAAATATTGATTTTCACTTGATTGAGGATTTAGGCGCCGGGATTATTTTGGATGATGAACCCGTTGGTTTGATTGATATTTTATGTCCAATTCATCATCCCAAGTCATTAAATGTTTCTCCCGAACTTTATATGCGTCTTGATTTTGATGATAATGGCATGGATGAGTTAAATATTAAGGATAGTATTGAGGATAGTATTGAGGAGAGTCTTGAGGATAATATTGAGGTTGAACCATTTTTGTTTGATGTGTCGGATTTTCCAATTCATCCTCCCGATCCTTTAACTGTTATATCACCCTCCCTCCTTTTCATCGTTCCGACCACGCTTGAATACTGTGAGCTTGAGAAATTTTCCTTTGAATCTGACACAGTTCTCCCAGCCGATAACACTTACGAGTGTTTCACTTTTTCGGACGATGTTGAAGTCTCGCCGCCCGAGTTTGAGTCCTTTGAATTTTCAGATGAGTTAGTTGAACCATCAGACTTGGTTGATTACAGTCGTTTCGAACCATTGATGGAATCTTTCCAGTTCGAGACAGTTTACTACGGTGAGAATGAGACTATCCCTAATTCACTCGCTTCCCTACCTTCCATTGTTCCGACCGTGCAAGTGACCGTTACGCTTTCATCTCCTATACCAAGTTCGACGTACCCATGCTTTCTTACGAATATTGAGGGATTTGACCCCATTTCTCGACGGGTTGATAGGTTAGCACAATCGCTTTTAACACATCAGTCATTACAAATTGCGCTAATTTATTCACTCGATTCACACCCTTAAGATCGTACTCCACTTCTTTCTCTTTTCCGTCATTCTTCTCCTCCACCGAGACCATATTCCACTCTTCTTCCTATACGGTCTCGTGTGCTTCTCATTTCTCTTCTTTCCACTCCCTCCTTTCACAAACTCTACCATTACCACGATAAGATTTTTGAATGGTTGGTGCTAATCTTTAGCTTGTGTAAGGCCTTATTTAGTTTGGGGAGGATCTTGTTGTATATATGTATAGACATATATATTTTGTTTTCTTTTTCTATAAAAAAAATAAAAATTCAAGACAATAAAAAATATAAAAAAAATTATAAATAAATAAACAGGGGAGTGCCGACAATTTTGACCCTCTTGGTGTAGCACGACAGTGAGGACACTGTCAAGTTTAAGTTTGGGGATATGCTCGGTAAGTCTTCTTTCTTCGCATTCATGTGTACATTTTTTGCATTTGCATACTTATTTGAAAACCCATAAAAATTGAAAAATTTCAAAAATTATAAAAATTAATGTATTCAATTTTGGCCGTATTTTACTTGAGTTTGACAAATAGGTTAACTAGCTAGGAACAACTAGATCTTAGACTTAGTAAATTAAAAACCCTAAAAATAAGCTTTTTTAAAGTTTAACGGTAGAAAGTATATGTCTTTATAGTTTATTTAGAAATAGGCAAATTTTGAGTTCAGTTCTTAGGCTAAGTTGAAATAAAGGAAAAGTATTGATGTTCTTTTTAGAGTATAAGTTTGAAAAATAGTTCCTAGCTTAAGTCTAGATTCTGAAAATGTATACCCTACAATTTGCACAATCACACACCTTGAAACTTGGAATAGTAGAGGAGACCTTGAAATGCTCTTGTCTAAAGTCCTTAGTACAATGAAAATAAAAAAAAAGTGAATAAAGAAAAAAAAATGAACACTGGTTTTTGTGATTACTTAAGGCTGCAAAAATAGAAAAATATTTAGCGAGGGTGCTTCATCACCTAGTGCCTTAAATCAACTGGTTTGGGAGTCACTGCTAAAAGGCCTTGGGTGTTGCAAGACTAGGAATTAAGCTTTAAAGTGCAAATGCATCTTGTAATCGGTCGTTGGTACCTCAAGAAGTATTAACGGTCGCATGAAGGATGTGTATGCAAAAATTCATTTAAAATTCACTAATTACTAAGTACTTTGGACAACGGATAAGAGTATGATTGCTTGATTTGAATTTCCAAGTGTAGGGGTGATTTATACACACACGTGGGCATATATGATTGGAGTTTAGATGAGAGATAGGAGTGAAGAATAGAACTTGTATCTTTAGTAGAGTTGATAAAAATTCCTAAGTGGAGATAGAACCCTAGAAGGAAAAGTTAAGAGATGCCGAAAGCTAAGTAAGTGTATAGAACATATATAATCTTAAGTTAGATGATGAGGAAGTGTGAAGAATATGGGTGGATAATTTACGAATCGACGATAATAGAATTCCTTGTTAGAAAACCTAATTGGAAAATTAAAGTCGAAAAGCCAAATTGATAGGATTTTGTGGGTAGTATCCGCTGAAAACCCTCAGGAGACAACACTCCTCCTACTAGGGACACGTAGAGGTTTAACGGCTTGTTGCACGAGCTCAGTGCAATCGCGTTTCCCTGCGAAAGTGCGGTTAGGTTTTTGTAGAGAATAAAAAAATAATAAGTTTGCTCGAGGACGAGCAAAAGATAAGTTTGGGGGTATTTGTTCACACCATAATATTGCATTATCATATTCCCCATTCTTATTCTTTTTATAAATAAACAGGTGCTTTTGACGCATGTCTACTACATATTACAGGTTACAGGTTCTTGGATCTAAAACAGTGAAAAAGATAAAAGATGACGCAAAAGTGGAACTACAACCAACAGATAGAAGGATCTTAATCAAGCCTACATAAAAGATAAAGTTCACAAAGTACAAGGCAATGCAAGGTCCAAGATTACAAAGCGAACGGTTAAAAGTCCACCGCAATTATTCACTGGAGATCTGGAAGAAACATAGAAGCTATTTTAATAAAAGAACCAAATAATAAGGAAGCCCAAAGACAGAAGAGCCAACAAAGGAAATTTCAAAGCCCAATACTTCCTTTTAAAGAGACAGAGACATAAAATTTTACCAAAACTTGGAGTCTACTTTGACTAGGTCTTCCTAAGTATATTTTGGTAAATGTAGACGTGCGAATCAAATGTAACCTAGGGTTTCCTATCCTCTATAAATAGGAACTCTAAATCATTCTAAAGGCTATGCCTCCCTATGCCTCTTTTTATCAATAAAATTTAGATTTCTTTTGGAGAGTATCGATGCCTCTTTTCATTTCAGAAATTCAGATCTGACAAGTCTTGTGTTGATATTTGGAGAGAGCCATCTGTAAAGTAAGTAATTAATTTCAATTCTTGCCCTAGGTAATTTTTCATTCTCTGCCCTAGTATAAATTTAATTCCTTGCCCTAGTTAGATAGTTAGATATTCAATTCAATTTCCTTAGATTAATTTAGTTTTTAGATTTAATTAATCCATTCACACCGTTCGGAATTAACTCGTAAGAGCGATTAGGAAATTCACAACATCTCTGTGGACCGACCCGTACTCACCGTCTAGCTACCAAGCGACGCCGTTCTTGATTGCGGTTATAGATAGTTTTTGAGATTAATCAGGTACATCTTAAAGGTTTAAATCTTACTTTAGATTTATGCTTACCTCTATGTACTTTTTTGCTAACGTCTCGGTTGATTGGCCAACTCGAAATGGAATAAAGTGAGCCAATTTGGTGAGTCGATCCATAATAACCCCATACTGCGTCGTTACCCTTCGTGCTGCGAGGAAGGGCAGTCATGAAGTCCATGGTAATGTGCTGCCATTTCCATTCTGGGATTGGTAACAGCTGAAATAGACTAGCAGTTCTGTGATGTTCAGCCTTCACTTACTGACACACCAAACACTTGGCTACGCTTGTAGCTACTTTGTGCTTCATTCCATACCACCAGTAGTGTTCTCATAGATCTTTATACATCTTTGTACCAACGGGGTATACAGAATAAAAAGAGCTGTGAGCTTCTTTCATCAACTCTTCTCGAACAGGGCCATGTGGTACACATAATCGACTTCCATATCGCAAGGATCCATCTTTGTGGATGATGAAGTCAGTTCGAAGTCCACTTTCTACTTGTTCTCGGATCTTTTGTAGCTTGGCATCATTTTCTTGAGCTTTCTTGATCTGATTGACAAGAGTGGACGGACTTGTGAGTTCATCAAATATGAAGTGTTACCTAGCATAACTACTTCGATCGCTAATCCGTGCAATTCTTGTTGTATGCGGTGAGGTTCATTGCTAATGGTTGGCGGCTAAATGCATTAGGAAATACGTTCACCTTCCCAGGATGATACTGTAGGTTGATGTCGAAATCCGCCATAAGTTCTAACCATCTTCTCTGCTGCATGTTTAATTCCTTCTGAGTAAATACATACTTCAGACTCTTGTGGTCAGTATATATATCCACTCGTTCTCCCAGAAGATAGTGGCGCAAAATCTTAAGTGCGAAGATGACGGCTGCCAACTCCAGATCATGTGTTAGATAGTTGCGCTCATGAACCTTCAGTTGTCTTAATGCAAAAGCCACAACTTTTCCAAGCTGGTGTAGAACACATCCTAATCCTTTACGGGACGCATCACAATACACAACGAATCCTTCAGATTGATCCGGTATTACAAGGATAGGAGCAAAGGTTAATCTTGACTTGAGTTCTACAAAAGATTTTTCACATACTTCTGACTACACGAATGCTTCATCTTTACGTATGAGCTTGGTCATGGGTGCTACAATTTTTTAGAAGACTTCAATGAATTGTCGGTAGTATCCTGCTAATCCCAAGAAACTTCATATATCCTTCACTGTCATTGGTGTCGGCCACTCACATACAGCTGACACCTAAGCTAGATCTACTGAGATTCCTTCGCCTGAAATGATATGTCTGAGAAATCCGACTTGATCTATCCAAAATTCACACTTGCTGTACTTGGCGTAGAGCTGACGTTGTCGCAATGTCTCTAGGACAATTCTTAAGTGCTCGGCGTGTTCTTTCCGATTCTTTGAATACACCAGGATGTCGTCGATGAAGATGACAGCGAACCTGTCTAACTACTCTCAGAAAACATGGTTCATCAGGTTCATAAAGATGGCAGGTGCATTGGTCACTCCAAATAGCATTACGAGATATTCATAATGACCATATTGTTGGGTTACACTAACGCCCTAGCCATCAACTGTGGCGGTTTGCGGAACAAAATTTTTTCTACGAGTTTAAAAACGGCGCTAGAATAACCCAATAAACCGGATCTTACCATAAGCCTAACTAGATAAACTATAAGAGCTATCTACTATGATAAGAAAGCTCCAACAAAAGATCCGTGTCCTTCGGTCTTCTTTTCTCATCATACACTCCATGTGGCCACCATGATCGCGCTTGATCTTCTTTTCCCGCTCCATCGGTTCTCCGGGATCGAGCTTGCTCTTCGGTCCTCCTTTGTCGTAGATGATTCACCAGAGGGATGTGATCTATAGCTCTAGCTCCTAGCTAAGTATCAAAAGGAGCAACTAGAGAACTTGGGATGCTAATCCAAGAACTCTAGGTTGTAGTGTGAGGTTCTAGGTGTTTTACTATCTTTATCTTGCCTCCTCTCTTGTTTCTCAACACATGAGAATGTAGAGAGGAGGAAGATGATGAAGATGGAAGAACTCAAGAGAAGGAGAGGAGAGTGAATCAAAATGGCGAGCACAAAAGAAATGAGGCAACCATGTGAGAGAAAATAACTCACATTAGTTTTGTAAATCAATATCCAAGAATAAAATATATCAACCATGCCTCAATAATTGCCACAAATGAATTAAAAATTCATTTGTCAACTATTGGGCCATGGTTCTCACCATACCCCCTAAACCTTTACTTTACACCTCATTTCCATTAAATAGATAAATGGAAAATAAACTAATGAGGTGTCCACCTTCTAGAATGTTATCCATAATAAAATACAGGTTACAGTTTACTGTATATACATACCTGCATTCGGATAAAAACACGAATGCTCAAAGAGATAGAATAACACGAAGAACATAATACTAAAATATACATATCGAAATACATATATGTAAATTTTTAAATCAATACATGATTTAATAATCCAGCTCAAAACCCGAGCCGGCTAGTATTACCAACTGTTTGATCGAAAGTCCGGGTACACAGTACATCAATCGATCGGAACCCTGCACGTATCCAATACAGCTACTATATCATTTCGCCTGAACCAGGAAAACCCTCTATGTGGAACTCTAAAGACTCGACAATACGCCGGCAGTGAGTTACTGGATAAATCCATAATCATAAGAACATTAGCGGCACTAGCTGTACATAACGGCTACCTGGGTACCTATAGTAAAGAAAGAACGACGAGCAAACTCATCCGGATCCCTACTGAGCCTATCTGTGACAATCTCCGTACAGTCCGGTCTCTTCGTCTGAGAGTATCGCATACTGGGTCTAGGGGGTGGTAAACTTCTGACCCTAATAACCCGATAATTCATGCTGATTTGGCTCAGGACCAATCCGGGAAATTACTGATCAGCCTATCAGTAAATCCCAACTGCCTTGGCCAAGGTCTTATGGTCCTGACCAATCAAACACAGTGCGATATCGACTTTCTATATCAAGAGAGACGAATCCCCAACAATCGCTCACTGCCTCTATGTGGCTCGGGACTGTACCTAACCAAAACCTGTTTGCACGCTCAGTAGAGCCGTGGTAGGGTAGTGATCAAAGCACAGTGGGAACTCACACGAGACAAATGACGATCTCAGGTCTAAAGACTAACCTGTACTCATGTCACCTGAGAACTTCTATCTAATGATAGGTATAATACCATCTAGAAGTTTTCGGCGAGTCCGTCCAGTGTACTCACCCCTAGTGAGCACATGTATACGATCTTAGGTGCAAAAGACCAATGGTTGCGGGACTGTACCATCGCCCCTCATCGGGGTCTAGAAATGTATACACTAGTCTACTCCGGAATATCGATGCCCAGTCTCGATACTCCCACGACTAGGGACCTTTTAAGGATGCGCTTACCAACTACCCAGCTCCCATAAGTACATCACAACGCAGGTAGTCTAGCAATGATCCTACGGGCTTTATCACCATGTATGAATGATACGTAATAGCAAGTAAAACATATGCACATGTTAAGATAAAGACAAACCAAATAGCATACTATCATATCGAGCAAGACTGTCATGTATATATATATATATATGTCCAAGCATCCACATGTATACATATACAATAATGGCCTCTAGGGCATACATATACAACAATTTCCCACTTGCACTAAGGCCATATATTGGCGTATCGAGTACCCAATGTCTGCTCTAGGGCCAGTTGTTGGCATATCGAATACTCAACATCTCAAAAATTCTCTCGAACTGTGCTTGATGAAGGTCCTTGGTGAATGGATCCGCCGTGTTGTCTTTTGTGTCCACTCTCCACACCTCGATCTCCCGGCGATTAATGATCTCCCTGATCAGGTGATACCGCCTCAAGATGTGTCTGAATTTCTGATCGGACCGTGGTTCCTTCACTAAAGTCATAGCTCCATTGTTGTCACAATACAAAGGTATTGGGTTAACAATGGATGGGACCACCTGAAGTTCAGTAATGAACTTCTTAATCCAGACAACTTCTTTTGTGGCATCGTTGGCAGCAATGTATTCACCCTCCATCGTCGAGTCTGCGATGGTGTCCAGTTTGGAGCTCTTTCAACAGATCGCCCCTCCGTTGAGGGTAAACACAAAACCCGGGACAGACTTGCTGTCATCCTTGTCACTCTGAAAGCTCGAATCGGTAAAAGACTGCACCTGGAGGTCCCTATTACCGAATACCAGGAACAGTTCTTTAGTCCTCCTCAGGTACTTAAAAATGTTCTTAACAGCTGTCCATTGGTTCTCACCTGGGTTAGACTGATACCGGCTCACCACGCTAAGCGCGTAAGCTACATCTGGTCGGGTACATAGCATCGCATACATTATAGATACTACCTCTGCAGTGTGGGGTATAGTGCTCATGCGAACCCTCTCCTCATCAGTCTTGGGAGATATCTCTTTGGAGAGGATGATTCCGTACAATGCGGGTATGCTACTGCACTTGGAATCTTCCATACTAAATCTCTTTAGTACGATCTCTATGTACTTGGACTACGAAAGTCCTAGTAAACTCTTGGATCTATCTCTGTAGATCTTAATCCCCAGAATGTACGAGGCATCACCCAGGTCCTTCATGGAGAACCTTTGTGACAAGAACAACTTGACCGATTGTAGCATAGGAATGACATTTCCTATCAAAAGAATGTCTTCCACGTACAAGACTAGGAATACGATAGTTCGTTCTACAATCTTCTTATATATACAAGGCTCATCTTCGTTCTTGATAAAGTCAAATTCCTTGACTGTTTCATCAAAACAGATATTCCATCTCCGTGATGCCTGCTTTAATCCATAAATGGATTTAAGCAACTTGCACACCTTCCCGCTGCTCCCACTGGCTACAAAACCTTCTGTCTGATCCATATAAACGCACTCTTTTAAACTTCCGTTCAGAAAAGCCGTTTTTACGTCCATCTGCCAGATCTCATAGTCATGGAAGGCACAATGGCAAGTAGGATTTGAGCATAGCCACTGGAGAAAAGGTTTCATCATAGTCGACACCTGGTCTTTGATGAAAACCTTTTGCAACAAGTCTAGCTTTATAGGTTTCCACCTGCCCATCTACACCAAATTTCCATTTGTAGATCCATTTGCATCCAACGGGTTTTACCCCAGGTGGAGCAATATACAAGGTCCACACTTTATTGGTCTACATGGACTCCATTTTGGATCACATAGCATCCAGCCATTTATCAGAGTCCCTACTGATAATGGCCTGCCTGAAACTGGTAGGATCATCTTCTTCCAAGATGCAATCATCTCGATCCCCGTCTATAAGAAAACCATAGTAGCTCTCAGGCGGATAAGAAATCCTACTAGTTCTGCAGAGTTGATGAGGTTCATCTGGGATTACTAAATCTTGTGGTTCTACCAAATCTTCAGTTACATTTTTTGGTTCAGAATTTTCTTCCAGTTCTACCGTGCTCCCACTTATTTTTTTGGCAAGAAATTGCCACTCTAAAAAGGTAGCGTGCTGAGCAACAAACACCTTCTGTTGCTCGGTGTAGTAGAACAGATATCCATTTGAATGGTTTGGATATCCCACAAATTTACATAGAATTGATCGTGCCTGAAGTTTGTCCGGATTCTGTTTTTTAACATAGAACGGACAACCCCATATCTTAACACATTTAAGACATGGTCTTTCACCACTCCATATTTCATATGGAGTCTCAGGCACTAATTTAGACGGAACCTGATTCAATAGGTATGCTGCTGCTTCGAGCGCAAGTCCCCAAAATGAAAGAGGCAACTCGGTGTTACTCATCATGGAGCGTACCATGTCTAATAGGGTACGGTTCCTCCACTCCGATACAACGTTGTGCTGTGGTGTATACGGAGGAGTAAGCTGAGAGAGAATTCTATTCGCTTTTAAATATTCTAGGAATTCTGTTCTTAAGTACTCCCCTCCTTTATCAGATAGAAGGATCTTGATACTTTTGCCAGTCTGGTTTTCTACTTCGTTTCTAAATTCTTTGAATTTCTCAAAAGCTTCGGATATGTGTTTCATGAGATACACATATCCGAACCTAGAGAGATCGTCAGTGAATGTGATGAAGTACGAGAACCCACCCCTTGCATGTATAGACATCGGACCACATACATCACTGTGTATGAGTCCCAAGAGCTCCGCTGCTTTTTCTCCGTGTCCGGTGAACGGAGATTTTGTCATTTTTCCTTTGAGACAGGACTGACAAGTTTCATGAGATGAAAATTCGAACGTATTCAAATATCCATCTTTATGCAACTTACTCAGTCTTTTCTCTCCGATATGACTAAGTCTACAATACCACAAGTAGGATTCGTTCACATTTGAACTCTTCCTCTTGCGTGTGTTTTGTATGTTGAAAACAGCGTTTTGATTTAGAACATAGATACCATTACGCAGTGTACCTTCAGCAACAAATACCTTATCAAGGTAAATGTTCATAATAATTCTATCAAGAACAAAGTTATATCCATATTTATTAAGTAAACAAACTAATATAATGTTGCAAACCATGGAAGGTGCATGATAGCAATTGTTCAAAATCATAGTATTTCCATTTGGCAATGCTAGGTGATATTCACCGACGGCAGAAGCATCAACTTGTGCTCCATTCTCTACTCTGAGGGCCATATCACCAGGTCCAACCATCCTAATTTTTCTCAGTCCCTGCAATAAATTACAGATATGAGATCCTGATCCGGTATCATGTACCCAGGAGGTAGGACTGACCGAAAAGCAGTTCTCAATAACAAGAACACCTGAAGGAGACGCAATGGTATGCTTCTTCTTCGATAGGGTCATCAAGGAATTCATGCAATCCTATTTCCTCTTCTCATACTTATGACTGTTGTCATAAGTTAGAGCCAAACCGACGTTTTCCAGCCCCGAATAAGAATTCAGATTGGTCAAGCGATACATTTTATTATCTTGTTTAAGGCGTGAATTGGTTGCTATCTGGAGAGAGAGAAAAGAAACACTCAGCGTGCACTCTTGTAAGATTAGATTGGTTATTAGTTTATCTAATCATGATGGCTCCTACTGTTTCCTCAAATTCTTCTTCAAACCTTAAAAGAAGAACTGGTCAGGATTAATCGCACATCATAATACTTGCTTAACCTTTCGGCCAAGCTAGTGTCGGTACATCGAGGGAGGTTTTCCAACGCTTTCGCGAAGTTCCTTAATTACATAACCTCTTTTTCTTAGGGGCTTAGCCCCGCTAACACCGTTCTCGACACCTACTTGGTTTATAGCATTGATTGTTAAGTGAGAAAATCTCCTAAGAGTAATCCTACTCATCAGTGGGATCGGGATCCAACTATCATTGTGTGATAACCTAGATGGAAGCCACTCTAGATACCACACTCCAGAAGGTATGCAACATTGGCAAGTTTTCTGTATATTTGAAACTCCCGATATGGTTTTTGCCCCAAGCGGCTTATGACCTTGACAGAGGTCAACATGTCATAAATTGCAAATCAAGTTCAACCCGTCATTGTCCAGGATTAATTTAGACCCACCTGCACAAGCCCTTGACAAAAGTCAACATAACTGTACGACTATCCTAAATAATCTCATATCTATACAACAAATAAGCATTACTTAGCTACCATTCACTATACCTTGACAGAGGTCAATATACATAGCATGAATACTAAGTAATACTTGTAAGAAACGACGGAGGGCTACGGCTGGGTTTTTGGCGAAAAACCCTTTAACGTAATAAACTTGATATCGTTGAAGGAACCTGAGCAGTTTTGAAAAGGAGTGGTTTAGGCTTCACATTTGAAAACTTGTGTTCTTGAAAAAATAACGAGTAATTTATAGTATAGACTTATGCTTAACAGGTCACTCCCCGCAAAGGGATCTCGGCTCTTGCCTCCTGGAATGAGGTGTTGAATATTCACAACTGAATACCACTATGCAAAGCGAAAGAATATAACTATAGTTTTTCGAAATTTGTTCCAACAACATCTTTTAGGTTTCCTATCTTGCATTAATCAAAATTAATACGGTCCCATCATTTAACACCTATCACACCAAAAAAGAACGAAAATAAAATGTACGTATACGCCATCTACATTCACCACGGGGCCCGTCATACACCGTTAAGTTACTTAACTACCGGTAGAGCAGGGGCTGGACTAACGCGGGTGCAAAACATATACAACATCTACTAGTATATGTGTGTGTGTGTGTGTGTGTGTGTAACATTCGTCCCAGGCATGATATAAGCAACATCACAGAATCTCAGCAAGCAACATAGAATGGTGGATAATCTTGGAACCCCGGGTTTCATTTAAGCCGCAAATGAGACCCGACGTTCCCGGTCGTGTGAATAGGCCGTGCAATGGAAACCTGGACCCCTACGAGCATGGCAAGTTACCCGCCAATCCCAGAAGTGAGGAAACCCCAATCAGCAAAGTGAATGGGCCATCCAGCACTTCACGGGACCCAGTAACTTGAGCACCCCTCCGTGGGTCATACCTATACCCTCTACGAGGGTGGCGAATAGCCCACCAATTCTAGAGTGAAGCCCCTTCCGTCTCAACGCCATGAGATGCGGACTTGTTGCCCTTTAGAACCCGGCTATTCGAGCACTCCACCATGGGGTAATCCTAGTACAGAAAAAGAAAATATGTACAAAGGTGACATCGACCTCAACCTGGTCGTGCCTCAATAAAATAATATACAACACGGCAGAAACGGCCGTCCACATGTCGGACTCTCGCCCCGCAAATAAAAAATGTACAAATGAAGATAAACTATACTTAACCATTACACCACTGGCTATCCACCATGACAATCCAACCACAATATCATCACAATCACAGAACATCAACGTGAATGACATGTTCGCAAACTCGTCTAAAATAACATATAGCAGTTAAACGGGTTATACCGATCAAATGACATTCACGGTCGCAGATGCTAATCTAAGTACTGATAAAAACCACGTATTTTAAAATTTCGATCGAATAAACTTTTCCGTATAGGCCCCAAAGAGCTAACCAGTACTTAAACAAATCTGGGCCAAAAATATACATTCCAGAAATCACAACTCCATACATAAGAGCCCCAGAAGAAAATTTGCGCACAGGGGCCCCAATACGGCCACGCAACCACGGAAAAAATGCATGTTATGCTGCGGTTCCGCGGCGTTATAGTGGGCTCGTGTGCCCAATTTTCTTCTGGTGTCTTAAAATAGTCTACTGTATATACATACCTGCATTCGGATAAAAACACGAATACTCAAAGAGATAGAATAACACGAAGAACGTAATACTAGAATATACATATCGAAATACATATATGTAAATTATTAGATCAATACCTGATTTAATAATCCGGCTCAAAACCCGAGCCAACTAGTATTACCAACTGTCCGATCGAAAGTCCGGGTACACAGTACATCAATCGATCGGAACCCTGCACGTATCAAATACGGCTACTACATCATTTCTCCTGAACCAGGAAAACCATTTGTGTGAGACTCTAAATGTCACGACTCGCAGGGTACGGAACGTGACTGGCACTTAAGTTACGAAACGTCTCAAGACATCCGTAAAATAAGTAAGCCAAAGCCCAGAAACCAAAACCAAATAAGCAAAAGAATGAAGGAAAACCAATCAATTGAAAGCGAGTTTATCAAATGAGTCATCTCAAACCCTTTTTAAAAACAATATCAATTTTTCCGAAAATTTCGGCAGAGTCTCCTTTGTAAATACTGGCCCCCAAAATGGGTACAACAAGAATATATATAAATCCAACAAATAAGGCATCCCCAAGCGGGAGCTAGCTCTTCGCCACAAGGCGGTCACAAATCCCACGCAATATAAAACAACAACATGCAAAATAATCATAAAGAAGCATGAGAAAAATAGCATGTCGACTCAAGTGAGCTCGACCCCAAAATACAGCATAAAAAGTCCACAAATCTCACAGTCTCATCTCTAGGTCAATATACAACAATACTGGTAGATAAAGTAGATGGAGTACACTAGATACAAAGAATATACAAGGTGGTACAAAAATAATAATATAACCCACCTAAGAGCAAAACCTCGAGTCCAGGCAAAAGAGGCAAAAGAAGCAAGTGCGCCCGCCGCTACTGTACTGACGGAGCGGACCTGCAAAAGGCTGTGGCACAACGGGGGTGAGTTGCCAACTCGTGATTAATAAATAACATCTACACAGGCTATCGAATGCATGCACACAAGCATCCTAGCATCTAAAATACAGGTAAGGCAGGACATAATAGCAGGTATGTATGCAATATGAATATACTAGCAGGTATGAATGCCATGCGAATCAACTCATGATCTGAATGTGTAAGTATAAGAATCATATTTTTCCTTTAGGAATCTCTTTTGAAATACCAGCATAATACCAATAGAATCAATAAGAACCTGTGTCCAGCAACGACACCTCAAAACTATCATAAATCTCATATATCCATGTCATAGTATCTCTGGCCTCAGCCATCCGGCTGACCCATCTCAATATCAATATCTCATCATCTCGCGGCCACGGTCTGTATCCTCTGGATATCCG
The DNA here is from genome assembly GCA_030015575.1 of Agapanthus africanus. Taxonomy (NCBI): domain Eukaryota; kingdom Viridiplantae; phylum Streptophyta; class Magnoliopsida; order Asparagales; family Amaryllidaceae; genus Agapanthus; species Agapanthus africanus. The sequence goes on along the minus strand of JASDDO010000004.1, from coordinate 282,726,467 downwards.
CCGTCCCAAACAGTCACCGGTAGGTAATCCGTCCCCTGCCAGGCTCATCGTCAACAACACGAGCTTCTTGCCCCGGGTACCTTACCGGGCCCACCATGTACCCTAGACGGTTCATCCAACTCCTCGAAACGGGTCTCGAAAACCACAGCAAACTCATGGTGGACGACACTTACATCACTAGAAAACCGCAATTTACATATTTTAAAAAAATATAATAAGTTTAGAAATTTTGCGGCTTTCCCCCGAAATCCAGTATATCATAAAATCTCAAGAAATCCTCATAAGTGCATATTTCAATGATAATGAATGCATATGGTATCAATAATCAAGTTGTGATGTGTGATTAATAGACTAGGCATGAACAAATAATATGATGAGGTACATGCACATGAATAGCAATCCTACGATTTCATTTTAAGGAATTAAAGGCAATAGCACAAGTTTAAGTATCAATTATAGTAAAAGGTTTCAATTTATAGGTTATCTAGTGTGGTGGCATGGCAATTACCAGGGCATGGGTGTAAGTATGAATAGTGCTCGTGCTGCATATAAAAACCCTGGCAATGGTGCAGGTGTCCTATAGAATGGGTTCGCATATGTATGTCAATATAAGGCATGAATGTAGCTAATAATCATACAAGTATTACACCCCTAATTACTAACATTACTAAGAATCTTTTTAAGCTACTAAAACTATCGGGCGACTTGCGCCATCCAACGATAGTCCCCTGTAGATGTTACATCTACTCACTGGAATCCCTAGCTAGTCACGTCCAATCACCGCTTTCCCCTTTCGTGCCGCGTCTGACGTCTCCGCGACCGAACCTGGAATTTACATCAATACCAAACATAAGGTTACATACCATGAAACGACATAAATCCCAAATGAAAATACTAACGTTCACAAGCTAGGTACAACGTGCACAAGGTGCGCGGAACACACGCGAAAATCGCAAAAACTAACTAAAATCGTCGATTTGGTCGCCCGGCAAAGCTAAAACCCGATCACTCAAAAATCCGCACTCACACATCCTAAATGTCATAGGATAAGCCAATACAATTATCAAGATATCAAAAATAATTCATCACATAATTTTATAACAAAACTAGTAAGCACAAAAATTCCAAAAATCGGCGCAACATCGCCGTTTTGCGATATAAAGGACTACAATCTAGCATAATCACCCAAGTCACACCATTAGATAGCCACTACACAAAATTTCAACACATTAACCATGCTTCAAAACCTATATTCCACAACCAAACCTTTTCTTGATTTTTATCAATAGCAATTGCAATTAAAAAACCATACTAGAAAAACTTAAACTAACACTAATTTGAAACCCAATAGCAAGTTCACCTCTTAGATTTAGGTTAGCAAAACACTAGATAGCAAAATAAATTAATTAACCTAATAATGGTTTTCTAAACCCTAATTAAAATTCAAGCCATGAACTAAAAAAACTAGGTTAGAAATTATCACTAAAATTAACACTTTCAAGTTCTAATTAACACACTTTAAACTACAAATTAGCCAAGGATTGAAATTATACCTCAACTAGAGATCGAGCAAGAACAATATGCCTCCAAAGATGCTATTTTTCTCCAAGATTTGAACCAATTAGGTTAGAGAAGAGAGGGAATAAGGTTTTGCTTTGAAATTGTGAAGGAAATTGTTGATTTTTGTTGAATTTTTGAAATTTTCTTGAAGAAAATGAGAGAAAAGAGAAGGAAAAAAATTAATGGAGGGGGAGCTGCTCTCGGGCAGAAATGGGAAGGGGAGGTGTGTGTGTGATTTGTGTGGAAAAATCAAAGTCAAACCCCTCTCCTAACAAGTACACCATACCTCCAAAATTAACATATTAAAAAACCTTTCAAAACACCTCATTTCATCACATGAATAAAGTCAAAGTGAGGCAAGGAAATTTTTGGACCTGATGATGGTAGGGCCGGCCTAGAGGAGGGGAGTGAGTGAGAGAGATTTTACAAAGAAATTCTATGCAAAAAGACCCCCCACAAGTCCAAAATTGCAAGTTTTAGCTTAAAATTCAATAAATTTCGTTTTCTATAATAAAAATTAGTTAAACTTAAAATAAAATACTAAAAATTTATATTACAACTAGATTTTAATTAACATGATTTTAAAGCTTAAATTTAGCCCATTTAAATTTGTATTTATCGCTAATTTAATGTATTTTCTTACCGGTTTAAAATAATATTAAAAATTGAAAAATTAAGGAAAATTTTTAAACGACCAGAATTTCATAAGCAACTCATTTGTTACTAAAAACTAGCAATTACCTATCCAAATTAGGTATAATTAGTCATAAACTGCAAAATAACAAAAAAGACGGTTTACGGAAAAATACCGAATTTTCACCGATTTTCAGGAAAACACCAAAACGACTTTTCAAGGCGCTACAATCTTCCCCCCTTAAAGAAATTCGGTCCCCGAATTTAAAAATATAGCTACGCGTACCTTCAAAGAGATGGGGATATTTCTTCCTCATCTCGCCCTCGGTCTCCCAGGTGACCTCCTCGCTGCTCGGGCCACGCCAAAGGACCTTGACGGTCGGTATAATTTTCGATCTCAATTTCCTCACCTGCCGATCCAGGATGGACACCGGCTGCTCTGCAAAAGAAAGGTCGCGCTCTAGCTGGACTGTCGGGTGCTGAATCGCATGCGAAGGGTCGTGAAGGTACTTGAGGAGCATCGAAACATGGAAGACGGGGTGAACATCGGGAAAGCTGGGTGGAAGAGCCAAACGATATGCAACTGCGCCGACCCGCTCGAGGATCTCGAAGGGACCCACAAATCTGGGACTAAGCTTTCCTTTTCGCCCAAATCGCATCACGCCCTTCATCGGAGAGACCCTCAGAAAAACATGATCGCCAACTGCGAACTCTAACCTGCGACGGCGCCTGTCTGCATACGATTTCTTCCTGCTCTGAGCCGCTCTCATCCGGTCTCGGATCAACTGTATCTTCGCTGTCGTCTCCTCAACAAGCTGCGGCCCCAAAATACTGCTCTCGCTGAGCTCTGTCCCACAGACGGGCGATCTGCATCTCCTCCCATACAATGCCTCGAAAGGTGCCTTCTGAATAGTATCCTGGAAGCTGTTGTTATAGGAGAACTCCACTAGAGGTAAATGACGTCCCAGCTACAGCCGAAGTCTAAAACGCACGCTCTGAGCATGTCCTCGAGAGTCTGAATGGTCCGCTCTGACTGTCCGTCGGTCTGCGGATGAAACGCTATGCTGAAGCTCAAACGAGTGCCCAAAGCCTCCTGAAGTCTCTGCCAAAGTCGGCTGCTGAACTGGGTGCCTCGATCTGACACGATACAAGTCGGTACGCCATGCAACCGCACGATCTTGTCGATGTAAAGCTGGGCATACCGAGCGAAGCTGAAAGTCGTCTTCACTGGCAGGAAGTGAGCCACTTCCGTCAATCGATCTACGATCACCCAGATGGAGTCATACCCTCGACTGGTCCTGGGTAGACCCACAACGAAATCCATCGAAATCAGCTCCCATTTCCACTCCGGAATGGGTAACGGCTGTAGCTCTCCTGCGGGCCTCTGGTGCTCGGCCTTGACTTGCTGACAAGTCAGGCATCTCGATACAAACTCCGCAATGTCCCTCTTCATCCCGTCCCACCAGTAGGTCTCTCTCATATCATGGTACATCTTGGTGGAACCGGGGTGGACACTATACACTGATCGGTGTGCCTCCTCAAGAATGTCGCGCCGCAATCCATCAGCATCTGGTACGCACTGTCTAGATCCATAGCGTAAAATCCCCTGATCATCAATCACGAACTCGGAAAATCTGCCCTGTCCCATCTGTGCCATGATCTCTGAGCAACGGTCGTCTCTGCGCTGTGCCTCATATATACGGTCAAGCAACTATGGGCGTGCATGAACATGCGCGAGCTGTCCCCCTGACTGAGTGAACTCGAACTCAACTCGGCTGTCGCATAAAATCTGCCAATCTGCTGACGACTGCCTCTGCACTGCGCGTAAATAGGATAGACTACCCACGGGCCTCCTGCTCAAAGCATCTGCCACAACATTCGCCTTGCCTGGGTGATATAAGATCTCGCAGTCGTAGTCTTTCACCAACTCCATCCAACGACACTGTTTGAGGTTCAGGTCTCGCTGCTGAAATATGTATTTTAAGCTCTTGTGGTCTGTGACTATTTGGCACGACTCGCCGTATTGGTAATGTCGCCAAATCTCCAGTGCAAAGACCACTGCAGCCATCTCCAAATCGTGAGTGGGGTAGTTCTGTTCATGCATCTTCAACTGCCGAGAAGCATATGCGATCACCTGGCCATGCTGCATCAATACGCATCCTAACCCTACTCGCGAAGCATCACAGTAGACCACAAATCCGCCTGATCCCGAAGGCAAAGATAATACCGGCGCCGTAGTCAAACAAGTCCGTAGCTGCTGAAAACTACGCTCGCACTCCTCTGTCCAAATGAAAGGAACTCCCTTCCGGGTCAAACCGGTCAAAGGTGCAGCTATACGGGAGAAGTCCTGAACAAAACTCCTGTAGTAGCCTGCCAGGCCTAGAAAACTACGGATCTCAGTAACCGATGTAGGTCGGGGCCACTGCTGAACAGCCTCAATCTTCTTCGGGTCCACACATATGCCGTCTCTCGTAATCACGTGACCCAAGAATCCGACGCTGTCCAGCCAGAATGCACACTTGGAGAACTTTGCGAACAGCTGGTGCTCCCTCAGAGACTGTAACGTAATCCGAAAGTGCTGCTCGTGCTCCTCTCTGCTCCGGGAGTACACCAAGATATCGTCGATAAACACGATGATGAACAAGTCAAGATACGGCCTGAATGTACGGTTCATCAAATCCATGAATGCTGCTGGGGCGTTGGTGAGTCCAAACGACATCACCAAAAACTCATAGTGGTCGTAGCGCGTGTGGAAAGCTGTCCTCGGTACATCCTCCTGTCGAACTCGCAGCTGATGGTATCCTGATTGCAAGTCGATCCTCGAAAAATACCCCGCACCCTGAAGCTGGTCGAACAAATCATCAATGCGTGGCAATGGATATCTGTTCCGCACGGTAACCTTGTTCAACTGGCGGTAGTCGATACATAAGCGCAAACTTCCATCCTTCTTCTTGACAAACAGGACCGGAGCACCCCACGGAGAAACACTAGGTCGAATAAGCCCCTTATCTAACAAATCCTGCAACTGATCCTTCAGCTCTCGAAGCTCTGCCGGGACCATCCGATAAGGCGGTATAGAAATAGGCCCCGGGCCGGGAATCAAATCGATGCAGAACTCAACGTCGCGCTCAGGTGGTAGCCCAGGTAGCTCATCAGGGAAAACATCAGGGAACTCACAAACAACCGGGACCCGGTCCAACGGAACCTTTGCAGCTCGAGTATCACAAATATACGCTAAGAATCCCTGACATCCCTTCCGCAAGAGCTGACCAGCGCGAAGAGACGAAATAAAGCTGGGAAGGGTGACGCTGCGGTCTCCCTGAATAACAAGGACTGGCTCTCCCGGAAAGCTAAATATGACTGCCTTCTCACGGAAGTCCACCGAAGCATAACAAGTGGTTAGTCAATCTATGCCTAGAAGCACATCAAAGTCCAACATATCGAGGAGAATCAAATCAACAGATGAATCCCTCTCCCCGATACGAACGAAACACAATCGAAATACAAAACGAGCGACAAACGACTCACCTACCGGAGTAACAACAACAAGCGGATGATCTAACGACGACGACTCACGACCCAACATCGGTGCAAAGTGTGTAGAGACGTACGAATGTGTGGAACCTGGGTCGAATAATACCCGTGCGTCGAAAGAACATACGGATAAGGTACCTGTCACAACGACGTTGGATGCCTGCGCATCCTGCGGTGTCAAAGCAAATACTGTAGGGTTCCTAGGCACTCTCAAGAGGTCTCACAAGGCATCAACCATGCCAATTTAAAATTTTACGGTGCCGAGAAACCCTAGACTACGGATCGTTAACTAGATTTTAGGCGAAAGAAGCAACTAGTTAACAATATAACTAAAAGAACGGAAATACAACCTTTGTAGATCCGGTCCTCCACCTCCATAGCTCCGCAATGAAGTCTCCTCGCTGTCCAAACGGAATCCCGGGCTCTAGCATCGGCTTCATCGGAGAAATGGGCGGGCAAGGTCGTCGGCTTCGTGCCGAAGATGATCTACGTCGAAGCATCACAAGATCAAGCTCCCACTTCACCAAGTCATGAAACTTATGAAGAAAACACCCTATACTACTTGGCAAGAGGTAGAGGATGAAGAAATAGGAGGTGGGTTCACTTTAGAATTGGATTTCTCACTCAATTGCTCAAGTTGCCATTGATGAAGCAAGCTTTCTTCAAGTGAAGAAGAAGAAGAAGAAAGAAAGAATATGATAATTGTTAATTAAAAATGGAAAAGAAAAATCAATACTTATCATATTCAAACCATGGTTAAGTGTAGAGACTAAACTAGGGTCAGTGGGAATGGTTAGGGTTAAGCATGAGACAAAATGGTCACTTAGTCAAACCTTCATGAAGCTTCAATGTCAAACAAAGAAAGCCACCATTTTCTCTCATTTCCAAAATGAATAAAATAAATAAATAAATAAAGAAAATGAAAACCCTTAACTATTACACAACCATGGTTTAATCTTTACACAAACCCTAATGAGCATGCATCATCAAACATGATACAAACATTTGCACAAAAAGTATATCACATATACAACTTGTACATCCAAGTGAGAAAATCCATTTAAAGTGAACCAATACTAGTTAATGCAAAGTAATATATCAAATATATAATTATGCATTAAATCATTAAATCAACACTTGATTTAACGATCCGGTCATATCGCATATAACCGACTAATATTCAATGTATCGGCTTATCGAATCAATCCTTGATTCGATAACTAGGTTATATCGTATACAACCATTCGATACATTCGTCACGAGAATGAAATACTGTATCACATACACGCATTATTCTCGGTCCCGCATATATCTCATATGCGCTCCTATTTCGTTTCGCTTGAGCCAGGAAACCTTTGTGTAGGACTCTAAAGACTCGTCAATACGCCGGCAGCAGGTGATGATCATATCAAACACCCACAAGCCGCAAGCGGTCTGCTAAACGTAACGGCCACCTGGGTATTGAGCGATCAGAAGATCGACGAGCAAGCCCGCTCACACTCCTGTGAATCCAACCAGTAACACTTACTGTATAGTCCGGTCTGATCGTCTGATATGTCGCATATCTCGCCTAGGGGTGATAAACGTCAGACCCCAATAGCTCGATAAGTCGTGTCGATATGAGGTCTATAACAATTCGAGAAACTACTGGTAACACTTACCAGTAAATCTCAGCAACCCTGGACAGGGATTTCCGGTTATAGCCAATCGAACACAGCGCAACATCAACTCCCTATACCGGGAGAGACGAATCCCCTCCTATCGCTCATTGCCTCCATGTGACTCGGGACTGTACCCAAAAACCACCGTTTTGCACGCCCTCTTGGACGTGGTAAGATAGAAATCAAAGCACAGTGGGAACCACACAAGACTCTATGACGATCTCGGGTCAACAGACTACTCTGTACCAGTGTCACCAGAGAACTGCCATCTGATGTAAGGTATAATACCATCTGGGAGTTCTCGGCGAGTCCGTCCAGTGTACCCAGTCTCTACTGAGCACCCGTATATCATCTCTGATGTCAAACACCAATGGATATGGGATCATCCATTGCCCATCTGTATGGGTCGAGAAGGTACACGCTAGTCTACTCTGGTATATCGATGCCCTATCTCGATACACCCACGACTAGGGACTTTCAAGGATGTACTTATGGACTACCATGTCCCCACTAGTATGATCCGCATCATAGTCCAGGTAGTCAAGTACACATCCTAAGGGCTTTACCAACATGTAACAGAGAGACAATCAGTGTACACGTTAAGGTAAAGAGTAACCAGATAGCATACTATCATGTCGAGCAAGAAAGTCCTCCCTATATATGTCCCAGCATCCACTACAATATACATCCAATGTACAGTAATGGCCTCTAGAGCATACATATAACTAACAATCTCCCACTTGCACTAGGGCCATCTGATAGCAGTGGTTGTAGTATCTCATACTCAACCATCCCATAATAGTCTCTCTCTGGGAATAGGCCTTCGTGAGTGGATCCGCCGTGTTGTCCTCTGAGTCTACTCTCCTTACCTCGATCCCTTAGAGATCAACCATCTCCATGATCAGGTGATACTGCCTTAGAATATGTCTGGATCACTGATGGGACCTGCGTTCCTTGGCATAAGCCAAAACTCCATTGTCTCACAATGGTAGGAACGTAGTTCATCTCATGAACCAATATACACCCAAACATCCTCTTTGGTAGCATCTTTAGTTGCGATGTATCCTGCCTTTATCTTCTAGTATGTCACGGTATCTAGCTTGGAACTCTTCCAACATACCGTCCCTTTACTGAGGGTAAAGACAATGCCTGTGACTGACATTCAGTCATCTTTATCACCCTGGAACCTTTCCAGTGATTCTCCCCAGGATCGATTGATACCATCTCACTACAACTAGTGAGTATCCTAATATCCAATTAGATCTATCTCATAGATCCAAAATCCAGGATTTAGGAGATATCATTTTGATCCTATATGGAGAATCCATGTGATAAGCGGAGATCGACCGAGCGTAGCATAGGAAACTCCTTCCCTATCAAGAGTATGTCATCCACGTACTCTACGAAGATCGTCACCATACTCCCTACTACCTTTTTGTTTATACAAGGTTCATCTACCATTTTGATGATGTCAACTTCTTTGACTAATCCATCAAAACAGATGATCCAACTCCGCGATGCCTGCTTTATTATAAAGCATCTTGCACACGTTTCCGCTGCTCCCACTGTCTACGAGGCCCTCTGGCTGTGTACTTATAGACGCACTCTTCTAAAACATCATTTAGAAAAGCAGTCATGACACCCAACCGCCAGATATCGTAGTCATGGTGTGTAGCCGTGGCAAGTAGTATCTGGATGGACTTAAGCATAGGTACTGGATAAGGTTTCATCATTATCCACGCCTGGTCGATGACGAAAAATTTTAACAAGTCTAGCTTTTAAAGTCTCAACTTTTCCATCTACACCAAGTAATCTTCTCAAGATATACTTGCTCCTGATGGGGATTTAACCCTTCAGATATAGCAACCAAAGTCCATACTTTGTTGGTGTAGATGGATTCCATCTCAGATCACTAAGCATCCAGCCATTCTGACAGAGTCTTACTCCTGATGGCCAGCTCGAAACTAGTTGGGTCATCATCTCATGATGCACTCCTTGCTCCCACTGTCATAGAGGAACCGAAGTATCTCTCAGGTGGGTGAGGAACCCTACTAGATCGGCGGAGAGGCTGAGGTTCGTTGGTTACTATTGAATCCTTTGGTTCTACCAAGTCATCTGCTGTAATTTGTATAGCTGGAACATTTCCAGTTCTATATAACAGACCTTGCCTCGAGCTTGTCCGGATTTTGCTTTTAGACATAGGCCGGACAACCCCAAATCTTAACTAACTTAAGATATGGGCGCTTCCCTTTCCATATCACATATGAAGTGGTAGGCAACTGATTTGATTCGAACCCTATTCAATAGGTATGCAACTTCATAAGTGCATAACCCCCCAAAAGGAAATAGGTAACTCAGTAGTACTCATCATAGAGCACACCATATCATATAGGGTGTGATTGCTCCGCCCCGATATACCATCGTGCTATGGTGTATACGGAGGAGTAATGCTGAGAGAGAATCTCATTCTCCTTTAGAATAATCCAGGAATTCCGTGCTCAAGTATTCTCCTCCTTGATCACATCAAAGGACATAATACTTACACCCTTATTTTGGTTCTCTACTTCTAGTTTATATTCTGTGAATATCTCAAAAGGTTCGGAATTGTGTTTCAACAGGAACATAGGTCTGAATCTCGAAAGATCATCAGAGAATGTAATGAAATACAAAGAACCAGTCTTGGCATGTGTAGACAGGGGACCTACATACATCATCATGTATCAGTCCCAAGAGTTCATTAACTCTTTCTCTGTTTCCAATAAATAGAGCTATGGTCATTTTATCTTTATGACATGAATGGCAAGTTTCACAAGATGTAAATTCAAACTGAATTAAATATGCATCTAAATGTAACTTCAGCCAGTCGGGTCGCATTGATATGACCTAGTCTACAATGCCTCAAGAAGGATTCGTTCATTTCTGAACTCTTCCTCTTGTGTGTGATCCGTATACTAAGAACTGTAGTTTGATTTAGAACGTCAATGCTTTTAGATAACGTGCCTGAACCGATCAACTTTTGATATAGGAAATGTTCAAAACATTATCCATCAATACAAAATTTTATCATTTCTTTACTACTAAAGAGACTGATATGATTTTGTATATCAGGTTCGGTATCTAATAGCATTTGTTCAGAATCAATGTATTGGTAATACAAGGTGACAATGACCAACAGACTTGGCTGCAACACTTGCCCCGTTTTCTGTCTCATGAAACTTATCACCCGTTCTCAGTTTTTCTACTCTTTTGTAGCCTTATGTAACATATTACATATCTGGGATCCTGATCCGGTATCATATACCAAGGATGCGGAGGATACTGAGAAACAGTTCTGTATAATGAACACACCCGAAGATGATGCATGAGCATGCACTCTCTTCGTTTGGGCGGCACGGGAATTCTGGTAATCCCCAATTTCCTGCTCTGTCTTATAACAATTATAAGTTGGAGCGGGACCAACGTTCCCCAGCTCAGTATAACAAGCGGGTTCGGTCAATAATCTGTATTATTATCTTGATTAAGGCATGATATGGTCGCTACCTAAAGAGAGAGGGAAGAAAACACTCAGCATGCGCTCTTGCAAGAATAGATTGGTTATTATTTTATCTAATCAGGATGGCTCCCACTGCTTTTTATCAAATCTTCCTTCAAACCCTAAAATGAAAGACTAGCCGGGATTAATTACACACTACAAGTTCGCCAATCTTTCAGCCAGGCCAGTGTCGGTACTTTGAGGGAGGTCCCTCGTGCTTTCGCACGAACCTAATTAATGTAAACCTCGTTTTCCCAGAGGCGTAACCCCGTTGATACCTTTCTAGACACCTACTTGATCGGCTAATTGTAATGTGTAAAACTCTCCCAGGAGTAACTCTTACTCGCAGCGGGTATCGGGATCCAACTATCTCATAGAAGGTATGCAATCTCATTGCAAATTTCAACACTTGAAATTCCCGATAATATTTTGCCCCTAACGTGCTATGACCTTGACGAAAGCCAACAAACCATAGCCCGCTAGTCAAGTTCAACCCATACATTTCTTGATTGAATTAAACCCACCCGCACGACCCTTGACGAAATCCAACAAAGCCGTACGACTACCCTAATCCAATCGCATCGTATGCAGGCAGATAAGCAGCATATAGCTACCGCACACTGCACCTTGACGAAAGCCAACAAATGCAGCACGAATACTATATACAACTTATCTGAAATGACGGAGGGCTACGACAGGTTTTTCTGAAAACCTATTGCGTAATGAACTTGATATCATTGTAGAATCAAATGATTTTGAAATGGAGTGCTTTTGAGGCTTTTCTAGTTTTGCTAAAGGAGTCACTCCCGGTGAAGGGATCGTCGGTCCTTTCCTCGTCGAATGAGGTGCGGGATATATCACATATATCACTGTGCAAAGCAAAAACACTTAAAAGCAATCAAAAGACAAACCGAGTGTGTAGCATCTGCCAGTTATTGCTAAAGGAGTCATTCCCGGTGAAGGGATCTCGGTCCTTTCCTCATCGAATAAGGTGCAGGATATATCATATATACCGCTATGCAAAGCAAGAACTGTAGCTACCGGTTTTATTTTGAAATTCGATTCTACAACATCTTAGGTTTCTTTTATTTCATTAATCACATTAATGAAGTCCCATCATTTAAGTACCTAAACATCACAGATAAATACGACGTACACTTATGCCATCCGCATTCGCCTCGATGTCCCCTCATGCACCGTTAGGTTAGCTAACTAACGGCAGAGCGGGGCAGGGCTAGCGCGGGTGTAAAACATAAGTAACGCCTATATAATATATCATATATACTATATACTATATCTATCACAGAACATCACATGATCACATCACAGATATCGCAGCAGAAGAATCATATGAAATATTGGATATACTAGGACGTCCGTGTTTTCAATACGAGCCAGTATAAAACACGGATTCCACGGTCGCAATGAATAGCCAAACCCACACCCCAAGACCCCTACGAGAGCGGTAAGCAACCCTACCAATTCTAGAGTTAGGAGACCCGGACTCGACTCCTCGAGTTGGTCTCCCACTGGACTCCAGAACCCGGTTACTTGTGCTCCCCTCCTTGGGTCTATCCTAGTGCGGAAAAGTAAATAATATACAACAACGGTGACAACTTCCGCAACCTGGAAGTGCCCCAATAAAAGAATATTACATACAAGTTTTTACATGAATGAAAATGAAAAAACACTCATCTCACATAAAAACCCCCGCTATTCAAACACGACGATCCAATATAACATATCCAGCAACACATAACATCATATGTCATCAACGTAAGTAAATATACGCATCCCAATTGTCGTTGACATATAGCAACGAAACCGGCGATATCACATATTACACTTACGGTCACAGAAAAGAAAGTGTAAAACTACAACAGTTGGAATCCGCAACCACCTCAGACATCGCATGCCTGACCATATGAATTCTTTAGACATCGCATGCCTAATAATTATAAACCCCGCATTTTAGTCTCATTATCGAAAACTCTTTTCAATATCAAGTCGGGCAATTCAACAAGATTCCCGACATCCTGATCGAATACTCGTCGCAAACTTCAGTAGGCGGCCGCACCCCCGATGCCTCCGACGAAGTGTACCAAGGTGGAACACCGCTGCCGCGAGCACCGGAACGGATGCTTTCGGCGACGGGGTTCTCCTACAGTCACTTGGTCGGGGCTATGGAGTGAGGCTGTCTATTAAGTTTATCCGGCGAGTATCCGCGTATGCTACGTGATTGCGACGGACTTTTGATCACATCAAAATTCCATGGCAACCGATCAAGTGAGACTAAAGTGCTATGTTTATAACATTCATTCAGTTATCACATAACTTTTGTGAATTCCAATTGTTGTATCACATTCCGGATAAACAGAAAATGTTAAACTTTCTGATTGAACATTCGAACACCCAAGTTTTCCCGAAACAGATCAACACATGAAATAAGTCTAACAACATTCAGTTCGTGCCTCAGTACCAACGGTCCAGCCGTAGAAGGGTCAAGCCAACGCCTCACATGTGGCATGCCGTACTGCCCCAAACCCGAAGGTTCAAAGGGCAGTTCAAGACGGTCACATAATCGAGTTAAGGTTTGTTGTCTTCTAGAGGGTCCATCGCGTTACTTGCACTACTTAGAACGTCGTTAAACTACGGAAAGATCCAACACTTGGAAATTTCCCGACAGGGAAAAAATTGGGTATTTATATCCGGTCGAACTTTTTAATATATTCAAAAATTATCCGGAAAGCCACATAGACAAAATCAGATAATCCGATCGAATCATCGAATCCCCAAAACAACCCCAGAAAATTCAACTCTTGAATAAATATTAAAAATTCCCAGAAAACTCAACACCTGAAAATATGAATTACTGTGCAAAAATTAAACAGTGATACCATTTATTGGCCCCGGAACCGCCGCAGAAGCCAAGCTTCTGCCGCGGTTCCGCCGCACTGTAACAACTTCACTCTATAAATTTTGCATCGTAATTCTTAGTTTTTCCTGCTGAATTTTTTAAGAATTTTTAATCTGGAAAAAATCCAGTTTTTAGAAAAAGTCCAGAGAGCACTTTGATGTTAGGGTTTCGGGTCGATCGGGTTTCAAACTTCGTCTACTCTTCGCCTAAGACTCTAGCTAGGCTCTGATACCACTGTAGGGTTCCTAGGCACTCTCAAGAGGTCTCACAAGGCATCAACCATGCCAATTTAAAATTTTACGGTGCCGAGAAACCCTAGACTACGGATCGTTAACTAGATTTTAGGTGAAAGAAGCAACTAGTTAACAATATAACTAAAAGAACGGAAATACAACCTTTGTAGATCCGGTCCTCCACCTCCATAGCTCCTCAATGAAGTCTCCTCACTGTCCAAACGGAATCCCGGGCTCTAGCGTCGGCTTCATCGGAGAAATGGGCGGGCAAGGTCGTCGGCTTCGTGCCGAAGATGATCTACGTCGAAGCATCACAAGATCAAGCTCCCACTTCACCAAGTCATGAAACTTGTGAAGAAAACACCCTATACTACTTGGTAAGAGGTAGAGGATGAAGAAATAGGAGGTGGGTTCACTTTAGAATTGGATTTCTCACTCAATTGCTCAAGTTGCCATTGATGAAGCAAGCTTTCTTCAAGTGAAGAAGAAGAAGAAAGAAAGAAAGAATATGATAAGTGTTAATTAAAAATGGAAAAGAAAAATCAATACTTATCATATTCAAACCATGGTTAAGTGTAGAGACTAAACTAGGGTTAGTGGGAATGGTTAGGGTTAAGCATGAGACAAAATGGTCACTTAGTCAAACCTTCATGAAGCTTCAATGTCAAACAAAGAAAGCCACCATTTTCTCTCATTTCCAAAATGAATAAAATAAATAAATAAATAAATAAAATGAAAACCCTTAACCATTACACAACCATGGTTTAATCTTTACACAAACCCTAATGAGCATGCATCATCAAACATGATACAAACATTTGCACAAAACGTATATCACATATACAACTTGTACATCCAAGTGAGATAATCCATTTAAAGTGAACCAATACTAGTTAATGCAAAGTAATATATCAAATATATAATTATGCATTAAATCATTAAATCAACACTTGATTTAACGATCCGGTCATATCGCATATAACCGACTAATATTCAATGTATCGGCTTATCGAATCAATCCTTGATTCGATAACTAGGTTATATCGCATACAACCATTCGATACATTCGTCGCGAGAATGAAATACTGTATCACATACACGCATTATTCTCGGCCCCGCACATATCTCATATGCGCTCCTATTTCGTTTCGCTTGAGCCAGGAAATCTTTGTGTAGGACTCTAAAGACTCGTCAATACGCCGGCAGCAGGTGTTGATCATATCAAACACCCACAAGCCGCAAGCGGTCTGCTAAACGTAACGGCCACCCGGGTATTGAGCGATCAGAAGATCGACGAGCAAGCCCGCTCACACTCCTGTGAATCCAACCAGTAACACTTTCCGTACAGTCCGGTCTGATCGTCTGAAATGTCGCATATCTCGCCTAGGGGTGGTAAACGTCAGACCCCAATAGCTCGATAAGTCATGTCTATATGAGGTCTATAACAATTCGAGAAACTACTGGTAACACTTACCAGTAAATCTCAGCAACCCTGGCCAGGGATTTCCAGTTATAGCCAATCGAACACAGCGCAACATCAACTCCCTATACCGGGAGAGACGAATCCCCTCCTATCGCTCATTGCCTCCATGTGACTCGGGACTGTACCCAAAAACCACCGTTTTGCACGCCCTCTTGGACGTGGTAAGATGGAAATCAAAGCACAGTGGGAACCACACAAGACTCTATGACGATCTCGGGTCAACAGACTACTCTGTACCAGTGTCACCAGAGAACTGCCATCTGACGTAAGGTATAATACCATCTGGGAGTTCTCGGCGAGTCCGTCCAGTGTACCCAGTCTCTACTGAGCACCCGTATATCATCTCTGATGTCAAACACCAATGGATATGGGATCATCCATTGCCCATCTGTATGGGTCGAGAAGGTACACGCTAGTCTACTCTGGTATATTGATGCCCCATCTCGATACACCCACGACTAGGGACTTTCAAGGATGTACTTATGGACTACCATGTCCCCAGTAGTATGATCCGAATCATAGTCCAGGTAGTCAAGTACACATCCTAAGGGCTTTACCAACATGTAACAGAGAGACAATCAGTGTATACGTTAAGGTAAAGAGTAACCAGATAGCATACTATCATGTCGAGCAAGAAAGTCCTCCCTATATATGTCCCAGCATCCATTACAATATACATCCAAAGTACAGTAATGGCCTCTAGGGCATACATATAACTAATAAATACTCGGTCCTGTCCTCCACCGATAGCGGGCTGACCTCAACCTCGGCCTCTGCCTCCTCGTCCTCTCTGAACAGGACCGCCGCGTCCACGTCCTCTGTGTGCACCTAACTGGCGCGGAGCATCGCCTGTGGTAGGAAGTATGGCTCTCTGAGGAGGGGGTGGTGATGGTGGTAGGGTCACATGCGGAACGGTCGCCGCTCCCTGTCATCTCGCCGGACAGTCTCTGACAAGATGGTGCGGACTCCCGCACCCAAAACACCCTGGCGACGGCTGCTGTCCCTGGGGATATGAACCATATAACTGTCCCCGTCCAAATCCTCTGCCAGGCCTATCTCTCGGAAAGAATCTGGCACGCTGCCTCTGAGACGGTACATCGGTGCGAATCCTCTTCGGCCCAGAAACGGCCAAAGCCTGTGATATGCGTGCCTCCATCCGTAATGCCGTATCCATAGCAGCTGAATAAGTGTCGTAGTGTTGGGCGCCAATGGCAAGATGTAGCTGGGCATCAAGTCCCTATACGAACCTCTTCACTATCTTCTCTTCGGTATCCACCACATACGGAGCATATCGGGATAACTGTGTAAACTGGATGCCATACTCAGACACCGTCATCCCAGGTGTCTTGACTAAGGCCTCGAAGCTACGAGCTCTGGCGTCACGAACGCTCTCTGGGAGGAAATGAGCTAGAAAGACCGCTGTAAACTCGGCCCAATTCATAGGCGGTAAACCTGCAGCTCGACCTCTCAAGACTGACTCCCACCATGTCTGCGCGAGACCCTCTAGTTGGAAACTCGCAAGCTCTACCCATCGATCATCCGAACATCTCAGCGAATGGCAGATCCTGGCTAAACTGTCAAGGAACGTCTGTGGGTCCTCCGCTGCCTCGGTGCCGGTGAATACTGGAGGTCTCAGCCTCATGAAATCCTGTAGTGAAACCGGGATGGTCACGGCGGTAGTAGTAGGAGCAGGTATCATAGTAGTCTGGGATGTAGTAGGTGCGTCATCCGGCCTCGGTGTACGACTGGATGCAACTAGGGATCCTACCATCTGACGTAGCTCCTGCATACTCCCCATCATCTGTCGCAACTCCTCCATACCAGTCTCAAGCCTATCCATATGGTCTAGGGAAGGTGGATCGGTCTGTCCCTGCGGCGTAGGCATACCACCCTGCTCAGTCCTAGTCTCGGATGAGCCAGCTCAAATCTCGTCACGGGCGGCAGCCCTCTGTGCCCTCGTAGCCTTCGGCGGCATAGTGGCTGGTACAGGAAAAAGGGGTAATAAGAACAGTGCAATAGAATCATAGGATAAACGGAATTGAAGAAGGAATTTCAAGCAAGTATATCCTAAAGTCACTTAGGCGGAGTACCGTATCGCAAGTATGCCGCGGACATACACACGCTACGTTACCCTACTTAAGTCACTTACTCCATCTACCAAGGGTCATCCTACACTCAAAAAGGTAAAAGCTATTGCTCTGATACCAACTTTGTCATGACCCGCAGGGTACGGAACGTGACTGGCACTTAAGTTACGAAACGTCTCAAGACATCCGTAAAATAAGTAAGCCAAAGCCCAGAAACCAAAACCAAATAAGCAAAAGAATGAAGAAAAACCAATCAATTGAAAGCGAGTTTATCAAATGAGTCATCTTAAACCCTTTTTAAAAACAATATCAATTTTTCCGAAAATTTCGGCAGAGTCTCCTTTGTAAATACTGGCCCCTAAAATGGGTACAACAAGAATATATATAAATCCAACAAATAAGGTATCCCCAAGCGGGAGCTAGCTCTTCGCCACAAGGCGGTCACAAATCCCACACAATATAAAACAACAACATGCAAAATAATCATAAAGAAGCATGCGAAAAACAACATGTCGACTCAAGTGAGCTCGACCCCAAAATACAGCATAAAAAGTCCACAAATCTCACAGTCTCATCTCTAGGTCAATATACAACAATACTGGTAGATACAGTAGATGGAGTACACTAGATACAAAGAATATACAAGGTGGTACAAAAATAATAATATAACCCACCTAAGAGCAAAACCTCGAGTCCAGGCAAAAGAGGCAAAAGAAGCAAGTGCGCCCGCCGCTACTGTACTGACGGAGCGGACCTGCAAAAGGCTGTGGCACAACGGGGGTGAGTTGCCAACTCGTGAGTAATAAATAACATCTACACAGGCTATCGAATGCATGCACACAAGCATCCTAGCATCTAAAATACAGGTAAGGCAGGACATAATAGCAGGTATGTATGCAATATGAATATACTAGCAGGTATGAATGCAATGCGAATCAACTCATGATCTGAATGCGTAAGTATAAGAATCATGTTTTTCCTTTAGGAATCTCTTTTGAAATACCAGCACAATACCAATAGAATCAACAAGAACCTGTGTCCAGCAACGACACCTCAAAACTATCACAAATCTCATATATCCATGTCATAGTATCTCTGGCCTCAGCCATCCGGCTGACCCATCTCAATATCAATATTTCATCATCTCGCGGCCACGGTCGGTATCCTCTGGATATTCGCCGTCCCAAACAGTCACCGGTAGGTAATCCGTCCCCTGCCAGGCTCATCGTCAGCAACACGAGCTTCTTGCCCCAGGGTACCTTACCGGGCCCACCATGCACCCGAGACGGTTCATTCAACTCCTCGAAACGGGTCTCGAAAACCACAGCAAACTCATGGTGGACGACACTTACATCACTAGAAAACCGCAATTTACATATTTTAAAAAAATATAATAAGTTTAGAAATTTTGCGGCTTTCCCCCGAAATCCAGAATATCATAAAATCTCAAGAAATCCTCATAAGTGCATATGTCAATGATAATGAATGCATATGGTATCAATAATCAAGTTGCGATTTGTGATTAATAGACTAGGCATGAACAAATAATATGATGAGGTACATGCACATGAATAGCAATCCTACGATTTCATTTTAAGGAATTAAAGGCAATAGCACAAGTTTAAGTATCAATTATAGTAAAAGGTTTCAATTATAGGTTATCTAGTGTGGTGGCATGGCAATTACCAGGGCGTGGGTGTAAGCATGAATAGTGCTCGTGCTGCATATAAAAACCCTAGCAATGGTGCAGGTGTCCTATAGAATGGGTTCGCATATGTATGTCAATGTAAGGCATGAATGTAGCAAATAATCATACAAGTATTACACCCCTAATTGCTAACATTACTAAGAATCTTTTTAAGCTACTAAAACTATCGGGCGACTTGCGCCATCCAACGATAGTCCCCCGTAGATGTTACATCTACTCACCGGAATCCCTAGCTAGTCACGTCCAATCACCGCTTTCCCCTTTCGTGCCGCGTCTGACGTCTCCGCGACCGAACCTGGAATTTACATCAATACCAAACATAAGGTTACATACTATGAAACGACGCAAATCCCAAATGAAAATACTAACGTTCACAAGCTAGGTACAACGTGCACAAGGTGCGCGGAACACACGCGAAAATCGCAAAAACTAACTAAAATCGTCGATTTGGTCGCCCTGCAAAGCTAAAACCCGATCACTCAAAAATCCGCACTCACACATCCTAAATGTCATAGGATAAGCCAATACAATCATCAAGATATCAAAAATAATTCATCGCATAATTTTATAACAAAACTAGTAAGCACAAACATTCCAAAAATCGGCGCAACATCGCCGTTTTGCGATAAAAATGACTACAATCTAGCATAATCACCCAAGTCATACCATTAGATAGCCACTACACAAAATTTCAACACATTAGCCATGCTTCAAAACCTATATTCCACAACCAAACCCTTTCTTGATTTTTATCAATAGCAATTGCAATTAAAAAACCATACTAGAAAAACTTAAACTAACACTAATTTGAAACCCAATAGCAAGTTCACCTCTTAGATTTAGGTTAGCAAAACACTAGATAGCAAAAGAAATTAATTAACCTAATAATTGTTTTCTAAACCCTAATTAAAATTCAAGCCATGAACTAAAAAAACTAGGTTAGAAATTAGCACTAAAATTAACACTTTCAAGTTCTAATTAACACACTTTAAACTACAAATTAGCCAAGGATTGAAATTATACCTCAATTAGAGATCTAGCAAGAACAATATGCCTCCAAAGATGCCATTTTTCTCCAAGATTTGAACCAATTAGGTTAGAGAAGAGAGGGAATAAGGTTTTGCTTTGAAATTGTGAAGGAAATTGTTGATTTTTGTTGAATTTTTGAAATTTTCTTGAAGAAAATGAGAGAAAAGAGAAGGAAAAAAATTAATGGAGGGAGGGAGCTGCTCTCGGCCAGAAATGGGAAGGGGTGGTGTGTGTGTGATTTGTGTGGAAAAATCAAAGTCAAACCCCTCTCCTAACAAGTACACCATACCTCCAAAATTAACATATTAAAAAACCTTTCAAAACACCTCATTTCATCACATGAATAAAGTCAAAGTGAGGCAAGGAAATTTCTGGACCTGATGATGGTGGGGCCGACCTAGAGGAGGGGAGTGAGTGAGAGAGATTTTACAAAGAAATTCTATGCAAAAAGACCCCCCACAAGTCCAAAATTGCAAGTTTTAGCTTAAAATTCAATAAATTTCGTTTTCTATAATAAAAATTAGTTAAACTTAAAATAAAATACTAAAAATTTATATTACAACTAGATTTTAATTAACATGATTTTAAAGCTTAAATTTAGCCCATTTAAATTTGTATTTATCGCTAATTTAATGTATTTTCTTACCGGCTTAAAATAATATTAAAAATTGAAAAATTAGGGAAAATTTTTAAACGACCAGAATTTCATAAGTAACTCATTTGCTACTAAAAACTAGCAATTACCTATCCAAATTAGGTATAATTAGTCCTAAACTGAAAAATAACAAAAAAGACGGTTTACGGAAAAATACCGAATTTTCACCGATTTTCAGGAAAACACCAAAATGACTTTTCAAGGCGCTACCCTAAAGACTTGACAGTACGCCAGCAGTGGGTTACTAGGTAAATCCATAACCACAAGCATGTAAGCGGCACTAGGTGTACGTATCGGCTACCCGGGTATCTATCGAAAAGGAAGAACGACGAGCAAACTCATATGGATCCCTACTGAACCTATCTGTGACAATCTCCGTAAAGTCCGGTCTCTTCGTCTGAGAGTATCGCATATTGGGTCTAAGGGGTGGTAAATATCAGACCCTAATAACCCGATAATTCGTGCTGATTTGGCTCAGGACCAATCCGGGAAACTACTGATCAGCCTATCAGTAAATCCCAACTGCCTTGGCGAAGGTCTTATGGTCCTGACCAACCAAACACAGTGCGATATCGACTCCCTATACCGGGAGAGTCGAATCCCCAACAATCGCTCACTGCCTCCGTGTGTCTTAGGACTATACCTAACCAAAACCTGTTTGCACGACTCAATAGAGCCATGGTAGGGTAGTGATCAAAGCACAGTGGGAACTCACACGAGACAAATGATGATCTCAGGTCTAAAGACTAACCTGTGCTCATGTCACGTGAGAACTTCCATCTGACGATAGGTATAATACCATCTAGAAGTTCTCGGCGAGTCGGTCCAGTGTACTCACCCCCAGTGAGCACCCGTATACGATCTTAGGTGCAAAAGACTAATGGTTGCAGGACCGTACTATCGCCCCTCATCGGGGTCTAGAAACTTATACACTAGTCTACTCTGGAATATCGATGCCCAGACTCGATACTCCCACGACTAGGGACTTTTTAAGGATGTTCTTACCAACTACCCATCTCCCACAAGTATGACCGCCATCATAACACAGGTAGTCTAGCAATGATCCTATGGGCTTTATCAATATGTATGAATGATACGTAATAGCAAGTAAAACATATGCACATGTTAAGATAAAGACAAACCAGATAGCATACTATCATATCGACCAAGACTGTCCTGTACATATATATGTCCAAGCATCCACATGCATACATATACAATAATAGCCTCTAGGGCATACATATCCAACACATATCGAGTCCTAAATGCCATCTTCGGAATGTCGCACTCTTTCACCTTCACCTGATGATAACCCGAACGAAGATCTAGTTTTGAAAATACATAAGACCCATTAACTGATCGAAAAGATCATCGATGCGTGGCAGTGGATACTTGTTCTTAATCATCACTTTGTTCAGAGCTCGATAGTCCACACACATCCTGTATGAACCTTCCTTCTTCTTCACAAGTAATACCGGAGATTCCCAACTTGAAATACTGGGTCGGATCCAACCTTTCTTCAACAGTCCGTCCAACTGAATGTGGATCTCCTTCAATCCTTCTGGACTTAACCGGTATGGAGCTTTGATTACAGGTTGTGCACCACGTTGTAAATCAATACTAAACTTAAGAGTTCGATCGGGAGGCAAAGCTGATATGTCTTCAGGGAACACATCCTCGAACTCTCGAACTACCTCAGGCTTTTCTTTTTTTGCCGGTAGAAAGAACACTTCTGCATCCTTCGGTTTAGCACGGTATCTTCCTGGCTCCAAAGTTCTATATCAACTTTTGAAATAGAAGACTGGATGTTCTGGTATCTCAAATACTATGCTCCTTTGGCGGCAGTCAATAGTGGCACAGAATACTCCCAGCCAAACCATTCCCAACACAACATCAAAATTTGGGATGTCCGGTACTTTGAAATTCGCGTTGAATTCTCGTCCGCAAACTACTAATGGACACTGATCAAACCCCATAGTTTCCTTCAGAACTCCATTCCCAGAACTGACATTCTAATTTGAAATAAGTTGCTTTACGGGAATCGCATGCATTCTCATGGATCGTTGGGACATGAAGCAGTGTGAAGCTCCAGTGTTGAAATGTGCGAGTGCAGGAAGGGTGGCTACTAGTATAGTAGTACCTAAGTTCTGTATGGTTGGGTTTAGATATAGGAAAAATATAGGAATATACTGTTAGTGATATATTCCCTAGAGGCCATTATTGTATCATACTGGATTGTATATTACATATTGGAAGCTTGGGATATTCACAGTTATGATAACAGTCTTTCTCGATATAGTAGCATGCTACTTGGTTTGTATCTACATCAATATGTGCATGTGTTTCTTTTAGCATATCACTTATACAGCCCTTAGGATCTTTTCTTGACTACCAGCGTTGTGATGGCAGTCACACTAGTAGGGGTTGGGTAGTCTATGAACACATCCTTATACAGGTCCCTAGTCGTAGGATTATCGAGACGGGGCATCGATACTCCAGAGTAAACTAGTGTACACGCTTCTCATCCCAGCAGGGAAGATAGACTGTCCCACAGCCATTAGTACGTCATACTGGAGATAGTATGCAGGTGCTCATTAGGTTATGAGTTACACTGGACATGACTCGTGGGAACTGTTGGTTGGTATTATACCCATGGTCAGGTAGCAGTTCCCAGATGACATGAGTAAAGCTTAGTCCGTTGACTTGACATCGCACTTCGCCTCGAGTGTGTTCCCACTGTACTTTGATTACTATCCTACCACGGCTTAAAG
This sequence comes from Agapanthus africanus, assembly GCA_030015575.1. Lineage (NCBI taxonomy): Eukaryota > Viridiplantae > Streptophyta > Magnoliopsida > Asparagales > Amaryllidaceae > Agapanthus > Agapanthus africanus. The sequence continues at coordinate 282,702,664 of JASDDO010000004.1, read as the reverse complement.
GAGTCGTGCAAATAGGTAGTAGTTAGGTGCAGTCCCGAAGCACTTGGAAGCAGTAGCGGTTAGATATGATTTGTCTCTCCCGGTATTGGGGGTTGATATCGCGCTGTGTTCGGAAAGCCATTACACAAAGTCCCTGGCCAGGGCAAGCGAGATTTACTGGTAGATACTCCAGTAGTTTCTCAGAGAGTATTGGGCTCTGCTCCGTCATGACTTATTGCGCTATTAGGAGTCTGACGTTTACCATCCCCCTAGACACGATATGTGAGTATCTTAGACGAACATACCGAACTATACGGAGATTGTCATAGACAGGATAAGTAAGAGTTCGGATGAGTTTGCTCATCGGCCTTCTTATCGACAGATACCTGGATAGACGTTATGTGCAGCTAGTACCGCTGACGTGCTTGTGGTTTAACACACTGCCAGCGTACTGTCAAGTCTTTAGAGTCCCACACAGAGGGTTTTCTTGCTTCGGGCAAAAAATGTAAAGGCCGTATGGTTTTATGGCAGGGTTTTGATCACATACATGTACTTGTACACAGATGATGTTCGGACGGACAATACTAGTGGGCTTTGGTTTAAGCCGGATCCTAGTATTGTATTATTGGATTGTTATCGTCTCAGTGTATTCGTATTTTTTGGAATACGAATACGGGTATGTATATACGGTGAGAGCATTCTTATAATTTTACAAGGCATGCTTCTAGAAGGGGACACCTCATTATTGGATTATCTATTTTTGCAAAATAGACTAATGAGGTGGAAATGGAGGAGACATTTTGTAGCATGGTGTGAAGAATGGCTCTTGTATTATTTTATTTGTCTTGACTCACTATTGAAGCATGGGTGACATATTCTAATAGAATTAAATCCATGGTTCAATGAGTGAAGGTTTTTATTATTAGCCATTCTCCACACTTAGCCATCACAACATGAGTTCATTTGCTTCTTCTCCTTCCCTCTCTTCATTTCATCTTCTTCTTCCTCAAGCTAAACCCTAACCTTCACATGTGTTGTGAACCATAGGGTTTAGTGAGACAAAACAATCTAATTGCTTCTCTACATCACCTAGGATACTTGGATTAGCGAACCATTTACCCTAGTTAGCTCGGTTTAGAGGTTAGAGCTTGACTCTCGTGTGGATCATCTTTGATGCGAGGAGGCCGACGTCTCAAGCTCGATCCTTTCTTTGAGGAGCCATGGAGAGGAGGAAAAGAAGACCTGAAGGACTTGGTCACGGAGGTATAACACTCTTTCCGAGTAGCTAAACCTCCTAGTTAGTTTAGTTAGTTAAGGTTTTAGTATAGATCCTGGAGTTAGCCGGTGTTGCATAGCATGTTAAAAACATTTTTTGAAAATTCCGCTTCCCCGTGAACCCGCGGAGTGCGCGACATAAGCTTACAGTGGTATCAAAGCCTACAAAACCTTAACTAGCTAGTTAGCAATGTAAGGTTGTTCGGCACGACAGCAAGGTTTCGGGAGGCATCGTCCATGCCAATTTCAAAAATTCACCGTACTAAAGAACCTTAACCTAGAATCTTAACTAGAGATTTAGACAATACAATCATGCAAACAACTTTACATACAAAGTGAACAAGGAATACAACTTTTGTAGACCGGTCCTTCACTTCAATAGCTCCGTGTAGAAGTCCCTTCGCTCCAAGTAGTGATCTCCCGAACTCAAGATGGGCTTCACAAAGCGAAATGAACGAGCATGCTTGAAGTCTTCGACACCAAAGATGATCTACGTCGAGGAGACTCTAACCCAAGCTATCTCTTCACTAATGAGGGATTAGTGAAGCAAACACCCTAAAATAAATGGCTAGTCTAGTAGAGGATGATGAAGTAGGAATTGGGCTCACTTTAGATTAATTTTTCTCACATGGTTTCTCCATCTCTCCAAATGCTAGAAAGCTTTTGGACATGAAGAAGAAGATGAAGTGGAGAAAGAATGGTGAATGAAATCATAATGTGAGAATAGCAACCAGGTGAGATAGTATCTCATATTAACTCTTGTAGAGACTAAACTATAGTTTAAGATAATGGTTTGGTTAATAAATATCTCAAGTGAGACAAAATTAGTGGACTAGATCAAAAATGCATTAAGCTTCTCCAAGCTTCCAAGAATGACAATTTCCACTAAATTTTGAATTACTTAAATAAATAAAAGCCCTAATATTATCTTAAGTATTGTGTAAGTCTCATACACCCAAGTTACATATATAAACAAGCATGACACAATAACATATATCATATATATATTAAATGTGTCATAAGTGAGAAAAATAAATATTTAAGTGAGCTAATATTAGTTAATGTATGTTAATATATCAAATATATATTTGTACATTAAATTATCAAATCAACACTTGATTTAATAATCCGGCTATATCACATATAACCGACTAATATCATATGTATCATCTTATTGAATCAACATTTGATTCGATAACCCAGCTATATCACATATAACCGAACGATATCACATATCACGAGATTAGGATACGACATCATATACATGTATTAATCTCAGTCCCGCACATATCATATATGTGCTCCTACTTCGTTTCGCTTGAGCCACGAAACTTCTGTGTAGGACTCTAAAGACCCGTCAATACGCCAGCAGTAGGTGGTGATCATATCAGTCACCCACAAGCCGCAAGCTGTCTGCTAAACGTAACAGCCACCCGGGTATTGAGCGATCAAAAGATCAACAAGCAAGCCTGCTCATACTCCTGCGAATCCAATAAGTAACACTACCGTATAGTCCGGTCTCTTCGTCTGATATGTCGCATATCACAGCCTGGGGATGATATAACGTCAGACCCCAATAGCCTGATAAGTCATGCCGATGCAAGGTCCATAACGGTTCGAGAAACTACTGATAACACTTGCCAGTAGATCTCAGCAATCCTGGCCAGGGATTTCCTGTTATGGTTAATCGAGCATAGCGCAATATCAACCCCCAATACCGGGAGAGACGAATCCCCTCCTATCGCTCATTGCCTTCATGTGACTCGGGACTGTACCAAAAAACCACATGTTTGCATGACTCAGTAGAGCCGTGGTAGGGTGGAAATCAAAGCACAGTAGGAGACACACAAGACTCTATGACGATCTTGGGTCGACAGACTAACCTGTACCGGTGTCACCAGAGAACTGCTATCTGACGTGAGGTATAATACCATCTAGGAGTTCTCGGCGAGTCCTGTTCAGTGTACCCAGTCTCCACTGAGCACCCGTATACCTTCTCTGATGTCAAACACCAATGGATGTGGGATCATCCATCGCCCATCATATGGGTCAAGAAGCGTATACGCTAGTCTACTCTGGAATATTGATGCCCTATCTCGATACTCCCATGACTAGGAACAATTGAAGGCTGTACTCATAGACTACCCAGAACCCATTAGTATGATCTCTATCATAATCTTGGAAGTCAGGTACACATCCTAAGGGCTTTATCAACATGTAATAGAGAGACAATAAGTGTACATGTTAAGATAAAGAGTAACCAGATAGCATACTATCATGTCGAGCAAGAAAGTCCTCCCTATGTATGTCCAAGCATCCACTATAATATACATCATATGTACAATAATGGCCTCTAGGGCATACATATAACTAACAATCTCTCGCCTGCACTTGGGTCATTTGTTGTAGTATCTTATACCCAATGTCCCATAGAAGTCTCTCTAGAGAAAGGACTTTGTCAGTGGATCCGCCGTGTTATCCTTCACGTCGATTCTCCTAACCTTGATCTCTTGGAGATCATCCATCTCCCTTAGGTGATACTGTCCTCAGAATATGTCTGGAATGCTGATGGGACCTGCGTTCCTAGGCCAGAGCCACAACTCCATTGTTGTCACAATAACATTTATTGGACTCTCAATGGTAGGAATCTTGTTCATCTCATGAACAAGAAATGTCTAGACAACAACTTTGGTAATATCGTTGGTAGCAATGTATCCATCTTTTATCGTCTAGTTTGCCACGGTATATAGTTTGGAACCCTTCCAACATACCGTCCCTCCACTGAGGGTAAAGACAAAGCCCGTGACTGACTTTCAGTCGAACTTATCACTCTGGAAGCTAGAGGGTAAAGACAAAGCCTACTGGAGTTCACCGTTACCAAACACCAAGAACATTTCTTCAGTGCTTCTCAAGTACTTAAGAATGTCCTTCACAGCCGTCCAGTGATTCTCCCAAGATCCGATTGATTCCTGATCACTACACCTAGTGAGTTAGCTACATCTGGTCTGGTACATAACATCGCATACATGATAAAGCCTACTGCCGAAGCATAAGGTATCCCTTGCACGCGAGCTCTCTCCAAATCAGTCTTGGAAGATATCTTTTTGGAGAGAGTGATTCCTGAGTAAGTGTCCGAACCACCACACTTAGAATCCTCTATACTAAACCCCTTTAGTATGGTGCTAATGTATCTGGATTTAGGACACTTCCAACATCCACTTAGATCTATCACCATAGATCATAATCCACAAGATGAGTAGGTATCATCCAGATCTTCCATGAAGAATCCTCATGATAAGAAGAGCTTGACCGAGTGTAGCATATCAAAAGTATGTCATCTACGTACAGTACATGGAAGACAACGTTACTCTCTACAACCTTCTTGTATATACAAGGTTCATCTACCTTTTTGATGAAGTCAAACTCTTTGACTGCCACATCAAAACAGATGTTCCAACTCCGCGATGCTTACATTAATCCTGATGGACTTAAGCATACCCACTGGAGAAAAGGTTTCATCATAAACCACACCTGGTTATTGACGATAGCCTTTTTCTACAAGTCTAGCTTTGAAAGTCTCAACTTTTCCATTTACACCAAGAATCTTCTCAAGATCCATTTGCTCCCGATGGGTTTTACCCCTTTAGGTGCAACATTCAAAGTCAAACTTTGTTAGTGTACATGGATTCCATCTTTGATCGCATAGCATCCAGCCATTTGCACAGAGTCCTCACTCGTGATGGCCTGCCAGAACCTGGTTGGGTCATCATCTACCATGATGCAATCTTCGCTCCCACCGTCACCGAGGAAACCGTAGTATCTCTCAGGTGGATGAGGAACCTTACCAGATTCGCGGAGAGGCTAAGGTTCATTGGAGACTATTGAATCCTTTGGTTTTACCAAATCATCAGCTGTTAGTTTGTCCAGTTGGAACTTCTTCCAGTTATACCTCATGACCACTAATTTCATCCATAAGAAATGTAAGTCGATGTACAACACCCCAATACTTGTGGGGAGGCGGAATTTTCAAAAACGAACTTGTTTAGTGAACAAACATCGACTAACCGCTTGAATCGAAGCTAAACGATAACTAACTTAAAACATAGAGTTTCTATGCTACTATGTTTAGGGATTATACCTAACGAATCGTGTCCTTCGTCTTTGCGAACTCCACCTCCTCCTCGGCCTTCTCGAAGTAGTAGACGATCCACCCGAGAGCTTTACTCCAAGCTTAGCCTCTAAACTTGAGGCAACTAAACTTCTTTAAGTGTTAATCAAAGAAGCTAGGAGTAATATAGAGAGGGTTATGGATTAATTAGTCTTACTAATCCTTGTACTCAACTCATGAGAGGGGAGGATTAGTCTTTGAAGAGGGAGAGCTTGAGGAGAGAGAAGATGATGATAATAATGAAATGAGAATAGTGAGATATGATAATATATATCAAGCATTTCTTTTATCAAGAAAAGAATAAGAAATGAATTTAGCAACCATGCTTGATAATATCTAGTGATGATTCACTCCATGAGTCATTAAGCATTTATCATGCATTAATGACATGGATGAATCATCCATATGACTCACTAATCACATTCATTGCTTATGCCACCTTAACCCCCTTAGTCACCACCTTCTAGAAGCTTCTCGCGCAATTACGAGAACGTCCCTCCTTTCCGCAAAAATACGGAAAAACTTTAGACTGTATAAATCCAATAACCGGATACCAGTAACTGGCTTAAACCAAAGCCGACTGGTAAAAACTGTCCGAAAGTCGTACGCGCGTAAACGCACGTATGCGTCCGAACCCTTGTCGTAAAACCATACGACCTCTATATTGTTTCGCCTGGAGTAGGGAAACTCTCTGTGTGGGACTCTAGAGACTCGACTACTACGCTGGCAGTGGGTTTAACCACAGACCGCAAGCGGCACTAGCTGTACGTAACGGTCCCCAGGTAGATGTCGATAAGAAGGCCGATGAGGGAACCCATCCGAACTCCTACTGAGTCTGATGTGACAATCTCCATACAGTCCGGTCCGTTCGTCCAAGACTATCGCATATCGGGCCTAGGGGGCGGCAAGCGTCAGTCCCCTAATAGCGGTATAAGTCGTGTCGGAGGGAAGCCCATTACACCCTGAGAAACTACTGGAACCTACTAGCAAATCTCGCTTGCCCTGGCCAGGGACTTTGCGTAATGGCTCTCTGACACAGCGCGATATCAACTCCCAATACCGGGAGAGACGAATCCTGTCTAACCGCCACTGCCTCCAAGTGCTTGGGACTGCACCCAACTGCTACCTGTTTGCACGACTCCTTTGAGCCGTGGTAGGGTAGCAATCTAAGAACAGTGGGACACACTCGAGGCGAAGTAGCAGTGTCAAGTCTGCGGACTATGCTGTACTCATGTCACCTGGGAACTGTTCACTGACGACTGGTATAAAACCAACCAACAGTTCCCTGTGAGTCCTGTCCGGTGTACCCGTAACCTAACGAGCACCTGTATAATATCTCCAGTACGACGTACTGACGGCTGTGGGACAGACCATCTCCCCAACTGGGATGAGAAGCGTACACACTAGTCTACTCCGGAGTATCGATGCTCTGTCTCGATAATCCAACGACTAGGGACCTGAATAAGGATGTGCTTGCAGACTACCCAGCCCCCACTAGTGTGACTGCCATCACAACGCTGGTAGTCAAGCAAGATCCTAAGAGCTCTATCAATACGTACACTCACATATTAAGATAGAAAAACCAAGTAGCATACTACCATGTTTAGCAAGACTGTTATATACATGTGAATATCCCAAGCTTCCATTAAGTAATATACAAACTAGTATGATACAGTAATGGCCTTCTAGGGCATAAACACTAACAATCTCCCACTTGCACTAGGGCCATGTACTGGCATATCGAAGACCAATGATCTCGAGTAGCCTCTCGAACTGCGTCTGAGGTAGAGCCTTCGTGAATGGATCAGCAATGTTCTCTTCTGAAGCAACTCTCCGAACCTCGATCTCCTGACGATCAATGATCTCCCTGATCAGGTGATACCGCCTCAAGATGTGTCTGGACTTCTGACGGGACCTTGGTTCCTTCGCTAAAGCTATAGCTCCGTTGTTGTCGCAATACAGAGGTATTGGATCAACTATGGTAGGAACCACCTGAAGTTCTGTTAGGAACTTCTTCATCCATACTGCTTCTTTTGCGGCATCGCAAGCAGCTATATACTCCGCTTCCATCGTCGAGTCAGCAACGGTGTCCTGCTTGGAGCTCTTCCAGCACACCGCCCCTCCATTGAGGGTAAAGACATAACCTGACATGGACTTGGAATCGTCCTTATCACTCTGGAAGCCGGAATCAGCAAAGGCCTCCAACCTGAGGTCTTTTCCGCCGTAAACTAAGAACATCTCCTTAGTCCTTCTCAGGTACTTGAGAATGTTCTTTACTGCTATCCAGTGCTTCTCCCCTGGGTCTGACTGATACCGGCTTACCACGTTTAGTGCGTAAGCTACATCTGGTCTGGTGCACAACATCGCATACAATATAGAGCCTACCGCAGAAGCGTAGGGTATAATAGACATGCGTTCCCTTTCCAAATCTGTCTTGGGAGACATCTCTTTGGAGAGGGTGATTCCGTGACAAGCCGGTAGATTACCGCGCTTAGAATCTTCCATACTGAATCTTTTCAGTACAGTGTCGATATACCTGGACTGCGAAAGTCCCAACATCCTCTTGGATCTATCACGATAGATCCGGATCCCCAGAATGTAAGAGGCGTCACCCAGGTCTTTCATGGAGAACCTGTGTGACAAGAATCCTTTGACAGATTGTAGCATATGAATGTCATTTCCTATTAATAGAATGGCATCCACGTACAAGACGAGGAATACGACACTTCTGGCTACAACTTTACTATATATGCACGGTTCATCTGGATTTTTAATAAAGTCATATTCTTTGACTGTCTCATCAAAACAGATGTTCCAACTCCGCGATGCCTGCTTTAGTCCATAAATGGACTTAAGCAGCTTGCATACTTTCCCGCTGCTCCCACTCTGATTGAAACCCTCTGGCTGATCCATATAGACGCTCTCTTCTAAATTTCCATTCAGAAAAGCCGTCTTTACATCCATCTGCCAGATTTCATAATCATGGAAGGCAGTAATAGCAAGAAGGACCCGAATGGATTTGAGCATAGCCACTGGAGTAAAAGTTTCGTCATAGTCCAAACCAGGTCTTTGACGAAAACCCTTTGCAACAAGTCTAGCCTTATAGGTTTCCACCTGTCCATCTACACCAATCTTTTTCTTGAAAATCCATTTGCATCCTATGGGTTTTACCCCATCTGGAGCAAAGTCCAAAGTCCATACTTTGTTGGTGTACATGGACTCCATTTCGGTCCGCATTGCATCTAGCCATCGTACCGAGTCGCCGCTCTGGATGGCCTGCTGGAAGTCAGTAGGTTCATCATCATCTATGATGCAATCCTCTCTATCCCCATCTATGAGAAAACCGTAGTATCTCTCAGGCGGATGAGACGGCCTACTACTCCTGCGGAGGGGTGCGGGAATGTCCTGTTCTTCTTGAACTTCCGGTTCTACCAAACTTTCAGTAGCAGTTTGTGGTTCTGGAATTTCTTCCAGTTCTATTTCGCTCCCACTTATTTCCTTTTCTAAAAACAGATGTTCCAGAAAATGGGCATTACGAGAAACAAAGACCTTTTGTTCCTCTGCGTAATAGAAATAATATCCCTTGGAGTTCTTTGGATATCCCACAAACAAACATTTTACTGATCGTGCCTCGAGCTTGTCCACATGCTGTTTTTTAACAAAAGCTGGACATCCCCAAATCTTCATATGCTGAAGATGGGGTTTCTTCCCAGTCCACATCTGATATGGAGTGGTAGGCACAGTCTTGGTAGGAGCCCTGTTCAGAAGATATGCCGCTGATTCTAGCGCATAACCCCAGAAAGATCGCGGTAACTCAGCATTACTCATCATGGATCGTACCATATCTAATAGGGTTCGATTCCGTCTCTCCGATACACCGTTATGCAGTGGAGTGTATGGAGGAGTAAGCTGAGAGAGAATTCCTTTCTCTTTTAGGTAACCTAGGAACTCGGCACTCAAGTATTCTCCACCTCGATCAGATCTTAGTGTCTTGATACTTTTGCCGGTTTGGTTTTCTACTTCATTCTTATACTCTTGGAATTTCTCAAAAGCCTCGGATTTATGTTTCATCAGATAAATGAATCCGTATCTTGAGTAATCATCCGTGAAAGTAATGAAATAGGAAAAACCACCTCTTGCATGTGTAGACATTGGACCACATACATCGCTGTGTATGAGTCCTAAGAGCTCGCTCGCTCTTACTCCTTGTCCAGTAAATGGAGTCTTTGTCATCTTTCCTTTGAGACAAGATTGACAAGTGTCATAAGATTGATATTCGAACGAGTCCAAATATCCTTCTCTATGCAACTTAGTCAACCTTCTCTCATTGATGTGACCCAGTCTACAATGCCATAAGAAAGCTTTATTTAAATCTGGAGACTTTCTTTTTAGTGTGTTCTGGACATTGAAAATTTGGAGTTGGTTTAAAACATATATACCGTTATTTAATGTACCGGACCCAATCAAACCATGATTAAGGTGGATGTTAACAACATCTCTTACAAACGTGAAATCATAACCTTTATTTGATAACAAGGAAACTGATATGATATTACACGTTAAGCTTGGTACAAAATAACAGTTATGTAAAACCAAAATGTGTCCACTCGTCAATCCTAGGTGATAATCCCCGACGGACGTAGCTCCCACGCTAGCTCCGTTAGCAACCTTTAGGGTCATATCACCTTCCTTCAGCATTCTACGGTTTCTCAGTGCCTGCAATGAATTGCAAATATGAGATCCTGATCCGGTATCCAATACCCAGGAAGTAGAGTTGATCGACAGACAATTCTCAATTACAAACACACCTGAAGTCGAAGCCACAGCTTGCTTCGGTTCCTGGTTCTTGGTGTTCCACGCCTTGCAATCCTTCTTCCAGTGCCCTTTCCTGTGACAATGGAAGCACTCATCCTGGCCAACTACCGGTGCTGCAAACTTTTTCTTTCCCTTCCCTCCCACCTTACTAACACCTCCTCTAGGTCTGGGTGCGGCCTTCTTCTTCCTTCCTTTGGCCCTTGCCTTGGACCCGGAAGAAGATGTACCGCCAACAAACATAGCGGGTGTTTCCCTTGTATTCTTCAAGGTGCCCTCTGCACTCCTTAACATGTTCAGGAGTTCCGGAAGTTCAACTTCTTTTTTCTTTGAATGTTGAAGTTCAGGATAAACTGGGCGTAGGTGTGAGGAAGGGACTGGAGAATAAGGTCTGTATAGAGCTCATTATCCAAAGTCGTCCCAAGGTCTGCGAGCTCTTCAATATAGCCGATCATCTTTAGGACATGTTCTCCTACCGATGACCCGACAGCCAACCTGGCTCGAAACAAGTTCTTAGAGGTCTCGTATCTTTCTATACGAGATTGCTCTCCATAAAGTTCCTTTGTATGGAGAAATATGCCATCAAGGTCCATATCCTCGTGCCTCCTCTGATGTTCATTGTTCATCGAGGCAAGCACGATGCACTTGGCTTTCGCGCAATCTAAATCCCAGGTTTTGCGGATTTCCTTATCCGCATTGCTGGATTTGGGACCAGGGACAGCAGGTGCCGTAGCGGTGAGGACGTACCCCAGTTTGTCATAGGTCAAAGCCATTTTGACATTCCGCAGCCAATCTTTATAGTTTGGCCCTGTCAGTATATTTTTCTCTAAAAGTAACTTAAGTCCAGTCATTTTCAGGGTCGCTGCAATTAGGAGAGAGAGAAGAAAACTCTTTAGCATGATGCTCTTGCAAGTTTAGAGTGGTTTTTAATTTATCTAAACTGGATGGCTCCCACTGTTTCTCGAATCCTTCCTCAAACCATAAAAGAAGAATTAGCCAGGACTATTCTCACCGTACAATACTTGCTTAACCGTTCAGCCAGGCCAGTGTCGATACTTCGAGGGAGGTTTTCCAACGCTTTTGCGAAGTTCCTTAATTAAATAACCTCTTTTCTCTGGGGGCGTAACCCCGCTGACACCTTTCTGGACACCTACTAGGTTTATAGCATTGATCGTTAAGTGACGAATATCCTGATAAGTAGCATATACTCACAGTAGGATCGGGATCCAAATATCATCGTCTGATAATGTTGTAGGAATGCTACCAACATTCATCAAACTCCAAATGGTATGCATCTCTTTGCAAATTTCAGTTTCTTTAGAAATTCCCGATATAAGTTTTTGTCCCATGCTCTTATGACCTTGGCTTTGGTCAAAGTGTCATAAGTCACATGTCAAGTTCTACCCGTCATTATCTTGTCAATTTGAACCCATCCGTATATACCCCTGACTTTGGTCAAATGGTAATACGACTGTCCCAAACCAACTCATCTATCTTATGCAACAAATGAAAACCCAGCAGCTACCAAACACTATGCCTTGACTTTGGCCAAAATGCATAGCTTGAATACTACTGAATACCCAAATGAAATGACGGAGGACTACGAATGGTTTTGGCGAAACCGTGAACGTAGTGAACTTGATATAACCGAAGGAACCTGATAGCTTTTAAAAGGAGTGGTTAAGGCTCCGCATTTAAAAATATCTGTTTTAAAATTAACCGAGTGGTTTCTTTTAAATTGTTCCAACGATTAAAACTTTGGTTTATTTTCTTTGCATTATAGAAAATGTGTCCCATCATTAACCTATCATTGCAGAAAACAACGAAAATACAACGTCCTCTTATGCCATCCGCATTCGCCACGGGGTCCCGTCATTACCCGTTAGGTTACTTAACTAACGACAGAGCGGGGGTTGGGCTAGCGCGGGTGTAAAACATAAGTGACGTCTAAATAGCTATCATATATATAGATATTTTACATTCGTCTGACGCAATGATATTCATTCCAGATCACAGATGAACTTAATTGGATTTGCAAGCAATCCGTGTTTGTTTTGAGCCTGCAACAAAATACGGATTACACAGTTGTGATGAATAGCCATTACCCCACCCACGACCCCTACGGGTGCGGCAAACTACCCGCCCGGCAGTTTGTGCACCCCACCTTGGGTCTGTCCTAGGAGCAAAAACAGTAAAATGAAATAATACAACGGTGGCTACAACCGCAACCTGGATGTGCCCCGCAAAATAATATTACAACAAATTACATTTACATCAAATGAATTAAATGATAACCCATCACATAACCCCGGCTATACATCACAACAGTCCAACACAGTTCATATGCACAAACAGATAAAATCCATTTCAGAAATGTGCAACCCCCTGCCAACTGACATACTAGCAGTTAGGGAAGGTTTACGAACACATTATACAATCACAGATATAATCCAACAAGCAAATACTGTATAATTTCGATCGATTAAACTCTTTTAATTTTGCTCCAATACTGCTCTGCAAATCTGAAACCTGAGCAAAAATTAAATATTCCAGAAAATCCCAAATATCACACAGAACCAACACAGGAAAATTGGGTTCATGACTCGGCAACTCGGCGGCGGAACCGCGGCGGGATAGGTGGGATCCGTCGCGTTTCCACGGCGCTTTAGCCGAATCATGTGCCCAATTTTCTTGGGTGTTCTTCTACTGTCTTTTTAAGCTTTCTGAACATGCATGAAAAATTTTTGGACTTCATTTAAAAATCGACAGAAACTGATGTTTTCGGGCTTTTCCGGTTTCGTTTTTTCCGTTCGAAATTCATACAAATTTGCAAGTTATTTATTGTTTAGCGAGGCTCTGATACCACTGTAAGTCGATGTACAACACCCCAATACTTGTGGGGAAGCGGAATTTTCAAAAACGAACTTGTTTAGTGAACAAACATCGACTAACCGCTTGAATCGAAGCTAAACGATAACTAACTTAAAACATAGAGTTTCTATGCTACTATGTTTAGGGATTATACCTAACGAATCGTGTCCTTCGTCTTTGCGAACTCCACCTCCTCCTCGGCCTTCTCGAAGTAGTAGACGATCCACCCGAGAGCTTTACTCCAAGCTTAGCCTCTAAACTTGAGGCAACTAAACTTCTTTAAGTGCTAATCAAAGAAACTAGGTGTAATATAGAGAGGGTTATGGATTAATTAGTCTTACTAATCCTTGTACTCAACTCACGAGAGGGGAGGATTAGTCTTTGAAGAGGGAGAGCTTGAGGAGAGAGAAGATGATGATAATAATGAAATGAGAATAGTGAGATATGATAATATATATCAAGCATTTCTTTTATCAAGAAAAGAATAAGAAATGAATTTAGCAACCATGCTTGATAATATCTAGTGATGATTCACTCCATGAGTCATTAAGCATTTATCATGCATTAATGACATGGATGAATCATCCATATGACTCACTAATCACATTCATTGCTTATGCCACCTTAACCCCCTTAGTCACCACCTTCTAGAAGCTTCTCGCGCAATTACTAGAACGCCCCTCCTTTCCGCAAAAATACGGAAAAATTTTAGACTGTATAAATCCAATAACCGGATACCAGTAACTGGCTTAAACCAAAGCCGACTGGTAAAAACTGTCCGAAAGTCGTACGCGCGTAAACGCACGTATGCGTCCGAACCCTTGTCGTAAAAACATACGACCTCTATATTGTTTCGCCTGGAGTAGGGAAACTCTCTGTGTGGGACTCTAGAAACTCGACTACTACGCTGGCAGTGGGTTTAACCACAGACCGCAAGCGGCACTAGCTGTACGTAACGGTCCCCAGGTAGATGTCGATAAGAAGGCCGATGAGGGAACCCATCCGAACTCCTACTGAGTCTGATGTGACAATCTCCATACAGTCCGGTCCGTTCGTCCAAGACTATCGCATATCGGGCCTAGGGGCGGCAAGCGTCAGTCCCCTAATAGCGGTATAAGTCCTGTCGGAGGGAAGCCCATTACACCCTGAGAAACTACTGGAACCTACCAGCAAATCTCGCTTGCCCTGTCCAGGGACTTTGCGTAATGGCTCTCTGACACAGCGCGATATCAACTCCCAATACCGGGAGAGACGAATCCTGTCTAACCGCCACTGCCTCCAAGTGCTCGGGACTGCACCCAACTGCTACCTGTTTGCACGACTCCTTTGAGCCGTGGTAGGGTAGCAATCTAAGAACAGTGGGACACACTCGAGGCGAAGTAGCAGTGTCAAGTCTGCGGACTATGCTGTACTCATGTCACCTGGGAACTGTTCACTGACGACTGGTATAAAACCAACCAACAGTTCCCTGTGAGTCCTGTCCGGTGTACCCGTAACCTAACGAGCACCTGTATACTATCTCCAGTACGACGTATTGACGGCTGTGGGACAGACCATCTCCCCAACTGGGATGAGAAGCGTACACACTAGTCTACTCCGGAGTATCGATGCTCTGTCTCGATAATCCAACGACTAGGGACTTGAATAAGGATGTGCTTGTAGACTACCCAGCCCCCACTAGTGTGATTGCCATCACAACGCTGGTTGTCAAGCAATATCCTAAGAGCTCTATCAATACGTACACTCACATATTAAGATAGAAAAACCAAGTAGCATACTACCATGTTTAGCAAGACTGTTATATACATGTGAATATCCCAAGCTTCCATTAAGTAATATACAAACTAGTATGATACAGTAATGGCCTTCTAGGGCATAAACACTAACAAGAAATTCCTTTGCTAAAAAGGTGGCATGCTGAGAAACAAAACATCTTTTGCTCCTCAGTATGGTAGAAGATATTTCCTTGCAAATATTTTGGATATCCAACAAACTTACAGAACGGACCTTGCATCGAGTTTGTCCGTATTTTGCTATTCAACATAGGCCGGATAACCCCATATCTTAACGTGTTTAAGACATGGTCTCTTTCCATACCATATCGCATATGGAGTGGTAGGCACTGATTTGGATGGAACCCTATTCAATAGGTATGCAGCTTCTTAAGTGCATAACTCCAAAAGGAAACAGGCAACTAAGCAATACTCATCATAGAGTGTATCATATCTAATAGGGTGAGATACATCTGCCCCAATACACCGTTGTGCTGTGGTGTACTCGAAGGAGTAAGCTGAGAGAGAGTCACATTCTCTTTTAAATAATCCAGAAACTTTATGCCCAAGTATTCACTTCCTTGATCATATCAAAGGACCTTAATACTTTTACCCATCTGGTTCTCAACTTCAAGCTTATATTCCTTGAATTTCTCAAAAGTTTCAGACTTGTGTTTCAATAGGAACATATGTCCGAATCCTGAAAGATGAACAGTGAATATAATGAAGTACGAAGAACCAACCTTGGCATTTGTAGACATCGGACCATATACATCATCATGTATCCGTCCGAAGAGTTCAGTAACTCTTTCTCTATTTCCAGTAAACGGAGTATTGGTCATTTTACCTTTGAGACAAGACTGGCAAGTAACATAAGATGAAAATTCGAACGGATTCTAATATTCATCCTTATGTAACTTAGCTAGTTGTGTCGCATTGATATTGTTGGATATAATGCCCTCAAAGTCAATTATTGGATCTCAGACACGTGATTACAATGATTGAGGGAAGACCTATACCGGTAGAACAGTCTTACTCGAGATGATAGTATGCTATTTGGTTTGTCTTTATCATCGTGTACATGATTCAGGTGATATTACATATCACTATTACACGTTGATAGAGCCCATATGATTCTTGCTTGACTGCCAGCAGTATGATGGCGATCATATACGTGGAAGCTGGGGTCTATAAACACATCCTTAAAGTTTCCCTAGTCATGGGAGTTTCGAGACTGGGCATCGATACTCCGAGAGTAGACTAGTGTATACGGATCGAGACCCCGACGAGGGGCGGTGGCTGGTCTCACAAGCCATTGGTGTAAGTTGGTTCACCTAAGATGTATACAGGTGCTCATTGGGTTACGAGTACACCGGACAGACTCGCCGGGAACATGTTAGTTGGTATTATACCTGTCGTTAGATAGCAGTTCCTTGGTGATATATGTACAAGTTAGTCCATCGACCTGAGATCGTCATTTGTCTGGTGTGAGTTCCCACTGTGCTTTGATTACTACCCTACCACGGCTCAAAGGAGTCGTGCAAACAGGTTTTAGTTGGGTACAGTCCCGAGCCACAAGGAGGCAGTGAGCGGATCGGCAGGGGATTCGTCTCTCCCAGTATTTGGGGTGAGATCGTGCCGTGTCTGGAGAGCCATTACATGAAATCCCTGGCCAGGGTAAGCGAGATTTACTAGTAGGTATTCCAGTAGGTTTACAGGGTGTTCTGGGCTACACTCCGACACGACTTGTACCGCTATTGGGGGTCTGACGTTTACCAGCCCCCTAGGCCTGATATGCGATACTCATAGACGAACGGACCGGACTGTACGGATATTGTCACTGATAGGATCAGTAGGTTTTCAGGATGAGTTCGCCCATCGGCCACCCTTTTGCTCAATACCTGGGTTGCCGTTACGTACAGCTAGTACCACTGACGTGCTTGTGGTTAAACCCACTGCCAGAGTATTGACGAGTCTTTAGAGTCCCCTACAGAAAGTTTCCTATGTTCGGGCGAAACATTGCAGAGGCCGTATGGTTTTATGGCAGGGTTCAATCATATACGTGCACTTGTGCACGTATCATGATCGGACAGATCATACTAGTGGGTTTTGGTTTAAGCCGGATCCTAGTATTAAATTTGTTAGATTACTTTCATCTCGTAGTATTCGTATTCAGTCGGAATACAAATGCGGGTATGTATATACAGGTGAGGGGTATTCTTGTGATCCATCACGAGTTTACTTTAGAAGATGACATTCTATTTCTTGATTTAAACTTTTGATTTAAAGTTTATTAGGTGGAAATTGTGAGTGCTAGTCATGATCAAGAGCATTAAATGTGGCATGTGCTTTGTTAATGAGTCATGGTCTTATATTTGTGCCATGTCTAATCTCTTGATTAATTATTGTGTGGGATTAACATATGAAGAGGGGGGGGCAGCCACATATAGTGTGGGGCTTGGTCTTGAGATTAAGTGAGCTCTCATATTTTTCATCCCAACACAATAAGCAAGCTTCTTCTTCGCTAGCTTTGCTAGTGCTCACAATTTCCTCATCAATGGCTTCTTCTTCAACCTCCATCCATACCATCTCATGTGTTGAGAATCAAAGGATTTCTAGAGACAAAGTTATCACACACATTCTCTACATCATCTTGGGCATGTTGGCTAGCAAATTTCATGTCCGAGTTGCTTCGGTTTTGAAGCGGGAGCCCGTAAAAAGATTCCTTGACGTGGTGCCACTTCGACTAGGAGACCGGAGATCGAGCTTGATCGGAGATGCCGCGAGGAGCGAAGGATGGTGGCTAATGACCGAAGGACATGGATCGATCGGTATAGCCATTCTAACTTCTTTGTAGTTGCTAGTATACGGTAAATGGAACAATCCGGGTGAAAGTCTGCGTTAGCACCAGTTTATAAAAGTTTTTGTTCCGCGTTTGGCCTCGGATTGACGTCCGGGGCGCTACCGTAGACTTACATGGTATCAGAGACAAACTATTAACCATATACTAGTTGGTTTTGACAATGTTAAAGTATCAAAACCGAAACAACTACAATACACTGCACTGGAAATTCTAGGTTCTGTCGATTTCAAAAGTGTATTCTAAAATTATTTAAACAACTGCAGAAGACTACTGACATCACCATAAAACCATAGACTAAACACGACCCAATTCCCTCGGAAAAAAAACCGAGCACTTTCATGTTTTGGCCGGCCTGCTCGGCCATCTTGGTGAGTTTGGGTTTCGTTTTTGGTCTCTGGTCTGGTCTCTGGAATCTTGGTTTAGTGGAATTGTTTGTTTAGCCCAGTTTTGATATAGTTCTATCTACTTGTTTGGGGCTTTTCGGGGTTGTTTCGAATTTGCTAATTTCTAATATTGTTTAAAGTTTGTAGTACTTACATTACTATCTGCAACCGTGAATGTCACTTGATCGGTACTGTTCCCCTCCGAAAGACGCGGCGGAGACGCGATGGGCGTCTTGCATGAGATTCGGGGCAGATGCTATTTGGTTTTATCCGTCCACCTCTCCGAAGATGCCAAGTTGATTTATGGCACCGTGTATCGAAGGTTTAGACGGATGCGGCCGATGTAGCAGATTTCGTCAGATTCTTTCTCGCTTGAGGGGTTTTTTATTGTGGGGACGCTCTTCCCTGCAGGCGCAAGCCCCTGCACTTAACTACGCTACCGCATCGCGGTAACAACTTTCTCCTTCTCCAGATGTTCACTTCGTGTCGTGGGTGTTTGTTTTGTTTGTGGTTGCCCATGGATTGTATACGAAGATTAATTTATGCCGTCGTCCGTAGGACGTGGATTAGTCCAAATCCGTATTTTCATAGATTTGGGTTTGGGGTTTTGGTTTAAGGATACGTTAGCCGTATTTGAGGCTAGGATGAACTTAAACGTTTGTTAAGGATACGTTAGTCCAGTTTGAGACTAAGATCAACTTAACGGGATTGTTTAGATCCGACAAAAGAGCGTCTGGGCTCTATTGTTCCAGTTTAAGGACATAGTGGTCCATTGAATGTATGGCCGTCGGGACCCGTCACCTCTCTGACGACGTTGAAGGATTACAACGAAAGATATCAGAGGAGTTCAGAGATGTACCCTTGAACCAAAGTTGGTTGGGAGACCTGTAGTCCAATTTGGGACTAAAGTCTGTTTGAGGGTTTAAAGATACGTTAGCCCTATTTGAGGCTAAGATCAACTTAAACATTTGTTAAGGATACGTTAGTCTAATTTGAGACTAAGATCAACTTAACGGGATCGTTTAGATCCGACAAAAGAGTATTTAGGCTCTATTATTCCAGTTTAGGGACATAGTGGTCCATCATTCCCGTTTTGGGGACAAATGTTAGTTTAAGGACGCATTAGTCCATGAGTTTAAGGACACGTCAGTCCATAAGTTTAAGGACCCCACAGTCCATATTACCAGTTTAGGGACATGGTGGTCCAACATTCCCGATTTGGGGACGAATGTTGGTTTTAAGGACGCATAAGTCCATGAGTTTAAGGACCCCACAGTCCGTATTAATGTGTGGTTGTCGGGACCCGTCACCTCTCTGACGACGTTGAAGGATTACAACGACAAATATCAGAGGAGTTCAGAGATATACCCTTGAACCGGATGTAAATTGATTTGAGAGAGCAGTTGTGCTCAATTCAATTTAATTTGAGATCTTACGGCCAGAATTGGGCTAAGTCCAGTTGAAAAGGTTTAACATTTTGTTCATGATTGACCTGTTTAGGCCTTTGCTTGGGCTCTGCCCTTTTTTTAAAATAATGCACAGCATTGGGCTTTTTAATTAAATGCACAGCATTTAGATTAAGCCTGTTCGGCCTTTTAATTGGGCTCTGCCCCTTTTTTAATAACGCATAGCATTTGTTCTAGTCTGCAGAGCATTTAATGGTCTGACAATGCGCCACGTGGCCTGTCAGGCGCTCTGCGCTAGTTAAAGAGCGCAAGGCGCCAGCGCATGTGGAGGTGACACGTGTCATGCTCTGGTGAGCGCAAGTCTATTAGCGCAGTGCGCTGCGCCAGTGCACTGCTGACACGTGGTGCGCTCTGGTGCAGTGCGCCAATCTAAGAGCGCAGCGTCCTATTTTTAAGAGCGCAAGACGCAGATTGACACGTGGCGCTCTCTGGTGACTTGCGCCAATCCAAGGGGCGCAACAACGCAAATTAAGAGTGCAGGGCACTGTTCAATAGCGCAGAGCGCATCTTGATCAAATTTAGATAAAAAAAACAAGTTTTTTCTTCTTCTGAAGAGGTTCTACCTCAAAATCAAGAACCAATGGTGTATCAAAAGGCAATGCCTTTATATAGATCAAAAGATCTAACAAAGAAGTAAATTACTTCTTTTTTATTATTTTTTTTTATTGAAGATCTTGATCTTGTTCTTAGATCTTTGATCCTTTTAGAAGAGATTTTTCTTTTTTTTTTAATGAGCTATTTTCATCTATGTTCTTCAAGAATCAAATTCTTTACCTTTAAAGATGAAAAGATGATCTTCTTTCTTCAAAGGCTAGCCTTTCAAATTTTTTTCCAGAGAGTTCTCTCTTTTCTGTATGTCTATCTCCCTTTTTTTTATTTTAGAAAGAAGGATCATTGGTCGTTGGAACCCACCATCTCTCCGACGACACTGAGAGATTACAGTGCCATATATCGAAGGTGTAGAGGGATGTACCCTTTGAACCATGTCTCACTCATTAGGGGGGAGAGCAGGCTAGAGCTTAAGCTTCTCGCTGCTGAAAAAGGCTTCTTTGCGCTCGCGCAAGTGCGTCGCACGTGTTGGGTGCACGTGCGTCGCACGTGTTGGGCGCTCATATTTGCACGTAACGCACATGGAGCTTGCGCACATGCACATTATGAGGAGAAGCAGGGCTTCTATATATGGAGAACTAAGCTTCTTTTAATATTATTAAATATTCTCACGTGGTGCGCACGTGCGTTGCACGTGATGCACGCGTGGCGGGCACACGTGCGTTGCACGTAGCTCACATGTGCATTATGAGGAGAAGCAGGGCTTCTATATATGGAGAACTAAGCTCCTTTTAATATTATTAAATGTTCTCATGTGGTGCGCACGTGCGTTGCATGTGGTGCGCACGTGCGTTGCACGTGGTGCGCGCGTGGCGGGCACACGTGCGTTGCACGTAGCGCACATGCGTATTATGAGGAGAAGCAGGACTTCTATATATGAAGAACTAAGCTCCTTTTACTATTATTAAATGTTCTCATGTGGTGCGCACGTGTGTTGCACGTGGTGCGTGCGTGGCGGGTACACGTGCGTTCCACGTAGCGCACATGCGCATTATGAGGAGAAGCAGGACTTCTATATATGGAGAACTAAGCTCCTTCGAGTATTGAATCCTTTGAGGATTGAACTCTATCCTTTCTAAGAGGTATCCCCTCTTATTTATATGGAAGTGGTAGAGAAGCCATCTCTCCTTTTTCCGATGTGGGACTAAAAATGCATTCCCCGTGTAGTAGAGCATTACTTTAGATTACACGTGCATAGCACATTTGCTCATAACTTTTGATCTCGGATGAATTATGAGACCCATAATATATCAAATCGAAGGATTTTTCGAGATGCTTTCAATACCATCAGAATTTAGCTGTTTCTCATTCCGGAGTTTGTCAAAATACAACTCGGAAAACACTGGTTCACATCTTCCTTAAATCACATGTGCATAGACATTTGCTCATAACTTTTGATCCCGGATGAATTATGAGGCCCATAATATATCAAATCGAAGTTCTTTTCGAGATACTTTCAATACCATCAGAATTTAGCAGTTTCTCATTTCAGAGTTTGTGAAAATACAGCCCGGAAAATACTGGTTCGCATCTTCTTCCTTAGATCACATGTGCATAGACATTTGCTCATAACTTTTGATCCCGGATGAATTATGAGGCTCATAATATATCAAATCGAAGGTTTCTTCGAGATGCTTTCAGTACCATCAGAATTTAGCTGTTTCTCATTTATGAGTTTGTCAAAATACAGCCCGGAAAATACAGGTTCACATTTTCTTAAGCGTATCGCTGCCATTTGATGCCTTAGACTCTTTGCGCAGAAGTTTTTGGTGGGAACAGGTACAACTTGTCTAATCGCTATAGCTATTTTAGACAGGTTTGCGAACGTGACATTCACGTTGATGTTCTGTGTTGTACTGTATTGTTACGGATTTGTCGTGGTGGATACCTTGCATGCAATGGTAGTGCTGTTTGGATATATTTGTACATTTGATATCGCGGGGTGAGCGTCCGACATATGGACTGTCGCCACTTCCTATTTGTATATTATTCTTTTGGGGCACGACCGGGTTGAGGTCGATGTACCTGTTGTACATATTTTCTTTTTTGTATTAGGATTGCCCCGCGGTGGAGTGCACGGATAGCCGAGTTCTAGAGAGCAACGGGCCCACATCTCATGGTTTTGAGACTGCCACGTCCTGAAAATACGGAATATGACCTGCACTTAAACTATGAACGTCTCAAAGCGTACGTATTTTAAGTAAGCCGAAAACCCAGAAATCCAAACCAAGAAAAGTAGTAGAGTGTAGGAAAAACCATTTTAAATCAAATAGTTTGCAACATATGCCGAGATGCGCATTTTAAATTCACAAATCTTTTCTAAAAATTTCGGCAGAGTTTCCTTTGTAAAACTGACCCCAAACGGGTACAAAACCTGATAAAGCATATATATAATGAAAAATGCATCCCCAAGCGGGAGCTAGCTCTTCGTCAATCCACGGTCACAACCACGCAAGCAATATAATATACAACGCCTAAAGGCGAGGATCACAACAGAAAAGGAAACTCAAACAGCATGAAATCCATAGAAATATAACGCGCGACTCTAAGGTCGAAAGAATAAACATCACTGGTCTCTATCTCAAATAAATATATGTTTGGTTGATGAAACTTCTAGATACAACTGAAATATAATATACAATGTATAATGATGGGTATGATACAAATAAACCCACCTACTAGCAAGTCACCGAAAGAAGCAGTGCCAGCAAAGCCGTAATGAAACCTGTACGGCAAAAACCTGCAAGAAACTGGGGCACAACGGGGGTGAGTTGCCAACTCGTGAGTAGAAAAAACATCTACGAACAGAAATCGCATGTATGACGCAATCCTAGGTCATACGATCATAATATATAATCCTCAAATATATAACCAGCAGCCTAAGACAATGGCTAGGGTATACCTCTAAACAACGGTAATACCAAGTGCTCATGTCAGTACCTCAGGTAGCAATATATCATATGGATAAGGTATGAATGCATGAAAAGTATGATGAAGTATTTAAATTGATATCAATACACATATATTAGCGACCCAATCCACTAATATTGGTGTAAGGGCATATATAACAGCGTCCTCATCCCCTTTTATATATACATATAAAGTACGATCAATGTAATCAAAGTCTGTATGTGATCAATGTCTGTATATATGTGGATCCCGTCCACATGTCACCCAATGACAAGAAGCATCATGCATATAAATATGAGGATATAGTCAAAATCATGGAAAAACATCATGAAACATGTGCCTAGCATCGGCACAAAACATAGCCTCAATCTCAATATCTCAATGCCTCTGCACCTCAATATCTCAGAATCTCAGATAAATCTCACTATCTAGGGCGTCGTCAATCCATACCGGCCCCTACCATCAATCTCAAGACCACGACGGTATCCTCCGAATATCCGACGCGTCGGGTAAAATCACCGGTCAGTAGTGCTCCCCTGCCAGGCTCAACGCCATCATCTGCGATCCTCTTGCCCCGGGGTACCGCACCGGGTCCACCATGTACCCGAAACGGTTCATCCACTTCTCGAACTTGGGTTTCACATATCGCTCTCAGCACCGAGAAAACAAATGGTGGACGTACTGAAATATCATATCAAGGGTAACCGAGTTTTTAAAACAATTACATAATCTATTTGAAATACTCACGGTTCCCAAAAAAGAAATATCATAGAAACAATATATCTCAATGCGCATAATCAGAAAACATGATGTATGTGACATATCAATGAAGTGCAAGTATAACAGTATATCATGCAACATGGAATAATAGTATGCACATACAAGGGTCATATCCTGATGCAATAATACTACTGTGTAGTGACATGGTAATTACCGATGAAGATGTGTGTGAGCCGGCAAGTAAGTGTACGTGGTACATACGCATCATCGGTAATGGTGCTGGTGTCCTAACAGCATGATATCAACAATGGAATATGAATCACAATAAGTATGTGATGCGGAACAACAATAATAATGTGCAGGAGCTGAATACTAAACACAATGATAGCTAAACTGCATCTAATGTCATAAGAGTCATATAGCTACACCAACTATAGGGCTGAACTAATAGGATAACTGAAGGTAAGGGAAACCGCCTAACCTCTGAGTCGATACACACACACACACACACACACACACACACACACACACACACATATATATATATATATATATATATATATATATATATATATATGTTAGTCAGTGATCCCGCCTCGATAATATCATATCTGATACCATATCTATAATCAATTATTCCCAAGTCAAGAGTGCGGATCAAACATAAAAATATAGCTCGTACGTAAATCCGTCGTACGACATCCCAAATCCGGGTACGGGTCGATATCACATTCATCATATCATTCAGCTAGTATCCTCTTTATCAAAGGTCACAATTCGGGTACAGATCTATTTCCAGTACAATACTAATATCATCAATATCGTCATGATCTGACTACTGATCGACAATCTCGAACAAAC
Organism: Agapanthus africanus; assembly: GCA_030015575.1. Taxonomy (NCBI): domain Eukaryota; kingdom Viridiplantae; phylum Streptophyta; class Magnoliopsida; order Asparagales; family Amaryllidaceae; genus Agapanthus; species Agapanthus africanus. The sequence goes on along the minus strand of JASDDO010000004.1, from coordinate 282,677,975 downwards.
CGATATCATCAGCACATATCATCATAAAGGAGTATACATCGCCCAATACGGCCTATCATAAACCTCCTAACATATCATATCTCATAACACAATCACATGTCGATCATTTTATTTATATCCCCATTCACATGGTATCGTCGTCCAACAATCCGCTATAATATCAGGACGTATCTCAAATACGGATTCTGTCATATCACCGATCTCACAGTCTCAAATCATGTCTCATCGACTCATCTCAATCCCAAGTATCATCCTCAAATCCAGTATATGAACACATAGTCCTATACCCATGTGAACACATAACTATATAGAATCCCATATAAGCACATATGAAAGAAGAATGAATGCAAGTATGGGTGTGTGTGTGCATATGTGGTGCGACCACTACTCTAGGGTTTCGCAACACTAAATCAATCTAAACACACCAAATATCCATCTTTTCATCAATAATCTCAACAATATAAATAATCAATATATGTGTGTATACGCATTCGTATACATCACCACGAACTGCGGGGATGCTATACGCCATCCACCCGACTTCTCCCCGTAGATATAAATCTACTCACCTTGCTTTTCGTGTTCCGATACCGATGTCGCCATCTCAATCTTCAACGCCTCGACGTCACGTGGGGTACCTACAAGGATATCATAAACGCTAAGGCACATGAAATCACATCGGAAACCAAAACGGTACACGCTACGCCCATAGGTAAAAACCTATAGCCTCGCGCGCAAACACGATCAATACCCACTTGTCGTTGACGTTCAAGCGTCACTCGACAGAAACGAATCACCAAATACCAAAATCCATGCTAAAACAAGTCGTAAATCATGCGCCAATATAGGAAAATCAACCTAGATTTTACCCTGATTGGAATCAGACAAAACTGCACATGCCAAGGGTCAAGTTTACCGGAGATAGGGCTACAGAACAAAAACGAGGGGGTTCCAACCTACTATGGCCACAATTTACGGCCATAGGGATTAAATCTGCGGCCATAACAAGGAATTAGGGGCTAGGATTTTGTGTGGTGGTTTCTATTTGCCTGCACATCCTTCTGTCGACTCAATTTTATTTTCAGGTGTCTCGGGTTAAAGCAGATCTCCAAATACAGTCTCAGATTTACAGTTTTTACCAATATCGATTCACTAAAACCGTATTCTGGGTTAGATTCTCTGGTTTTATCCAATACAACATCACAACAGGGGTTCTAAGGTCACTACAAGCCTCAATTTCACTTTTGATTTCAGATCCACCCTAAACCCTAACTTGAAATCTCTTAAGTCCATCAAACGACACCATATCGACATGAAACTAGTATAGATGCACAAGGAAATTGAAATACTACTCTAGGGTGCAGAAATTACCTCCTTTGGTAACTCAAGAATTTTCTTGAGTTGCTCAAAGTCCTCCAAATCAGCTCTTCCTTAGTCCAATGTGTAGCTAGTGAGCTTGGGAGCAAGTTTTGTGAAGTGGGAATGGGGTTTTGGTGAGGGAATTGAGAGGGATCTATAGAGTGAAGGGGAGGGAGATGAGGGAGGAGCATGAGCAGCAGCTGCTCTCTTGGGAGGGGGAGAGAGAAAATGAGAAGGGAAATGATGGGGATGGGTTCAAAAAGAAAGTTGACCTATACCTACCCTCTCTCTCTCTCATAATCATGCTTACGTTTTCTTTTCTTTTCTTTTTTCTTTTCCTTCTCACTCAATGACAAACCCTAAGCAACCATACCCCAAAACATGTAACAAGTGTAATAAGTGTGGAAAAAAGATATGTGCACATTTTTGCACAAGACGCTAAAAAAACCGATTAGCGATTTTTAATCGCGATTAGCACGAAATTAGTGTCAAACTAATCATAAAAACTTAAAAACAGCAAAATTCCATAAAATACCTTATTTTAGAATTTTCCATAATTTTTCCAAAATTTATCGCATTTATCGGTATTTAATTATACCGAAATATTAAAATATTCATTAAAATAATATTAAATTATAAAAATTCCCAAAAATAATATTTTATTTTTTTTGAAATGTTACAGAGAGGGGGGGCTTCACTATAGAATTGGCGGGCTATTCGCCGCACTCGTAGGGGGTACAGGTTGACCCAAGGAAGGGTACTCAAGTTATTGGATTCCGTGAAATGCTGGGTGGTCCATTCACTTTGCTGAAGGGGGCTGCCTTGCTTCAGGTTTTGGCGGATAACTTGCCGTACTCATAGGGGTTTAGGTTTTTATTGCACAAGCTATCCACACGACCAGGGGAACGTCGGGTTTCAGTTGCGGCTCAAAGGAAACCCGGGCTCCCAGATTATCTGTATTGTTCTGTGATGCTTATTACTTTTCTGTGATGTTGCATTTATCATGCCTGGAGCGATTATTATATATTGAGATATATATATATATATATACTAGTAGATGTTGTATATGTTTTATACCCGCGCTAGTCCAGTCCCCACTCTGTCGTTAGTTAAGTAACCTAACGGGTGATGATGGGACCCAGTGGCGAATGCGGATGGCATATACGTACATTATATTTTCGTTCTGTTATGGTGTGATTAATTGATGGGACTGCGTTGATTCAGATCAATGCAAGGAAAACAAACATATTCGTTGTTGTTGGAACAATTTTCAAAAAGCTGTTATTACAAGGACGTTTTCTTTTGTTTTGCATAGCAGTATTCGGTTATGAATATTCAGCACCTCATTCGACGAGGCAAGGGCCGAGATCCCTTCATCGGGAGTGACCCCTTGGACAGAGGTTTGCATCAGGGTAATAACTTCACTATAGTCGATTACTTTTTGCTTTGCATCGCGGTATTCAGTTGGAATATCCTGCACCTCATTCTATGAGGAAAGAGCCGAGATCCCTTCACTGGGAGTGACCTCTTTAGCAAAGGTTTTCGCCACTATATTTTTGTAAAAAGCTATCCGGTTCCTTCAACGATATCAAGTTCTTTACGTTAAAGGTTTTTTCGCCAAAAACCATTCGTAGCCCTCCTTCATTTCAGACGGGTAACACTTAGTATTCATGCTATGTATGTTGGCCTTCGTCAAGACATAGTGTATGGTAGCTATTTGTTACTTTTCTGTTGCATAGATAGATGCGTTGGTTTGGGACAGTCATACTACCATTTTTTCCTACGTCAAGGGTATGTACGGGTGGGTTCAAATTAACCTGGATAATGACGGGTAGAACTTGACATGTGACTTATGATATGTTGGCCTTCGTCAAGGTCATAAGAGCATGGGGTAAAAATCACATCGGGAGTTTTTGAAACTTGCCAAGCATGCGCATACCTTCTGGAGTGTGATAACGTGAGTGGATTTCATCACGTTATCATACGATGATAGTTGGATCCCGATTTTCACTGATGAGTTGGTTTACTCCTCGGGTGATCCCGACTAATTCTTCTTTCAGGTTTGAAGGAGAATTTGAGGATACAGTGGGAGACATCCTGATTAGATAAAGTGATTAACCATTCTAATTTAGGTTAGAGTGCACACAGAGTGTTTCTTTTCTCTCTCTCTTTGGCAGCGACCATGACCCGACCCTAGACTATGACTCAGTGACCAAGTTAACCGAGCTTTCTTAAAACACTGGCTTTTGGATTGTCTGAGTTGCATACATCATTACCACTCCTTCTTTTACCCTTTGCATTTCTCCAGAACACCCTGTATTACTACGAACATCCACTTCCATTGGATAAATCTATCATATAGTTACATACGAACTCGAAGGGACTTGTTCCAGAATTCGAGGATAGATTCTGGTTCTGGAGAGATTGAATAGGATTATTCAGTTGTCTTTTCCTTTTACCTTCTCTCAGGTTGTGAGGGCTCCTAGAATTAGGAGGGTACACCTATTACGCTTATTGGATAATCTTCTTCCAAACCATAGGCAGGTGCCGAAAGGTAAGAAATGAAGAAAACCAGTTAGCCTAAGTGTGGTGTGCAGGAGGTAATAAGTAAAGACAAATAAAGGGATTAAAAAGAGGGAAAAGTAAATTGCAACTGCTATCATTCACGACCAAACCACATATTTCATCGCCACTCCTACTTCACCTTTACATTTCTCTAGAACACCCCGTATTACTACGAACATCTACTTCCATTGGATAAATCCATCGTATGGTTATATACGAACTCGAGGGAACTTGTTCCAGTTCAGGGATAGATTCTGGTTCAGGAGAAATAGGAATAAGGTTTATTCAGTTATCTTTTATCTTTACCTTCTCTCAGGTTTCGAGTACTCCTAGGATTAGGACAATACACGTATTACGCTTATTGGATAGTTTTCTTCCAAACCATAGGCTGGTGCCGAACGGTAGGGAAGGAAGAAAACCATTTAGCCTAAGGATGGTGTACAAAAGATAATGAGTAAAGACAAATAAAGGGATTTGGAGAGATGGCAATGAAATATACGGTTACAGTCATGAATCTGATATTGGAAGAGACGTTACTAGGAATACCCGGATACCCCTTCGAAATATTTTCATGTTTCAATTACACTGTGCGTTGTTAATACAAAACTGATTTCCCAATTAGACCCTTACTCCACGGTATGTATTTACTATGTATGATTCTCACATCTATATGGTTTTACAGATGATGAGTGGGAATAAGTTATTGGGAATTAGGTTATCATCCTCAATATATCGGAATTCGTTGTAATTGGTCATATTTGAGGAAATCACCTAGGTTTTTGCCGGACGGCAAATATTTGGTTTTGAATATCCGTTGTTATGCATAAATTTCAAACTGATATATCTATACGTTTATTTTATAAATTGAGATATAACTTTTTGAGATTATGTTCATGACATTTACCTATATCAGTTGATGGTTAGGTAAGGAGCATTAAACAGCAGTGTAATTCATCTTAACCATAGTACAGTTTTCAACCTACAACGCACAGGGTTTGAGTTATTCAACTCAGGAGACTTATACAAAGTATTGTATGTTGTCCAGTGTCCATTAGGACAGAGAGGTTGGTCCTCGTACTATATTCTGTTTACTTGTGACTTCTCAAGTTTTAGACACGTGTTTCGTAGAAATACAGGGTCCAAGTTTTGAGAAGTTATAGGTACAAGAATAAAGTAGAGAACCACGTGATGCAAGTATCGGGATTCTTCAAGGTGATCGAAGATGTAGATACTTGTGTTTGGTATTCAGTCGATAGTAATGATTTTGAGAACTTGCTTCTCTTTCAGGTTACTCATAATTGGACGTACTCCTGAGTTGAGTAATGCTGATTGGCCTCTCTCCATTTAGTTGACATGCACTGGAGACAGCTGCATGATTTGAATCTGGTTCCAATTAAATCAGTGCCTCTATATCTATATTGTATATAGAATGGTTCATATCTTAACGATGTTAAGGTACGGGGAGTTGTCCGGCTTATGCTTAAAACCAAACTCTGGATAACTCAAGACACGTTTCAGTAATGGCAGTTTGTGGGTTAACCCGGGCTTTGACGAGGGTTAACTTTCTACCATCTGGAAGTTCAATAGTGATATTGTTCTTAACTCGCCACAGTTTTAGTAAAATGGATTTTTTCAGAAAGCAGTAGTGGGAATATGGTAGAACTGGAAGTGATTCCAGAACCACGGACGATTACTAAAAATTTAGTAAGAACCTAAAGATTCAATCAGGTTTGACATTCCATTAGCCACTCCGCAGATATGGTGGGTAACCTCAGGCACCCGAGAGCTACTCTGGTAGCCTCAAGGACGGTGACAGGGAGGTTCTTGTTTACCCAGACTTGCCATTACTGTTGTTCCATACTATGAGACCCGGCAGGAGGATGAGTATAGCGTCATTTTAAAGTAGTTTTAGAAGTGCACGTGTATGTGACTCTGCCAGAGGGTTGTTGTGGTCAGTGGGAGCAGCGGAAACATAGTGGACAAGTAGCTTATGCCTATTTATAGACTAAAGCACATATAGCGGAGATAGATCATCTATTTTTTATGTGACAGTCATAGGTTTTGACTTCATCAGAATATGGGATGGATCTGTTAAGAAGGTAGTAGGGTGTGATGTCCTGGTATATGGATGACATACATATAAGTAGGAAGTAAAATTCCTATACTACGATCGGTTATACTGTGGTTGTCACACAGTGGTTTCTCCATATATGATATGGATATAATATCAGGCATTCTGGTTACTAGATCTATGGTTTTAGATCTAGATTTGGGTAGTTTCCCAATCTAGGTACTTGGACAGTATTCTAAAAGAGTTTTAGAATGGATGACTCCTGGCATGGTGGTGTACCTGCAGGTGATGGAATCACCCTCTCTAAAGGTGTCTTACAGACTAAAGCGGAGAGGGATGTGCATGATTGGCATATCACTTGCTTAGGCAATTGAGTTGATCATGGGATGTCAAGTACCACACCAGATGTTATTTTTGCACTAGATGCAATAAGTTAATATTAATCCAATTCTGGAGAAACGTTCGTAAGCAGTTTTAGAACATAAGTGGATGTTCTAGGGATTTGATAACGGCAGCCTACTTCTGGAGACAGTTATCATTCCAGGCTTCCATGGTGACCTGAATGACAGAGTGACTGTCAGAGTTATAGTTTTCCCTCTGACGAGGGGCAGTAGTTTGGACAGGTGGTCCAAGCGGATACTGAAGGAGGCATGGCGTAGGATACGATTAAATTCAGTTGATGATACATTCTAAGAAGTTTGCTGGATTTGAAGTTCATTTGTGAACTAGGTCCCATCAGATATCCAGACATATTCTAAGACAGGTATTGCTCATTTCGGGAGATGGCTTTCTCCGCGAACTTGAGATAAAGAGAGATATAAAAAGAAACATCAGGGCGGATCTACTCACTGAGGCTATTTCTCGAACACAATAGTTTTACAAACGCGTTTTGTGAAACTGATTAGTAGAGGAGTTGGATGTTCGGTATCACACGGGCTGTAAGTATGTGGCATCGCAATATTAGCCTTAAGTGCAAGTAGGAGATTGTTGGATATAGTGCCCTCAAAGTCAGTTATTGGATCGCAGGCACGCGATTGAAATGATTGAGGGAGGACCTATACCGGTAGAATAGTCTTACTCGAGATGATAGTATGCTATCTGGTTTGTCTTTATCATCGTGTACATGATTTAGGTGATATTACAGATCACTATTACACGTTGATAGAGCCCATAGGAATCTTGCTTGACTGCCGACAGTATGATGGCGATCATATACGTGGGAGCTGGGGTTTATAAGCACATCCTTAAAGTGTCCCTAGTCATAGGAGTTTCGAGACTGGGCATCGATACTCCGAGAGTAGACTAGTGTATACGGATCGAGACCCCGACAAGGGGTGGTGGCTGGTCTCACTAGCCATTGGTGTAAGTTGGTTCACCTAAGACGTATACAGGTGCTCATTGGGTTATGAGTACACCGGACGGACTCGACGGGAACATGCTAGTTGGTATTATACCTGTCGTCAGATAGCAGTTCCCTGGTGACATCTGTACAGGTTAGTCCATCGACCTGAGATCGTCATTTGTCTCGTGTGAGTTCCCACTGTGCTTTGATTACTATCCTACCATGGATCAAAAGATTCGTGCAAACAGGTTTTAGTTGGGTACAGTCCTGAGCCATATAGAGGCAGTGAGCGGATCGGCAGGGGATTCGTCTCACCCAGTATTGGAGGTGAGATCGTGCTGTGTCTGGAGAGCCATTACACGAAATCCCTTGCCAGGGTAAGCGAGATTTACTGGTAGGTATTCCAGTTAGTTCTCAGGGTGTTCTGGGCTACACTCCGACACGACTTGTACCGCTATTGGGGGTTTAACGTTTAACAGCCCCTAGGCCTGATATGTGATTCTCATAGACGAACGGACTGGACTGTATGAATATTGTCACTGATAGGCTCAGTAAGGTTTCAAGATGAGTTTACTCATCGGCCACCCTTTTACTCAATACCTGGGTAGTCGTTAGGTACAACTAGTACCACTGACGTGCTTGTGGTTAAACCCACTGCCAGAGTATTGACGAGTCTTTAGAGTCCCCAACAGAAAGTTTCCCAAGTTCGGGCGAAACGTTGTAGAGGCCGTATGGTTTTAAGGCAGCGTTCAATCATATACGTGCACTTGTGCACGTATCATGATCGGATAGATCATACTAGTGGGCTTTTGTTTAAGCCGGATCCTAGTATTAGATTTGTTGGATTACTTTTGTCTCGTAGTATTCGTATTCAGTCGGAATACGAATGCGGGCATGTATATACAGGTGAGGGGTATTCTTGTGATCCGTCACGAGTTTACTTTAGAAGATGCCATTCTATTTCTTGATTTAAACTTTTGGTTTAAAGTTTATTAGGTGGAAATTGTGAGTGCTAGTCATGATCAAGAGCATTAAATGTGGCATGTGTTTTGTTGATGAGTCATGGTGTTATTTTTCGTGCCATGTATAATCTCTTGATTAATTATTGTGTGGGATTAACATATGAAGAGAGAGGGCAGCCACATATGGTGTGGGGCTTGGTCTTGAGATTAAGTGAGCTCTCATATTTTCATCCCAACACAATAAGCAAGCTTCTTCCTTAGCTTTTCTAGTGCTCACAATTTCTTCATCAATGGCTTCTTCTTCAACCTCCATCCATACCATCTCATGTGTTGAGAATCAATGGATGTCTAGAGACAAAGTTATCACACACATTCTCTACATCACCTTGGACATGTCGGCTAGCAAACTTCATGTCCGAGCTGCTTCAGTTTTGAAGCGGGAGCTCGTAAAAAGATTCCTTAACGTTGTGCCACTTCGACAAGGAGACCGGAGATCGAGCTTGATCGGAGATGTCGCGAGGAGCTAAGGATGGTGGCTAAAGACCGAAGGGCACGGATCTATCGGTATAGCCATTTTAACTTCTTTGTAGTTGCTAGTATACGGTTAATGGAACGATCCGGGTGAAAGTCTGCATTAGCACCAGTTTACAAAAGTTTTTGTTCCGCGTTTGGCCTCGGATTGATGGCCGAGGCGCTACCGTAGACTTACGGATATGACCTAGTCTATAATACCTCAAGAAGGATTCGTTCATTTCTGAACTACTCCTCTTGTATGTGTTCTACATACTTTGAACTGTGGTTTAATTTAGAACGTATATGCCATTACATAACGTGCCTGATACAATCAACTCTTGATTCAGGAAAATGTTCACAACATTTATCCAGCAATACAAAATCATATCCTTCTTTAACCCAATAAAGAATTTGATGTAATGTTGTGTAGGGTTCCTAGGCACACTCAAGAGGTCTCACAAGGCATCAACCATGCCAAATTCAAAATTTTCCGGTGCCGAGAAACCCTAAACTAGATCGTTAACTAGAGAATAGGCGAAACAACAAGCTAGTAAACAACTTTACTGCTAAGTGAATGAAAATACAACCTTTGTAGATCCGGTCCTCCACTTCCTTAGCTCCGTGACGATGTCCCTTCGCTGCGATCATCGGATCCCGGACTCTCGCGGTGGTTTCATCGAAGAAATGATCGGGCTAGGTCGTCGACTTCAATGCCGAAGATGATCTACGTCGAGGCAACTCAAGATCAAGCTCCAATTTCATCAAGTCATGAAACTTGTGAAGAAAACACCCTATACTACTTGGCAAGTGGTAGAGGATGAAGAAATAGGAAGTGGGTTCACTTTGGATTTGGATTTCTCACTTGGAATCATCACTTGACATTTTTGAAGTAAGCTTTTCTTTTCTTTCTCAAGAAGTAGAAGAAGAAGAAAAGAATAGGAATTAATAATCAATTAGAAAATCAAGTGATGAGTTATCATAATACAACCATGGGTAAGGATAACTCATGTAGAGAATAAACTAGGGTTTAGGTTGATGGTTAGGTTAAGGATAAAACAAAAATGGCAAAGACTTTCAAAACTTCATGAATAAAACAAGAAAGCCACCATTTTATTTTAACCAAAATGAATAAATAAATTAATGAATAAATTAAATATAAACCTTAACCATTAACCTAAACCATGGTTTAAAGCATACACACCCAAGTTTGCATGTATCATCAAACATGATACAATCTAGTGCACAAAACTATATCATATATACAATGTGCACATTCAATTGAGAAAATAATCTTAAGTGAACCAATACTAGTTAATGTAAAGTAATATATCAAATATATAATTATACATTAAATCATTAAATCAACACTTGATTTAACGATCCGGTCATATCGCATATAACCGACTAATATCCAATGTATCGACTTATCGAATCAATCCTTGATTCGATAACTAGGTTATATCGCATACAACCAATCGATACAATCATCGCGAGAATAAAATACGGTATCACATACACGCATTATTCTCGGTCCCGCACATATCTCATATGCGCTCCTATTTCGTTTCGCTTGAGCCAGGAAACCTCTGTGTAGGACTCTAAAGACTCGTCAATACGCCGGCAGCAGATGATGATCATATCAAGCACCCACAAGCCGCAAGCGGTCTGCTAAACGTAACGGCCACCCGGGTATTGAGCGATCAGAAGATCGACGAGCAAGCCCGCTCACACTCCTGTGAATCCAACCAGTAACACTTACCGTACAGTCCGGTCTGATCGTCTGATATGTCGCATATCTCGCCTAGGGGTGGTAAACGTCAAACCCCAGTAGCTCGATAAGTCGTATCGATATGAGATCTATAACAGTTCGAGAAACTACTGGTAACACTTATCAGTAAATCTCAGCAACCCTGGCCAGGGATTTCCGGTTATAGCCAATCGAACACAGCGCAACATCAACTCCGTATACCGGGAGAGACGAATCCCCTCCTATCGCTCATTGCCTTCATGTGATTCGGGACTGTACCCAAAAACCACCGTTTTGCATGCCCTCTTGGACGTGGTAAGATGGAAATCAAAGCACAGTGGGAATCACACAAGACTCTATGACGATCTCGGGTCAACAGACTAACCTGTACCAGTGTCACCAGAGAACTGCCATCTGACGTAAGGTATTGTACCATCTGGGAGTTCTCGGCGAGTCCGTCCAGTGTACCCAGTCTCCCCTGAGCACCCGTATATCATCTCTGATGTCAAACACCAATGGATATGGGATCATCCATCGCCCATTTGTATGGGTCGAGAAGGTATACTCTAGTCTACTCTGGTATATCGATGCCCCGTCTCAATACACCCACGACTAGGGACCTTGAAGGATGTACTTATGAACTACCATGTCCCCACTAGTATGATCTGCATCATAGTCCAGGTAGTCAAGTACACATCCTAAGGGCTTTATCAACATGTAACAGAGAGACAATCAGTGTACACGTTAAGATAAAGAGCAACCAGATAGCATACTATCATGTCGAGCAAGAAAGTCCTCCCTATATATGTCCCAGCATCCACTACAATATACATCCTATGTACAATAATGGCCTCTAAGGCATACATATAACTAACAATCTCCCACTTGCACTAGGTCCATCTGTAGCAGTGGTTGCAGTATCTCATACTCAACCATCCCATAAAAGTCTCTCTCTGGGAAAAGGCTTTTGTGGGTGGATCCACCGTGTTATCCTCTAAGTCTGCTCTCCTAACCTCGATCACCCTGGAGATCAACTATCTCCATGATCAGGTGATACTGCCTTAGAATATGTCTGGATCACTGATGGGACGGACGTTCCTTGGCATAAGCCGCAACTCCATTGTCACACAATGGGAGGAACTGAGTTCATCTCATGAACTAATATACACCTAGACAGCCTCTTTGGTAGCATCTTAAGTAGCGATGTATCCAGCCTTAATCGTCTAGTATGCCACGGTATCTATCTTGGAACTCTTCCAACATACCGTCCCTTTACTAAGGGTAAAGACAATGCCTGTGACTGACATTCAGTCGTCCTTATCACCCTGGAACCCTTCCAGTGATTCTCCCTAGGATCGTTTGATACCATCTCACAACAACTAGTGAGAATCCTAACATCCAATTACTTCTGTCTCAAAGATCAAAACTCAGGGATTTAGGAGGTATCACTTTGATCCTATAAGGAGAATCTTTGTGATAAGTGGAGATTGACCGAGCATAGCATAGGAAACTCCTTCCCCATCAAGAGTATGTCATCCATGTACTCTACGAGGATCACCACCATACTCCCTACTACCTTTTTGTATATACAAGGTTCATCTACCATTTTGATGATGTCAAACTGTTTGACTAACTCATCAAAACAGATGTTCCAACTCCGCGATGCCTGTTTCATCACATAAAACATCTTGCACACGTTTCCGCTGCTCCCACTGTCTACGAAGCCTTCTGACTGTGTACTTATAGACTTTCTCTTCTAAAACATCATTTAGAAAAGCAGTCATGACACCCAACCGCCAGATATTGTAGTCATGGTATATAGCCATGGCAAGTAGGATCTGGATGGACTTAAGCATAGCTCCTTAGAAAAAATTTCATCATGATCCATTCCTGGTCAATGATGTAAACCTTTAACAAGTCTAGCTTTGAAAGTCTCAAATTTTCCATGTACACCAAGTAATCTTCTCAAGATATACTTTCTCCTGATGGGGATTTAACCCTTCAGCTAAAGCAACCAAAGTCCATACTTTGTTGATGTATAAGGATTCCATCTCAGATCGCTAAGCATCCAGCCATTCATATAGAGTCCTCACTCTCGATGGCCTGCTCGAAACTAGTTGGGTCATCATCTCATGATGCAATCCTCGCTCCCACTGTCATAGAGAAACCGGAGTATCTCTCAGGTGGGTGAGGAAACCTACTAGATCGGCGGAGAGGCTGAGGTTCGTTGGAATCTACTGAATCCTTTGGTTCTACCAAATCATCTGCTGTAGTTTGTATAGCTGGAACCTTTCCATTTCTACATAACAGACTTTGCCTCGAGCTTGTCCGGATTTTGCTTTTAGACATAGGCCGGACAACCCTAAATCTTAACAAACTTAAGATATGGACTCTTCCCTTTCCATATCACATATGAAGTGGTAGGCAACTGATTTGATTGGAACCCTATTCAATAGGTATGCAGCTTCTCAAGCGCATAACTCCCAAAAAAGGAAATAGGAAACTCAGTATTACTCATCATAGAACACACCATATCACATAGGGTGTTATTGCTCCGCCCCGATATACCATCGTGCTATGGTGTATACGGAGGAGTAATGCTGAGAGAGAATCTCATTCTCCTTTAGGATAGTCCAGGAATTCTATGCACAAGTATTCTCCTCCTTGATCTCATCAAAGGACATAATACTTATACCCATATTGGTTCTCTACTTCTAACTTATATTCTTTAAATATCTCAAAAGGTTCGGACTTGTGTTTCAACAGGAACATATGACTGAATCTTGAGAGATCATCAGAGAATGTAATGAAGTACAAAGAACCGGTCCTGGCATGTGTAGACAGGGGACCTTAAATACATCATCATGTATCAGTCCCAAGAGTTTACTAACTCCTTCTCTGTTTCCAATAAACAGAGCTGAGGTCACTATATCTTTATGACATGACTGGCAAGTTTCACAAGATGTAAATTCAAACTAGTTTAAATATGCATCTATATGTAACTTAGCTAGTCGGGTCGCATTGATATGACCTAGTCTATAATACCTAAAGAAGGATCCGTTCATTTCTGAACTCTTCCTCTTGTGTGTGTTCCGTATACTAAGAACTGTAGTTTTATTTAGAACGTCAATGCTTTTAGATAACGTGCCTGAACCGATCAACATTTGATATAGGAAATGTTCAAAACATTATCCAGCAATACAAAATTATATCCTTTCTTTACTAAATAAAGAGATTGATATGATTTTGTATATCAGGTACGGTATCTAATAGCATTTGTTCAGAATCAATGTACTGGTAATACAGGGTGACAGTGACCAACAGACTTGGCTGCAACACTTTCCCCGTTTTCTGTCTCATGAAACTTATCACCCGTTCTCAGTTCTTTACCTATCTGTAGCCCATGTAACAAATTACATATGCGGGATCCTGATCCGGTATCTCATATCCAGGACGTAAAGAATACTGAGAAACAGTTCTGTATAATAAACACACCCGAAGATGATGCATCAGCATGCACTCTCTTCGTTTGGGCGGCACGGGAATTCTGGTAATCCCCAATTTCCTGCTCTGTCTTATAACAATTATAAGTTGGAGCGGGACCAACGTTCTCCGGCTCAGTATAACAAGCGGGTTCGGTCAATACATTCGTATTATTATCTTGATTAAGGCGTGATATGGTCGCTACCTGGAGAGAGAGAGAGAAGAAAACACTCAGCGTATGCTCTTGCAAGAATAGATTGGTTATTATTTTATCTAATCAGGATGGCTCCCACTGTTTTTATCAAATCTTCCTTCAAACCCAAAAAGGAAAGACTAGCCGGGATTAATTACACGCTACAAGTTCGCCAATCTTTCAGCCAGGCCAGTGTCGGTACTTTGAGGGAGGTCCCCCCTGCTTTCGCACGAACCTAATTAATGTAAACCTCGTTTTCCCAGAGGCGTAACCTCGTTAACACCTTTCGAGACACCTACTAGATCGGCTAATTGTAATGTGTAAAACTCTCCCAGGAGTAACTCTTACTCGCAGCGGGTATCGGGATCCAACTATCTCATAGAAAGTATGTAATCTCATTGCAAATTTTAACACTTGAAATTCCCGATAATATTTTGCCCCAAACGATCTATGACCTTGACAAGGTTAACAAACCATAGACCATAAGTCAAGTTCAACCCGTCATTTCTTGATTGAATCAAACCCACCCGCACGACCCTTGACAAGGTCAACAAGGTCGTACGACTATCCTAACCCAATCTGCATCATATGCATAAGCAGATAAATACTGGTTAGCTACCGTACACTGCGTCTTGACAAGGTCAACAAACGCAGCACGAATACTAAGCAGGACTTATCTGAAATGACGGAGGGCTACGACAGGTTTTCAGAAAACCTATTGTGTAATGAACTTGATATCGTTGTAGGATCGAATGATTTTTGAAATGGAGTGTTTTTGAGGCTTTTCTAGTTCTGCTAAAGGGGTCACTCCCGGTGAAGGGATCGTCTGCCCTTTCCTCGTCGAATGAGGTGCGGGATATATCATATATATCGCTGTGCAAAGCAAGAACTATAGGAGCAATCAAAAGACAAACTGAGGGGTGTAGCATCTGCCATTCATTGCTAAAGGGGTCACTCCCGGTGAAGGGATCTCGGTCCTTTCCTTATCGAATAAGGTGCAGGATGTTCTACAAGGAACACCGCGATGCAAAACAAGAACTGTAGCTATCTGTTTTATTTTTGAAATTCGATTCCACAACATCTTTAGATTTCTTTTTCTTTCATTAATCACATTAATGAAGTCCCATCATTTAAAACACCTAAACATCACAGATAAAGACGACGTACACTTATGCCATCCACATTCGCCTCGATGTCCCATCGTGCACCGTTAGGTTAAGTAACTAACGGCAGAGCGGGGCAGGCCTAGCGCGGGTGTAAAACATAAGTAACGTCTATATAATATATCGTATATACTATATATAGTATCTATCACAGAACATCACATGATCACATCACAGATATCGCAGCAGAAAAATCATATATGAAATATTGGATATACTAGGACGTCCGTGTTTTCAATACGAGCCAGTATAAAACACGGATTCCACGGTCGTGATGAATAGCCAAACCCACACCCTAGACCCCTACGAGAGCGGCAAGCAACCCTACCAATTCTAGAGTTAGGAGACCCGGACTCGACTCCTCGAGTTGGTCTCCCACTGGACCCTAGAACCCGGTCACTTGTGCTCCCCTCCTTGGGTCTATCCTAGTGCGGAAAAGTAAATAATATACAAAAGGTGACATCTTCCGCAACCTGGAAGTGCCCCAATAAAAGAATATTACATACAAGTTTTTACATGAATGAAAATGAAAAACACCCATCTCACATAAAAAACCCCCGGCTATTCAAACATGACGATCCAATACAACATATCCAGCAACACATAACATCACATGTCATCAACGTAAGTAAACATGCGTATCCCAATTGTCGTTGACATATAGCAACGAAACCGACGATATCACATATTACACTTACGGTCGAAGAAAAGAAAGTATAAAACTACAACAGTTGGAATCCGCAAACTCTTTAGACATCGCATGCCTAATCAAATGAATTCCTCAGACATCGCATGCCTAACAATTATAAACCTCGCATTTTAGTCTCATTATCGAAAACACTTTTCAATATCAAGTCGGGCAATTCAACAAGATTCCCGACATCCTGATCGAATGCTCGTCGCAAACTTCAGTAGACGGCTGCATCCCTGATGCCGCAGACGAAGTGCACCAAGGCGGAACACCGCTGCCGCGAGCACCCGAACGGATGCTTTCGGCGACGGGGTTCTCCTACAGTCACTTGGTCGGGGCTATGGAGTGAGGCTGTCTATTAAGTTTATCCGGCGAGTATCCGCGTACGCTACGTGATTGCGACTGACTTTTGATCGCATCAAAATTTCGTGGCAACCGATCAAGTGAGACTAAAGTGTTGTGTTTATAACATTCATTCAGTTATCTCATAATTACTTGTGAATTCCAATTATTGTATCACATTCCAGATAAATAGAAAATGTTAAACTTTCCAATCGAACAATCAAACACCCAAGTTTTCCCGAAACAGCTCAACACATGAAATAAGTTCAAGAACATTCACTTCGTGCCACAGTACCAACGGTCCAGCCGTAGAATGGTCAAGCCAACGCCTCACATATGGCACGCCGTACTGCCCCAAACCCTAAGGTTCAAAGGGCAGTTCAAGACGGTCACATAATCGAGTTAAGGTTTGTTGTCTTCTAGAGGGTCCATCGCGTTACTTGCACTACTTTGAACGTTCTTAAACTACGGAAAGATCCAACACATGGAAATTTCCCGACAGGGGAAAAAGTGGGTATTTATATCCGGTCGAACTTTTCAACATTTTCTAAAATTATCCGGAAAAACACAGACGAGGTTAAACTTCCCGATCGAAACACCGAGTCCCCAATACAACCCAGAAAACTCAACTCTTGAGTATAGTTTAAAATTACCCAGAAAATACAGGAGTCAAATATAAACATTACTGTGCAAAGTGTGGTCAAAGAAGAAACATTATGGCCGCGGAACCGCCGCGCCACGTGGGGTATGGCCGCGGTTCCGCGGCGGTTTGACGGAGTTAGGACTCCGTTTTGCACAGTAATTCATATAAAACCCTGCTTATTTTTCTGCATATTTTTAATTCACAAAAATCCCAGTTTTGAAAAAATGTACAGAGAAGGGTTTCGGATTAGGGTTTCGGGTTCGATCGGGTTTCTAACATCGTCTACGCATCGCCTAAGGCTCTAGCTAGGCTCTGATACCACTGTAGGGTTCCTAGGCACACTCAAGAGGTCTCACAAGGCTTCAACCAAGCCAAATTCAAAATTTTCCGGTGCCGAGAAACCCTAAACTAGATCGTTAACTAGAGAATAGGCGAAACAACAAGCTAGTAAACAACTTTACTGCTAAGTGAATGAAAATACAACCTTTGTAGATCCGGTCATCCACTTCCTTAGCTCCGTGACGATGTCCCTTCGCTGCGATCATCGGATCCCGGACTCTCGCGGTGGTTTCATCGAAGAAATGATCGGGCTAGGTCGTCGACTTCGATACCGAAGATGATCTACGTCGAGGCAACTCAAGATCAAGCTCCAACTTCACCAAGTCATGAAACTTGTGAAGAAAACACCCTATACTACTTGGCAAGTGGTAGAGGATGAAGAAATAGGAAGCGGGTTCACTTTGGATTTGGATTTCTCACTTGGAATCATCACTTGACATTTTTGAAGCAAGCTTTTCTTTTCTTTCTCAAGAAGAAGAAGAAGAAAAGAATAGGAATTAATAATCAATTAGAAAATCAAGTGATGAGTTATCATAATATAACCATGGGTGAGGATAACTCATGTAGAGAATAAACTAGGGTTTAGGTTGATGGTTAGGTTAAGGATAAAACAAAAATGGCAAAGACTTTCAAAGCTTCAAGAATAAAACAAGAAAGCCACCATTTTATTTTAACCAAAATGAATAAATAAATTAATGAATAAATTAAATATAAACCTTAACCATTAACCTAAACCATGGTTTAAAGCATACACACCCAAGTTTGCATGTATCATCAAACATGATACAATCTAGTGCACAAAACTATATCATATATACAATGTGCACATTTAAGTGAGAAAATAATCTTAAGTGAACCAATACTAGTTAATGTAAAGTAATATATCAAATATATAATTATACATTAAATCATTAAATCAACACTTGATTTAACGATCCGGTCATATCACATATAACCGACTAATATCCAATGTATCGACTTATCGAATCAATTCTTGATTCGATAACTAGGTTATATCGCATACAACCAATCGATACAATCATCGCGAGAATAAAATACGGTATCACACACACGCATTATTCTCGGTCCCGCACATATCTCATATGCGCTCCTATTTCGTTTCGCTTGAGCCAAGAAACCTCTGTGTAGGACTCTAAAGACTCGTCAATATGCCGGCAGCAGATGATGATCATATCAAGCACCCATAAGCCGCAAGCGGTCTGCTAAACGTAACGGCCACCCGGGTATTGCGCGATCAGAAGATCGACGAGCAAGCCCGCTCACACTCCTGTGAATCCAACCAGTAACACTTACCGTACAGTCCGGTCTGATCGTCTGATATGTCGCATATCTCGCCTAGGGGTGGTAAACATCAGACCCCAGTAGCTCGATAATTCGTGTCGATATGAGGTCTACAACATTCGAGAAACTACTGGTAACACTTATCAGTAAATCTCAGCAACCCTGGCCAGGGATTTCCGGTTATAGCCAATCGAACACAGCGCAACATCAACTCCGTATACCGGGAGAGACGAATCCCCTCCTATCGCTCATCTCCTATCGCTCATTGCCTCCATGTGATTCGGGACTGTACCCAAAAACCACCATTTTGCACGCCCTCTTGGACATGGTAAGATGGAAACCAAAGCACAGTGGGAATCACACAAGACTCTATGACGATCTCGGGTCAACAGACTAACCTGTACCAGTGTCACCAGAGAACTGCCATCTGACGTAAGGTATAGTACCATCTGCGAGTTCTCGGCGAGTCCGTCTAGTGTACCCAGTCTCCACTGAGCACCCGTATATCATCTCTGATGTCGAACACCAATGGATATGGGATCATCCATCGCCCATCTGTATGGGTCGAGAAGGTATACGCTAGTCTACTCTGGTATATCGATGCCCCGTCTCGATACACCCACGACTAGGGACCTTGAAGGATGTACTTATGGACTGCCATGTCCCCACTAGTATGATCTGCATCATAGTCCAGGTAGTCAAGTACACATCCTAAGGGCTTTACCAACATGTAACAGAGAGACAATCAGTGTACACGTTAAGATAAAGAGCAACCAGATAGCATACTATCATGTCGAGCAAGAAAGTCCTCCCTATATATGTCCCAACATCCACTACAATATACATCCTATGTATAGTAATGGCCTCTAGGGCATACATATAACTAACATATTGTATATCAGGTTCGGTATTTAATAACATTTGTTCAGAATCAATGTATTTACCATTTGGTAATACAATGTGATATTTGCCAACTGATTTGGCCGCAACGATTGCACCATTCTCTACACTTAGAGATATATCACCCATTCCCAGTTCTCTACCTTTCTTTAGCCCATGTAACATATTACATATGCGGGATCGTGTTCCGGTATCACGTACCCAGGACGTAGAGGATACTGAGAAAACAGTTCTCGGTAATGAACATACCCGAAGAAGATGCATCAATATGCACTTTCTTCGATTGGGTGGCGTAAGAATCCGGATATTTCCTTATTTCCTATTCAGACTTATAACAATTATAAGAAAGAATGGTACCAATGTTCCCCAGCACAGTATAACAAGCAGATTCGGTCAATACATCCATATTATTATCTTGATTAAGGCATGACATGGTCGCTACCAGGAGAAAGAGAGAAGAAAACACTCAGCGTATGCTCTTGCAAGATCAGATTGGTTATGATTTTATCTAATCAGGATGGCACCCACTGTTTTTATCAAATCTTCCTTCAAACCCTAAAAAGTTAGACTAGTCGGGATTAATTACACCCTACAAGTTCGCTAACCGTTCAGCCATGCCAGTGTCGGTACTTTGATGGAGGTTCCCCATGCTTTCGCACGGACCTAATTAAAGTAAACCTCATTTTCGCAGAGGCATAACCTCGTTGACACCTTTCTAGACACCTAATAAGTTAGCTAATTGTAAAGTGTAAAACTCTCCTAGGAGTAACACTTACTCACAGTGGGTATCGGGATCCAACCATCGCATAGATGGTGTCACGCCCCGCTTCCCAGAATGCGCTAAGATCGGCACGTGACAGAGCCAACCATGCTACCTGTGGCTAGGAAAGATCCTTCCACAGTCACATTACGGATGTTTAGAGATATCAAGAACAGTAGAAATAAAATAAACTATCTAGTACATGTCCATAAGCCAGAATAAACGAGTCATGAAATAAAATAATGCGGAAGCAAAAGATTCAAATACAATACTCTGGAATGTACGTCCTAAAATATGGGCTCACATCAGGAATAAAAATACTGAAAGGAAAACTAAACTAAACTAATAACAGGTCTTCACTGTTCGGCCTGTTGATCAAAATACTCTTGGACCGCCTACGACAAGGATAATGGATCTGGGCCATGCAAAACCCAGACGTCAGTGCGTCACAATATCAATAATTCTAATCAAGCAGGATATAATGAAATATGCAGGTATGAAGTATAAACAGTAACAAGTTATTAGGAAATAAGCAGTAATATGAATATAGATCATTGAACAGGATATCTACAGGTGAAGTGCGGTGAGTGGTCTAAACTGTGCTATAGGGTTATCTACTCTAAAGTTATTGAAATCAATTAATGTAATTTTCATCGTAACCCATCGGTCTATGCTCCAATCATTCCCCACGGGACCACGGTAACAAGATATGATAGACTGTGTGTCTATGTCCCGTTTATACCCCACGGGACCACGGTAACATGATGTAATAGCCCTTTGAGTTACGTTCAGCTACATTCTTGATTTCCCAATACCCCCAAGTTATGTGTTCAAGTCAGGTTTTGAATAATCTGGAGCTAATGCCAACACAGGATCAAGCAGGTACAGTTTGTCTGTATAGACAACAGGATATGTCTGTAGGGACAACAGGTCAAGATTGTCGGCATTAGTAACAAGATCAAGTATCAAGTCAAGCAGTAGTATATCAAGTCACGTTAGGTAGTGCACAGGTGTCAAGTGGATACTCATAATCAAACTGTAGTAAGTATGGATTGCACAAAATCAAGTATGGAGTACTAATATAACAATAAAATGAAATAATATGACATGGTATGCAAATAGATATAAAATCAATGATATGGATTCACAATTATCAATTAGGGTTACATTTATAGTTCCAATACTAATTAGGATGCACTTTATTAAACATGGGGTGTTAATATAACAGTATTATGTATTAATGTGATCTGTAGATGCAGCTATGTGTATACTATATGATATGGATGCAAATGGGTATCCGAAAATTATAAAACTTGCATATGGATGTATAATATGATAAACGGGTAACATTTTACTCATATGACTATATCTAGCATGTAGCAAGATGATTTAGCATGCGACTAGATATGTAAATAATGATACGGATGCACACGGACGTCATATAACAGTAAAATGATAAACTGGTAAATGCAGGATGTACAACTAAACAATATGAGATGTAAATATTCCATTGGGTGCAGTATATTGTAAAATAGTATATAACAAGATAGGTTTTGCATGCACCAGATGTGAAATAAAATGTACGGATGTATACGGATGTAGGAAAATTGTAAAACTAAACATGGGGTGCACGATTTGAAATCCAAGTATTATATTTGTTAAAATAGATGTATATAAAGTAATGTAGCATGTAGCAAGATAAACTTTCCTGAACGGATCACAATACGGGATGCGTACGCAGCGTCCAAAGTTGGTAAAAGTCTCGATACACGCTCGCGCGTACGGAACAGGACCAGGCAATGCAAGAGAGTGACCATGCTGGCTGGGAACGTCCACTAGGTTGCTCGGATCGTCGGTAGCGAGCACGGCTCCGGCGGTGATCGGAAAACAAGAAATCAAGAAGTAAAGAGAAGAAAAGAAAGGAAGAAGAAGAAAGGAGAAGAAGAAGGAGAAGGTGGTCTCTAGGGTGTGGTGCTCTGGGTCAGAGGAGGTCGTGGTGATGGGGTGACGTCGGCAACGGGTCTCCGGCGATCACCGGAAAAAGATCAAGAAAGAGAAAGAAAGAGAAAAGAAGAAAAAGAAGAAGAAGAAGAAGAAGAAGAGGGAACTAGGGTTTGGTGTTCTGGGTTTAGAAGGGAGGTGAGGCGAGGTAGGGAACATGACGACGATAACGGGGTACGGTTGTCGAGGAGGTCTCCGGCGAGGTAGGAAGTGCAGGTGATGGATTCGGAGAAGGTGGGTGCAAGGGTTTGCAGGGAATTCGTCGGGTGAGGGGATAGAGAGGTGAGGAGGTGGTCGAGAGGTGAGGCCGACGATAATGGTTGGGGGTGAGTCCGACGAGATGGAGGCAGGGATCACCGGCGAAGAGGGTGTGTGCAAGCTCGGGGAAAGAAGGTGGTCGAGGAGTGCAGGGAGGAGGAGAGGGGACAGGAGAGAGGTGATAGAGAGAATTGAGGAGCGAGGGTGCCAGTGAGGCTGGCGATGGCGACGAGTTCCGCCGAAGGAGAGGTGATGGGTTCTAGGTTGTAGGGTGTGCAAGGAATTATCAGGGGAGACGAGAAGGAGGAGAGAGAGTCGACGAGGTTGAGGAGGAGAAAGGAGAGGGTGACAAGAAGGCCGAGGGTGAAAACGAGGGGTCACCGCCGCGAGGGCGACGACGAGGAAGAGCTGATGGGTTTAAAGAAGGTGGGTCATCGGGGAAGGAAGATGAGGTCAGGAGATGAGGAGGAGGAGGTCGAAGGTGACGAGGGGGTTGAGGGAGGCTGGAAGGTTGAAGCTGCGACGACGCGAGGAGGGCGCAGGGTCGGGGTAGGGTTTTCTCTATGGGTTGCAGTGGAGAAAGAAATAAAGAAGAAGAGAGAGAAGAGAGAGATGTGGGATTTTGGTTAGAAAATATAATATAGAGAGAGAAAGAGAGAGAGATGCTGAGATAAAAAGAACGAGAGGAGAGAGAAAGAGAGAGGAGAGAGGAAGAGAGGAGAGAGAGTGAGTGAGAGAGGTCTGTGGGTTGGTTTTGAGAATATATATATATATATATATATATATATATATATATATAGGTTAAAGAAAATTGTATTCTTATGGAAAATATATTTTTAGTTATAATAAAATATAAATAGTAAATTTATATTTTATAGTAATAGTTATAATCTATTAGAATATAATATTAGTAAGTTTTAAGATTTTGGCAAAATACAAACTTAATCCAAAACACGCCCGGGTCGGGTCTAAAAATTCGGTTTTAAAATATGAAAAATATATGCAACGACCAAAATTAAAAATGAATATCCGGGTAACGAAAATGCATACCCCCAAAAACGGATGCACGTACGTGCGCGTAGCCATTCAAACAAGTCTGTTTCACTGAACGGGATGAGAACAAAATGTGCGGATACTACCACGGGGTTAGGGGTATCATGCAGGTCATGCATTGTATTTTTAAAACATTTTACGTGACTTAAAATGTTATATTGTAAAAATGCGCATGCCAGATAAAATGCAGTATTCATGAAAATGCACCAGTCTACGTAACAAGTCAGGATAAATCATGAACACGAACCAGGACAGGTTTCAGGCAAGCGGGTCGGGTCGGATGCTAATACAGATATCAGATATACTATTTGCACCCAAAACACAATAAATCAGGAAAATACCATAAATAAAGAAATACGTGAACTGGAATTGGTATAAATAAACTAGGGTGTTACAGAAGGTATGCAATCTCATTGCAAATTTCAACACTTGAAATTCCCGATAATGGTTTTTACCCCTAGTACTTATGATCTTGGTTATGGTCAACATATCATAAGTCCTAATCAAGTTCTACCCGTCATTTCGTGATTAATTAGACCCACCCATATGACCCTTGGCTATAGTCAACATAATCACATGAATGTCCTAACTAATCGCATCATATGCTGTGTAGGAAGACATCACTAAGCTACTGTACACTACGCCTTGACTATGGTCAACATACGCAGCACAAATACTAAGTACTCTACTTCCTAAAATGATGGAGGGTTGCGGATGGTTTTTAAGAAAACCTTTTAATGCTTTGAACTTGATATCGTTGTAGAATCGAATGGTTTTAAAAGGAGCGTCTTAAGCTCCGCATTTTGAAACTTGCTTTTTCATAAAAAGGCCGAGTGAGTTTCAAATTCGATTCTGCAACATCTTTTAGGTTTATTTTCTATCATTAATCTCATTAATGAATTCCCATCAATTTATGCTTCCTAAGCATCATTAGAAGAAACGAAAACAGCAATATTTATTATATATCATATATATATAATATAAGCATTCATCTCAGAACATCAAGTGATCACATCATAGAATATCAGCAGCAGAAGAACACATATGAAATATTGGATATATTAGGAATTTCGTGTATTAATTAAGCCAATAAAAAACGCGAATTCCACGGTCGCGATGAATAGCCAAACCCACATCTCTAGCCCCCTACGAAAGCGGCAAGCAACCCTACCAATTCTAAAGTTAGGAGACCCAGTCTTGACTCCTCGAGATGGTCTTCCACTGGACCCTAGAACCCGGTTACTTATGCTATCTATCTTGGGTCTATCATAATGCGGAAAAGTAAATAATATACATCAATGATGACATCATCCTCAACCCGGAAGTGCCCCAATAAAAGAATATTACATATAAGCTTTTACATGAATGAAAATGAAAAGCTCTTATCTCACATAAAAACCCCCGGCTATTCAAACACGACGATCCAATATAACATATCACAGCAACACACAACATCACATGTCATCAACATAAGTAAATATGCATATCCCAATTTTCGTTGACATATAGCAACGAAACCGGCGATACACCATATATTACACTTACGGTCGCAGAAAAAAAAGTGAAAAAATACAACAATTGGAATCCGCAACTATCTTAGACATCATAAGCCCAATGTATCACATACTTTGGATTTCATGCCTTACCAAATGAATTCCTTAGACATCATATGCCTAACAATTATAAACCCCGCATTTTAGTCTCGATATTGAAAACACTTTCCAATAACCAGTCGGGTAATTCAACAAGATTCCCGATAACCTGATCGAATGCTCGTCGGAAACTTTAGTAGACGGCCGCACCCCCGATGCCGTCGACGAAGTGCACTAAGGCGGAACACCGTGACCGCGAGCACCCGAACGAATGCTTTTGGCGACGGGGTTCTCCTACAGTCACTTGGCCGAGGCTATGGGACGTGGCTATCTAGTAAGGTTACCCGACGAGTATCCGCATACGCTACGTGATTGCGACGGACTTTTGATCCACATCAAAATTCCATGGCAACCGATCAATTGAGACTAAATTGCTAGATTTATAAAATTCAAACCAGTTATCACATAACTAATTATTGTCGATTCCAAATATTGTATCACAATCACAGATAGCTAGACGATGTTAAACTTTTCGATCGAATAAACAAACACCCAAAATTTCCCAAAGAGCTCAACACTTGAGCGGGGTTAAAAAATACCCAGAACATGCCACAGCACCTATAGACCAACCGTAGAAGGGTCAACCCTTGCCTCACCTACGGCGCTGCGGAACTACCACAAACCCTAGGGTTTGGTGGCGGTTCCGACGGTCACAGAATCGAGTTAGGATTTCGTTCTTCTAGAGGGTCTATAGGATCACCTGCATAATTTTCTGAAGATTTTAAACCTGGAAAAATCCAACTCTTAGAAAATTTTCAGCAAGGGAAAATATGGGTTATTGATATCCGTTCGAACTTCTTAACGTTATCTAAAAAACCCGAAAAGATGTTAGAAATACAATTACCAAACACTCTGAATTGCTTTTACAGAAAGTTAACATCTCATGCAAATTCAGCAAAAACAAGCAACACCTGAAACACCAAAACTAAGAGACTGGAACACCCTAAAAAATCAACCCGAAATGATGCAGGAAAACCGAGCAGACTGGTTTTATCCTTGATGTGGCAGGCCAAATTCCGGTGAGGGGGGATAAATTTTCTGTGGTGTTCATGATAAATCTCATATAACATTCTGCAATTGCTTAAAAAAATTTAGAGGCCATTTAAAAATCGACAGAAACTATATTTTCTTGTTTCAAGTTTCGGAGTAGTTTCGGTTTCGTAATCTAACAAATATCGTCTAATTCTCTAGCATGGCTCTGATACTATTAGAGGGTTGTTCGGCACGACAGCAAGGTTTCGGGAGGTATCGTCCATGCCAATTTTAAAAATTCGCCGTACTAGAGATTTAGACAATACAATCATGCAAACAACTTTACATACAAAGTGAATAAGGAATACAACCTTTGTAAACCGGTCCTTCACTTCATTAGCTCCGTGTAGAAGTCTCTTCGCTCCAAGTAGTGATCTCCCGGACTCAAGATGGGCTTCACAAAGCGAAATGAACGAGCATGCTTGAAGTCTTCAAGGCCAAAGATGATCTACATCGAGGAGACTCTAACCCAAGCTATCTCTTCACTAATGAGGGATTAGTGAAGCAAACACCCTAAACTAAATTGCTAGTCTAGTAAGGGATGATGAAATAAGAATTGGGCTCACTTTAGATTAATTTTTCTCACATGATTTGTTCATCTCTCCAAACCCTAGAAACCTTTTGGAGATGAGGAAGAAGATGAAGTGGAGAAAGAATGGTGAATGAAATCATAATGTGAGAATAGCAACCATAGTGAGATAATATCTCATATTAACTCTTGTAGAGACTAAATTATAGTTTAAGATAATGGTTTGGTTAATAAATATCTCAAGTGACACAAGATTAGTGGACTAGGTCAAAAATGCATTAAGCTTCTCCAAGCTTCCAAGCATGACAATTTCCACTAAATTTTGAATTACTTAAATAAATAAAAGCCCTAATATTATCTTAAGTATAATATAAGTCTCATACACCCATGTTGCATATATAAACAAGCATGACACAATAACATATATCACATATATATTAAATGTGTCACAAGTGAGAAAAAGAAATATTTAAGTGAGCTAATATTAGTTAATGTATGTTAATATATCAAATATATATTTGTACATTAAATTATCAAATCAACACTTGATTTAATAATCCGGCTATATCACATATAACCTACTAATATCATATGTATTATCTTATCGAATCAACATTTGATTCGATAACCCGGTTATATCACATATAACCGAACGATATCACATATCGCGAGATTAGGATACGGCATCATATACACGTATTAATCTCAGTCCCGCACATATCACATATGTGCTCCTACTTCGTTTCGCTTGAGCCAGGAAACCTCTGTGTAGGACTCTAAAGACTCGTCAATACGCCGGCAGTAGGTGGTGATCATATTAGTCACCCACAAGCCGCAAGCGGTCTGCTAAACATAACGGCCACCCGGGTATTGAGCGATCTGTAGGGTTCCTAGGCACACTTGTGAAGGTTCATAAAGCATCAAACATGCCCGAATAAAATTTTACATGTGCCGAACAACCCAAAGACGGGATCTTTGCTAGAATATTAGGGTTTAGCATGCAAGATAACATCTTTAAAACTAAGTGTGAGGGATTACAACCTTTGTAGTCCGCTCCTTCGCTTCACAAGCTCCGAGTAGAAGTCCCTTCGCCGCGATCCACGATCTCCCGGACTGAAGAGAGGCTCCACGACTCGAACGATCCATGCTAGCTTGAAGTGTTCCGATTCTCCGATGATCTACGTCGAAGTTGCTATAACCCAAGCTTTCTCACTCTAAAGAGATGAACACCCTAATCTAATGGTCTAGATTAGATGAGGATGATGGAGTAGTATTTATGCTATCTTTTTAATTCACTTTCTCACAAGAAATCATCACAAAAAGAATTTCTAGTGAGCTCTCTCTCAAAAACTAAAGAGAGAAGAAGATGAAGAATGAAAAGAATAATCCTTTTGTGATGAACAGTAGTCAAGAGTATATGATTGATTATAGAACCATGGTCAAGGATGAGAGGCTAAAACTTGTAGAGAATTAACTAGAGTTAGGGTTTGGTTAGCTTAAGGATAAGTATCAACTATAATATCTTAACCAAGACAATATAGAATCCTTCTAGAATGAACAAGAAGGAGCTAACCCTAATCAAACCCTAATCCCTTTTTATCATCCTTAAACATGTTTCATAATAAATCATATCATGTCACAATAATATATATCACATATATATTATATATTTGCAACAAAAGAAAATAATACAATTAACATATATCGCATATATATCAATGTATTAATCCGGTGAGAAAATGAAATAATAAAGCGAGCCAATATTAGATAATATAATACAATATATCATATATATCATTATACATTAAATCATCGAATCAACACTTGATCCAACGATCCGGCTATATCGAATATAACCGAATAATATATCATGTACCGATTCATCGAATCAACACTTGATCCGATATCCGATTCATATCTAAATATCGTGAGAATATAATACGGTATCTCATATCGCATTATCCTCGATCCTGCACATATCACATATGTGCCTCTACTCCATTTTGCTTGAGCCAAGAAACCTCTGTGTATGACTCTAAAGAATCGTCAATACGCCGGTAGCAGGTGATGATCATATCAAACACCCACAAGCTGCAAGCGGTCAGCTAAACGCAACAGCCACCCAGGTATTGAGCGAACAGAAGATCAACAAGCTAGCCTGTCCGTTCTCCTGTGAATCCAATCAGTAACACTCCCGTACAGTCCGGTCTGTTCGTCTGATATGTCGCATATCAAGTCTAGGGGTGGCATACGTCAGACCCCAGTAACCGATAAGTCCTGTCGATGTGAGGCTCATAACAGGTCGAGAAACTACTAGTAACACTTACCAGTATATCTCTATATCAGCCCTGGCCAGGGATTTCCAGTTATAGCCAATCGAACACAGCACAACATCAACTCCCTATACTGGGAGAGACGAATCCCCTCATATCGCTCATTGCCTCCATGTAATTCGGGACATTGTTGGAGATAGTGCCCTCAGAGTCAATTATTGGGTCACAGGCACGTGATTGCAATGATTGAGGGAGGACCTATCCCGGGAGGACAGTCTTACTCGAGATGATAGTACGCTATCTGGTTTACCTTTATCATAGTGTACTGCTTTAGGTGACCTGACAGGTCGCTATTGCACGTTGATAGAGCCCCTAGGATTCTTGCTTGACTGCCAGCAGTATGAGGGCGATCATATAAGTGAGAGCTGGAGTCTATAAGCACATCCTTAAAAGGTCCCTAGTCGTGGGAGTTTCGAGACAGGGCATCGATTCTCCAGAGTAGACTAGTGTATACAGTCGAGACCCCGACGAGGGGCGGTGGCCGGTCTCACAAGCCACTGGTGTCAGTTGGTTCACCTAAGATGTATACAGGTGCTCATTGGGTTATGAGTACACCGGACAGGACTCGCCGGGAACATGCTAGTTGGACTTATACCTGACGTCAGATAGCAGTTCCCAGGTGACATGTGTACAGGTTAGTTCATCGACCTGGGGATCGTCATTTGTCTCGTGTGAGTTCCCACTGTGCTTTGATTACTACCCTACCACGGCTCAAAGGAGTCGTGCAAACAGGTTTTAGTTGGGTACAGTCCCGAGCCACATGGAGGCAGTGAGCGGATCTTCAGGGGTTCGTCTCTCCCGGTATTGGCGGTGAGGTCGCGCTGTGTCTAGGAGAGCCATTACACGAAGTCCTTGGCCAAGGCAGGAGATTTACTGGTAGGTATTCCAGTAGTATCTCAGGATGTTCTGGGCTACACTCCGACACGACTTGTACCGCTTTTGGGGGTCTGACTTTTACCAACCCCCTAGGCCCGACATGCGATGCTCATAGACGAACGGACCGGACTGTACGGATATTGTCACTGACAGGCTCAGTAGGGTGTCAGGATGAGTTCGCTCATCGACGTCCCTTTTGGTCAATAGCTGGTGGCCCGTCACGTATTGTCTTATACCTCTGACGTGCTAGTGGTTAAATCCACAGCCATAGTATTGACGAGTCTTTAGAGTCCACCACACTTTCAGTTACTAAAGCTTTCGGGCGAAACGCTGTAGAGGCCGTATGGAGATATGGCAGGGTCCGATCAGATACGTGCGGTATTGCACGGATCAGGATCGGACGGTTAGTACTAGAGGCCGTATAGATATATGGCAAGGTTCGATCGGATACGTGCGGTATTGCACGGATCAGGATCGAACGGATATTACTAGCCGGCTTTGGTTTAAGCCGGATCCTAGTGTAGTACAGTGTAGATTTTGTCTCATTGCATTTGTATCCGGACGGAATACAGATGCAGGTGTGTATGCACAGTATGGGGGTTTTCCTGTAATTTATTACGGGACCAGTTTTCTGGAGTTGCCAGTTTGCATTCCGTTCCGGCCGTTTTTCCTTTGTTCTTTCCCGGCCGGACTTTTTCGATGGAGGGGGTTATTTGCAAGTTTGCAAATAACACATTGTGGAGGGGTTTCTTGCAAATGTATTGATTATGATAGCATCTTTTTGATACCATTCTTTTCTATCATCATTTCTTGCTTTTGTGAGATTAGAAAGGATTTGAGGTTGATTTGATTTTGTGATCATGATGTTTAGGTTATGGTCACCCTTTCACTTTTACTACCATCACCTCCCTTCTTATTTTGGATTCATATTCTTTCCTCCACCATTCTAACATGATAAGGTTTCATTTGAGAAAAGAGAAGAAGTGAGTTTCATTTGTGAGAGTGTGGCATTCTTGATCTCATTTCATGCTAGAAAATGCAAGCACCATTTTTCTTATCTTGATTCCTCCATCATCTTCAAAGGCAACAAACCCCAAATGAGACATAGCCTCAACCCTACACATTCTACAGCATATCTTGGACGCGTCGGCCAGCCAACTTCGCGCCCGAGTTGCCTCGGTATTGAGGTGGGAGCCCGTAAAAGATGCAGGCGATGTGGTGCCCTTCCGGTAAGGAGGCGACGACCGGAGTTTCCGCAGGAGATCGAGATGACGACGAGAAGACCGAAGGACTCGGATCACTCGGTATATCTCTTCCCATCTTGTAGTTAGCTAGAACTAGTTTAATGGTCCGATCCGGGTGTTTAGTGCGCGGTGGTGCCGGTTTGCTAAGTTCGCAAAATTAAAGTTTATCACCGCTTCCGCATTTGGCCGTCGGATTGACGGCCGGGGCGCCGCCATGCACTTACAGTGGTATCAGAGCCTCGCCATTAACATAGTCTAGCTTTGTTTGATGTGTTTGCATTTCCGATCGACCAAAATTCCAAAAACCCGCGTTTTTCCTCACATCAGTTTTCTGTCGAAAATTTTTGAACTCCAAAAATTTTTCAGGTTGTAAAAAACTAATGTAGTGGAAATTATAAGACTGCTGTAAAAATTCAACGCAGTGAATCGATCACTGAAGCGCGGATCCGCGGCCAAACCCCCCCTTGGGCCGCGGTTCCGCCGCACATTGGTGTCCTCACTGTGTCCAATTTCTCCAGTGGGCTTCTGGGCTGTTTTTAGGGTTTTGGAATATTAAAATTGGGCCCAGAATTTCTGTGAGTGCTACAGTATTGCTTGGGGGCCCACTTGTTAATTATTTGATCGATCGGATATTTTAAACACATTTTTCACAGTATTTACATTATATCTGCGACCGTGAATGTCACTCGATCGGTAAATCCAGTCTAACTGCTATAGCCCGGTTAGACGGATTTGCGAACGTGATTTTCACGTTGATGTTTTGTGATTTTGCTGTGATGTTGCGGATCGGTCGTGGGGGATAGCCTGTTTGCAATGCTAGTACAGTTGTGCTACAGTATTGCTTGGGGGCCCACTTGTTAATTATTTGATCGATCGGATATTTTAAACACATTTTTCACAGTATTTACATTATATCTGCGACCGTGAATGTCACTCGATCGGTAAATCCAGTCTAATTGCTATAGCCCGGTTAGACGGATTTGCGAACGTGATTTTCACGTTGATGTTTTGTGATTTTGCTGTGATGTTGCGGATCGGTCGTGGGGGATAGCCTGTTTGCAATGCTAGTACAGTTGTGGTTGTATTATGTACATTTGATATTGCGGGGCGAGCGTCCGACATGTGGACTGCCGTCACTGCCTGATTGTATTATTCTTTTGGGGCACGACCTGGTTGCGGTCGATGTACCCGTTGTATGTATATTTTACTTTCTGTACTAGGATTACCCCGCGGAGGGGTGCACGGATAGCCGGGTTCTGGAGGGCAACAAGCCCGCATCTCATGGCATTGGGACGGAGGGGGCTGCACTCTAGAATTGGCGGGCTATTCGCCGCACTCGTAGGGGGTACAGGTTGACCCAGGAGGGGTGCCCAAGTTACCGGATTCCGTGAAGTGCTGAGTGGTCCATTCACGGCGCTGAAGGGGGCTGCCTCGCTTCAGGTTTTGGCGGGTAACTTGCCGCGCCCGTAGGGGTCTAGGATTTCATTGCACAGGCTATCCACACGACCAGGGGAACGTCGGGTTTCAGTAGTGGCTCTGTGAAACCCGGGGATTCCAGATATCTGTATTGTTCTGTGATGCTGTACATTTCTGTGATGTTGCATTTCTTATCACGCCTTGAGCGAATATAATATATTGGTATATATATTAGTAGATGTTGTATTTGTTTTACATCCGCGCTAGTCCAGTCCCCGCTCTGTCGTTAGTTAGCTAACCTAACGGGTAATGACGGGACCCAGTGGCGAATGCGGATAGCATATACGTACATCAGTATATTTTCGTTCTTTGTGGTGTGATCAATTGATGGGACTGCGTTGATTCGGATCAATGCAAGTTAAAACAAACCTATTCTGATGTTGTTGGAACACTTTTCAAAAAGCTGTTATTGCAAGGACGTTCACTTTTGTTTTGCATCGTGGTATTCATTTGGAATATCCTGCTCCTCAGTCGACGAGGCAAGGGCCGAGATCCCTTCACCGGGAGTGACCCCTTGGACAGAAGTTTGCGTCAGGGCATTAACTTCACTATAGCCGATTACTTTTGCTTTGCATCGTGGTATTCATTTGGAATATCCTGCACCCCATTCTACGGGGAAAGAGCCAAGATCCCTTCACCGGGAGTGACCTCTTTAGTAAAGG
Source organism: Agapanthus africanus (assembly GCA_030015575.1). Classification (NCBI taxonomy): domain Eukaryota; kingdom Viridiplantae; phylum Streptophyta; class Magnoliopsida; order Asparagales; family Amaryllidaceae; genus Agapanthus; species Agapanthus africanus. Next base: position 282,644,484 of record JASDDO010000004.1, on the reverse strand, counting down.
TTTTCGTCACTATATTTTCTAAAAAGCTATCAGTTCCTTCAACGATATCAAGTTCATTACGTTAAAGGTTTTCGCCAGAAACCATTCGTAGCCCTCCGTCGTTTCATATGGGTAGTCAATAGTATTCAAGCTGTGTTTGTTGGCCAAAGTCAAGGCACAGTGTTTGGTAGCTGTTGGTTATTCATATGCAGCATAGATAGATGCGTTGGTTTGGGGCAGTCGTATAGCCTTGTTGGCCAAAGTCAAGGGCTTGTACGGGTGGGCTCAAATTAACCTGGAGAATGACGGGCAGAACTTGACATGTGACTTATGATTTGTTGGCCAAAGTCAAGGTCATAAGAGCATGGGGTAAAAATCACATCGGGAGTTTCAAAAGAACTGAAACTTGCCAGATATACGCATACCTTCTGGAGTGTGATAGCGTGAGCGGATTCCGTCACGTTATCATGCAATGATAGTTGGATCCCGATTCCCACTGATGAGTTGGTTTACTCCTCGGGTGACCCCGACTAATTCTTCTTTCAGGTTTGGAGGAGAATTTGAGGTACAGTGGGAGGTTTCCAGATTAGATAAATTGGTAACCATTCTGATCTAGGTTAGAGTGCACGCTGAGTGTTTCTTTTCTCTCTCTCTTTGGCAGCGACCATTGACCCGACCCTAAGACTATGACTCAGTGACCAAGTTGACCGAACCTTCTTAACACTGGCTTTTGGATTGTCAGAGTCGCTAACCTCATTGCCACTCCTACTTTTACTCTTTTCTCCAGGACACCCCGTATTACTACGAACGTCCACTTCCATTGGACAAAACCATCGTATGGTTAGATACGAACTCGAAGGAATTTATTCGAGGATGGTTTCCGGTTCTGGAGAAAACGAATAGGACTATTCAGTTGTCTTTTCTTTTCACCTTCTCTCAGGTTGCGAGTACTCCTTGGTTTAGGAGTAGTACACCTATTACGCAAATTGGATAGTCTTCTTCCAAACCTTAGGCTGGTGCCGACCGGTAGGGAATGAAGAAAACCAATTAGCCTAAACGGTGTACAGAAGGTATTAAGTTAAGACAAAGAAAGGGATTAGTAAGAGGGCAAAGAAAATTGCGACTGCCATTCACGACCAAACCAAGTATTTCTTCGCCAATCCTAAATCACCTTTGTATTTCTCCAGGACACTCCGTATCACTACGAAGATCCCAGTTTATTGGATAATCCATCGTATGGTTATATACGAACTCGAAAGGAACTTGTTCCAGTTCGGGGATGGATCCTGGTTCAGGAGAAATAGGAATAAAGTACATTCAGGTGTCTTTTATCTTCACCTTCTCTCGCGTTGCGAGTGCTCCTAGGATTATGACAGTACACCCTTTATGCTTATTGGATAGTCTTCTTCCAAACCATAGGCTGGTGCCGAACGGTAGGGAAGGAAGAAAACCATTTGGCTTAAAGGGGTGTACAGAAGGTAATGACTAAAGACATATAAAGGGATTTGGAGAGATGGCAAAGAATTATACGGTTATAGTTGTGAATCTGGATAATGGTAGAGGCATTACTAGGATTACCAGGATACCCCATCGAAACATTTCAATGTTTCAGTTCAGCTGTGTACTGTTAAAAGAAAACTGATTTCCCGATTGGACACTTGCTCCAGGGTATGTATTTACCAGGTTTGATTCTCACATCTGTATGGTTTTACAGATGATGAGTGGGAGTAAGTTATTGGGAATAGGGTAATCATCCTCATTATATCGGGATTCGTTGTAATCAGTGATATTTGAGGAGATCATCTGGGCTGTTTGCCGGTCGGCAAATATTTGGTTTTGAATATCCGCTGTTGTGCACCAATTTCAAATTGATATATCTGTACGTCTATTTTCATAGAGTGAGATATACCTTTTGATATTATGTCGATGACATTTACCTATATCAGTGGATGGTTAGGTAAGGATCATTAAACAACGGTGTAATTCTTCTTAACCATAAGTACAGTTTTCAACCTACGACACACAGTGAAAGAGTTGTTAGACTCAGCGGACTTATACAGAGTATTGTATGTTGTCCAGTGTCCATTAGGACAGAGGGGTTGGTCCTCATACTATATTCTGTTTACTTTTAACTTCTCTAGTTCTTAGACATGTGTTTCGTAGAAACACAGAGTCTAAGTTTTGAGGAGTTATAGGTATTTGAATAGAGTAGAGAACCAGGTGTAGCAAGTATCGGGATTCTTCAAAGTGATCGAAGATGTAGATACTTGTGTATGGTATTCAGTTGATAGTAATGATAAAGAGAAATTACTTCTCTTTCAGGTTACTCATAATTGGAAGCATTCCTAAGTTGAGTAACGCTGATCGGACTCTCTCCATTTAGTTGACATGCACTGGAGACAGCTGCATGATTTGAATCTGGTTAAATTAAATCAGTGCCTCTGGTTCTATATTGGATGTAGAACAGTTCATATCTTAACGTTGTTAAGGTACGGGGAGTTGTCCGGCTTATGATTAAAACCAGACACTGGACAACTCAAGGCACGTTTCTGTAATGGCTGTTTGTGGGTTGACCCAGGCTATGACGAGGGTTGACTTTCTACCATCTGGCAGATCAATAGAAATATTGTTCTAGACTCGCCACAGTTTTATTAAAAATGGATTTTTTCAAAACAGTAGTGGGAGTATGGTAGAACTGGAAGTGATTCCAGAACCGCAAACGATTACTGAAGATTTGATAAGGAACCTGAAGATTCAATCTGATTTGACATTCCATTGGCCACTCCGCAGATAAGATGGGTAACTACAGGCACCCGAGAGGTACTCCGGTAGCCTCAAGGACGGTGACAGGGAAGTTCTTGTTTACCCACACTTGCCATTGTTGTTGTTCCAGGCTGCGAGACCCGGCAGGAGGATGAGTATAGCGTCGTTCTAAACTAGCTTTAGAAGTGCACGTCTATATGACTCTGCCAGAGGGTTGTCGTAGTCAGTGGGAGCAGCGGAAGCATTGGTGGACATCAGGCTTATGTCTATTTATAGACTAAAGCAGATGTAGTGGAGATAGATCATCTGTTTCTGATGTGACAGTCATAGGTTTGACGTCATCAGAATAGGGGATGGATCTGTTGAGAAGGTAGTAGGGTGTGATATCCTAGTATTTGGATGACATACACAGGGTAGGAAAAGAAACTCCTATACTACGATCGGTTATACTTTGGTCGTCACACAGTGGTTTCTCCACAAGGGACTTGGACATTATATCAGATATACTGGTTACTAGATCTATGGTTTTTAGATCTAGATTTGGGTGGTTTCCCAATCAGGGTACTTTAACAGCATTCTAAGAGTATTTAGAATGGACGACTCCTGGCACGGTAGTGTACCTGCAGGTGATGGAGTCACCCTCTCTAAAGGTGTCTTATAGACTAAAGTAGAGAGGGATGTGCATGATTGGCAGATCACTTGCTTAGGCAATTGAGTCAATCATGAGATGTCAAGTACCACACCAGATGTTGTTCTTGCACTAGATGCAATAGGTTGACATTGATCCAATCCTGGAGAAACAGTCGGAAGCAGTTTTAGAACATAAGTGAATGTTCTAGGGATATGATAACGGCTGCCTCCTTTAGGAGACGATTATCATTCCAGGCTTCCAAGGTGACATGGACGACAAGGAGGTTTTCAGAGTTATAGTTTTCCTTCTGACGAGGGGCAGTATTTTGGACAGGTGGTACAAGGCAATACTGAGGATGGCATGGCGCAGGATACTGATTAAGTTCAGTTGACGATACAGTCTAAGAAGTTTGGATTTGGAGTTCATTTATGAGCTAGGTCCCATCAGACATCCAGACATTCTAAGACAGGTATTGCTCATTTCGGGAGATGGCTTTCTCCGCGAACTTGAGATATAGAGAGACATAGAAAGAAACATCTAAGCGGATCCACTCACTGAGGCTATTCCTCGAACGCAATAGTTTCGCAAACGAGTTTTGTGAGACTGACTAGTAGGGGAGTTGGGTGTTCGGTATCACACGGGCTGTGAGTATGCGACATCGCAATAATTAGCCTTGAGTGCAAGTGGGAGATTGTTGGAGATAGTGCCCTCAGAGTCAATTATTGGGTCACAGTCACATGATTGCAATGATTGAGGGAGGACCTATCCCGGGAGGACATTCTTACTCGAGATGATAGTACGCTATCTGGTTTACCTTTATCATCGTGTACTGCTTTAGGTGACCTGACAGGTCGCTATTGCACGTTGATAGAGCCTCTAGGATTCTTGCTTGACTGCCAGCAGTATGAGGGCGATCATATAAGTGAGAGCTGGAGTCTATAAGCACATCCTTAAAAGGTCCCTAGTCGTGGGAGTTTCGAGACAGGGCATCGATTCTCCAGAGTAGACTAGTGTATACAGTCGAGACCCCGACGAGGGGCGGTGGCCGGTCTCACAAGCCACTGGTGTCAGTTGGTTCACCTAAGATGTATACAGGTGCTCATTGGGTTATGAGTACACCGGACAGGACTCGCCGGGAACATGCTAGTTGGTCTTATACCTGACGTCAGATAGCAGTTTCCAGGTGACATGTGTACAGGTTAGTTCATCGACCTGGGGATCGTCATTTGTCTCGTGTGAGTTCCCACTGTGCTTTGATTACTACCCTACCACGGCTCAAAGGAGTCGTGAAAACAGGTTTTAGTTGGGTACAGTCCCGAGCCACATGGAGGCAGTGAGCGGATCTTCAGGGGTTCGTCTCTCCCGGTATTGGGGGTGAGGTCGCGCTGTGTCTAGGAGAGCCATTACACGAAGTCCTTGGCCAAGGCAGGAGATTTACTGGTAGGTATTCCAGTAGTATCTCAGGATGTTCTGGGCTACACTCCGACACGACTTGTACCGCTTTTGGGGGTCTGACTTTTACCAACCCCCTAGGCCCGACATGCGATGCTCATAGACGAACGGACCGGACTGTACGGATATTGTCACTGACAGGCTCAGTAGGGTGTCAGGATGAGTTCGCTCATCGACGTCCCTTTTGGTCAATAGTTGGTGGCCCGTCACGTATTGGCTTATACCTCTGACGTGCTAGTGGTTAAATCCACAGCCATAGTATTGACGAGTCTTTAGAGTCCACCACACTTTCAGTTACTCAAGCTTTCGGGCGAAACGCTGTAGAGGCCGTATGGAGATATGGCAGGGTCCGATCAAATACGTGCGGTATTGCACGGATCAGGATCGGACGGTTAGTACTAGAGGCCGTATAGATATATGGCAAGGTTCGATCGGATACGTGCGGTATTGCACGGATCAGGATCGAACGGATATTACTAGCCGGCTTTGGTTTAAGCCGGATCCTAGTGTAGTACAGTGTAGATTTTGTCTCATTGCATTTGTATCCGGACGGAATACAGATGCAGGTGTGTATGCACAGTATGGGGGTTTTCCTGTAATTTATTACGGGACCAGTTTTCGGGAGTTGCCAGTTTGCATTCCGTTCCGGCCGTTTTTCCTTTGTTCTTTCCCGGCCGGACTTTTTCGATGGAGGGGGTTATTTGCAAGTTTGCAAATAACACATTGTGGAGGGGTTTCTTGCAAATGTATTGATTATGATAGCATCTTTTTGATACCATTCTTTTCTATCATCATTTCTTGCTTTTGTGAGATTAGAAAGGATTTGAGGTTGATTTGATTTTGTGATCATGATGTTTAGGTTATGGTCACCCTTTCACTTTTACTACCATCACCTCCCTTCTTATTTTGGATTCATATTCTTTCCTCCACCATTCTAACATGATAAGGTTTCAATTGAGAAAAGAGAAGAAGTGAGTTTCATTTGTGAGAGTGTGGCATTCTTGATCTCATTTCATGCTAGAAAATGCAAGCACCATTTTTCTTATCTTGATTCCTCCATCATCTTCAAAGGCAACAAACCCCAAATGAGACATAGCCTCAACCCTACACATTCTACAGCATATCTTGGACGCGTCGGCCAGCCAACTTCGCGCCCGAGTTGCCTCGGTATTGAGGTGGGAGCCCGTAAAAGATGCAGGCGATGTGGTGCCCTTCCGGCAAGGAGGCGACGACCGGAGTTTCCGCAGGAGATCGGGATGACGACGAGAAGACCGGAGGACTCGGATCACTCGGTATATCTCTTCCCATCTTGTAGTTAGCTAGAACTAGTTTAATGGTCCGATCCGGGTGTTTAGTGCGCGGTGGTGCCGGTTTGCTAAGTTCGCAAAATTAAAGTTTATCACCGCTTCCGCATTTGGCCGTCGGATTGACGGCCGGGGCGCCGCCGTGCACTTACAGACAGTACCCAAAAGCCACCATTTTGCACGCCCACTTGGACGTGGTAAGGTGGAAATCAAAGCACAGTGGGAATCACACAAGACTCTATGACGATCTCGGGTCTACAGACTACCCTGTACCAGTGTCACCGGAGAACTGCCATCTGACGTGTGGTATATCACCATCTGGGAGTTCTCGGTGAGTCCGTCCAGTGTACCCAGTCTCCACTGAGCACCCGTACACCATCTCTGATGTCAAACACCGATGGATATGGGATCATCCATCGCCCATCATATGGGTCAAGATGCGTATACGCTAGTCTACTCTGGTGTATCGATGCCCTGTCTCGATATACCCTCGACTAGGAACAGTTATAGGATGTACTCATCGACTACTATGGCCCCACTAGTATGATCTCATCATAATCCCAGTAGTCGAGTACAGATCCTAAGGGCTTTATCAACATGTGAGAGTAAGACAGTAAACCAATACAAGTCAACATGTTAAGATAAAGTGAAACCAAATAGCATACTATCATGACGAGCAAGAAATTCCTCTCTGTATATATCCAAGCATCCATCATAATATACATCATATGTACAACAATGGCCTCTAGGGCATATACATAACTAACAATCTCCCACTTGCACTGAGGCCAGCTGCTGTAGTATCTCATACCTAGCATCCCGAATAATCTCTCAAACTGTATCTGGGGAATGGCTTTCGTGAGTGGATCCGCAGTGTTGTCCTTCGTATCTACTCTCCTGACCTCGATCTCCCGGCGATCAACTATCTCCCTGATCAGGTGATACCGCCTCAGAATATGTCTGGATTTCTGATGGGATCTGGGTTCCTTGGCCAAAGCCACAGCTCCATTGTTATCGCAATACAGAGGTATTGGATGTTCAATGGATGGAACCACACCAAGTTCAGTGATGAACTTCTTCATCCAGACAGCCTCTTTGGCAGCATCGTTGGCAGCGATGTATTCAGCCTCCATCGTCGAGTCTGCAACGATATCCTGTTTGGAACTCTTCCAACATACATCCCCCTCCATTGAGGGTAAAGACAAATCCCGAGTGCGACTTAGAGTCGTCCTTATCACTTTGGAAGCTGGAATCGGTAATGGACTCCACCCGGAGTTCTCCGTTACCATACACCAAGAACATGTCTCTAGTCCTTCGCAAGTGCTTGAGAATGTTCTTCACAGCTGTCCAGTGACTCTCTCCAGGATCTGCTTGATACCGACTCACTACACTCAGTGAGTATGCTACATCAGGTTTGGTACATAGCATCGCATACATGATAGAGCCTACTGCCGAAGCATAGGGTATCCCTTGCATGCGAGCTCTCTCCAAATCAGTCTTGGGAGACATCTCTTTGGAGAGAGTGAGTCTAGAGATCATGGGTTGGTTCCCACGCTTGGATTCTTCCATACTAAACCTCTTTAGTATGGTGTCAATGTTTCTGAATTGGTACAATCCCAGTATCCTTTTGGATCTATCTCTATAGATCCTAATCCCCAATATGCATGAGGCATCACCTAGATCTTTCATTGAGAATCTTTGTGATAAGAAGAACTTGACTGATTGCAGCATAGGAATATCATTTCCTATCAAGAGTATGTCATCCACGTACAATACGAGGAAGACAACCTTACTCTCTGCTACCTTCTTATAGATACAAGGTTCATCTATGTTTTTGATGAAGTCAAACTCTTTGACTACTACATCAAAACAGATGTTCCAACTCCGCGATACTTGGTTTAACCCATAAATGGATTTAAGCAGTTTGCACACTTTTCTGCTGCTCCCACTATCTACGAAGCCCTCTGGCTGAGTCATGTACACGCACTCTTCTAAATCACCATTTAGAAAGGTGGTCTTAACATCCATTTGCCAGATTTCGTAGTCATGGTATGCAGCAATGGCAAGTAAGATCCGGATGGACTTAAGCATAGCCACTGGAGAAAAGGTTTCGTCATAATCCACACCTGGTCGTTGACGAAATCCCTTTGCTACAAGTCTAGCTTTGAAAGTCTCAACTTTTCCATTTACACCAAATTTCCTTTTAAAAATCCACTTGCTCCCAATGGGTTTTACCCCTTCAGGAGCATTTTCCAAAATCCATACTTTATTGGTGTACATGGATTCCATCTCAGATCGCATTGCATCCAGCCATTTCACAGAGTCACCACTCGTGATGGCCTGCTCGAAACTAGTCGGGTCATCATCTTCCATGATGCAGTCCTCGCTTCCACCATCAATGAGAAAACCGTAGTATCTCTCAGGTGGACGAGAACCCTACTAGATCGGCGGAGAGGCTGGGGTTCGTCGGGTACTACTGAATCCTCTGGTTCTACTAAATCTTCAGTTGCAATTTGTGTTTCTGGAACCTCTTCCAGCTCTACCTCTTTGCCACTAATTCCTTTTGCAAGAAATTCCTTTTCCAAAAAGGTGGCATGTTGAGCAACAAACACTTTTTGTTACTCAGCGTGGTAGAAAAAATATCCTTGAGAATTCTTTGGATATCCTACAAATTTGCAAAGAACTGATCGTGCCTCGAGTTTGTCCGGATTTTGTCTTTTGACATAGGCCGGACAACCCCATATCTTAACTCGTTTAAAATATGGTCTCTTCCCACTCCATATCTCATATGGTGTGGTAGGTACAGATTTAGACGGAACTAGATTCAATATGTATATGGCTGTCTCAAGCGCATACCCCCAAAAGAAAATAGGTAACTCGGCATCGCTCATCATAGATCGCACCATATCTAATAGGATCCGATTCCTTCATTCCGATACACCGTTGTGCTGTGGTGTATAAGGAGGAGTAAGCTGAGAGAGAATCCCATTCTCTTTTAGATAATCTAGGAACTCATTGCTTAAGTATTCTCCTCCTCGATCAGATCGAAGGATCTTAATACTTTTGCCCGTTTATTTTTCTACTTCGTGCTTATATTCTCTGAATTTCTCAAAAGCTTCAGACTTGTGTTTCAACAGGAACACATGCCCGTATCTAGAAAGACCGTCAGTGAATGTAATGAAGTAGGAAGAACCGTTCCTGGCATGCCTAGACATGGGACCGCATACATCACTATGTACCAGTCCTAAGAGTTCGGTAACTCTTTCTCCGTGTCCACTAAACGGAGCTTCGGTCATTTTTCCTTTGAGACATGAATGGCAGGTATCATAAGATGAAAATTCGAATGAATTCAAATATCCATTTTTATGTAACTTAGCTAGTCGTGTCGCATTGATATGACCAAGTCTACAATGCCACAAGAAGGATTCGTTCATTTCTGAACTTTTCCTTTTGTGTGTGTTTTGTATATTGAGGACTGTACTGATTTAGAATGAATATGCCATTATGTAACGAGCCTGATGCAATCAACTTTTGATCTAAGAATATGTTCATAACATTATCCTTTACTACAAAATTATATCCTTCTTTACTTAATAAAGAAACTGATATAATGTTGCATATCATGTTCGGTATATAATAGCACTCATTTAGAATCAGTGTATTACGGCTTGGCAATACAAGGTGATATTCGCCAACTGCTTTGGCTGCAATACTTTCACCGTTCCCTACTTGAACGGAATAATCACCTTTTCCCAGTTCTCTACCTTTACGTAGCCCATGTAACAATTTACATGTGTGGGATCCTGATCCAGTATCTAATACCCAAGACGTAGGGTGAACTGAGAAACAGTTCTCAATAACTAACACACCTGAAGAAGATGCATCAACATGCATGTTCTTTTGGGCGGTGTGAGAATCCAGATATTCTCCTGTTTCCTGTTCAGTCTTATAACTCTTATAAGAAAGAACGGGTCCAACGTTCCCCTGCTCAGTATAATAAGTGGGTTCAGTCAATACATCCATATTATTATCTTGATTATGGCCTGACATGGTCGCTACCTGGAGAGAGAGAGAGAAGAAAACACTTTAGCGTATGCTCTTGCAAGATTAGATTGGTTATTATCTTATCTAATCAGGATGTCTCCCACTGTTTTTATCAAATATACCTTCAAACCCTAAAAGGTAAGATTATCCAGGATTAATTACACCCTACAATTTCGTCGATCTTTCAGCTAGATCAGTGTCGGTACTTGAGGGAGGTTCCACGTGCTTTCGCACGGACCTAATTAAAGTAAACCTCGTTTTCCCAGAGGCGTAACATCGTTAACACTTTTCTAGACACCTACTTGATCGACTAATTGTCCTGTGTAAAACTCTCCCAGGAGTAACTCTTACTCGCAGTGGGTATCGGGATCCAACTACTCATAGAAGGTATGCAATCTCATTGCAAATTTCAACACTTGAAATTCCCGATAATATTTTGCCCCTAGCGATCTAGGACCTTGACTAAGTCAACAAATCATAAATCGCAAGTCAAGTTCAACCCGTACATTTCCCGATTGAATTAAACCCACCCGTACGACCCTTGACTGAGTCAACAAGGCCATGCGAATACCCTAATCCAATCACATCTCATGTTTTAGCAGATAAACACTACTTAGCTACCGTACACTACGCCTTGACTAAGTCAACAAACATAGCACGAATACTAAATAATATCAATCTGAAATGACGGAGGGCTACGCAGGTTTTTCATAAAAACCATGAGCGTAATGAACTTGTGAAATTTTGAAATGGAGTGTTTTTGAGGCTTTCATTAGTTTTGCTAATGAGGTCACTCCCGGTGAAGAGATCTCGGCTCTTTCCTCATCGAATAAGGTGCAGGACATATCATATATATCACTGTGCAAAGCAAAACTCTAAAAGCAATCAAAAGACAAACCGAGTTTTGTAGCATCTTCCAGTTTCGCTAAAGAGGTCACTCCCGGTGAAGGGATCTCGGCTTTTTCCTCATCGAATAAGGTGCAGGGTATATCATATATACCGCTATGCAAAGAAAAACTGTAGCTATCCTTTTTATAAAGTTTTGATTCTACAACATCTTTTAGGTTTCTTTTCTTTTTATTAATCTCATTAATAAAAAAATCCCATCAGCTTATGCTTCCTAAGCATCACAGATAAATACGACGTACACTTATGCCATTTGCATTCGCCTCGATGTCCCCTCGTACACCGTTAGGTTAGGTAACTAACGACAGAGCAGGGCAGGGCTAGTGCGGGTGTAAAACATAAGTAACGTCTATATAATATATCATATATACTATATACTGTATCCATCACAACATATCAAATGATCACATCACAGATATCGCAGCAGAAACATAGATATAATGTGAGATATACTAGGACGTCTGTATTTAGTATTTAGCCAACAATAGAAAATACGGATTCCACAGTCGCGATGAATAGCCAAGCCCACACCCTGGACCCCTACGAGAGCGGAAAGCGACCCTACCAATTCTGAAGTTTAGGAGACCCGGTCTCGACTCCTCGAGATGGCCTCCCACTGAACCCCAGAACCCGGTCACCTGTGCTCCCCTTCTTGGGTACATCCTAATGCGGAAAAGTAAATAATATACAACACTGGTGGCATCAACCTCAACCCGGAAGTGCCCTAAATAAAAGAATATTACATTACATTTGAATTTACGTGAATGAAAATATAAAACTCTCATCTCACATAAAACCCCCGGCTATTCAATCGCGACAATCCTACACATCATATCTCAGCAACACATAATATCTCATATCATCAACGTAAGTAAGTATGCATACACCGATCGTCATCGATGTATAGCAACGACAACCGGCAATACAACTACATACTACACTTACGGTCACAGAAAAGAAAGTGTAAAACTACAATATTTGGAATCCACAATCACTTTAGGCATCGTAAATCCGAAATATCACATACTTCGCATTTCATGCCTAACTCTATGAATTCCACATATTGTATCACAATCCAGATAAATAGACAGTATTAAACTTTTCGAACAGATAATCAAATACCCAAAATTTCCTAAACTGCTCAACACTTGAGCGGAGTTCAAATAATCCGGAGTGTGCCACAGTAGTAGCGGTCCAGCCGTAGAAGGGTCAAGCCAACGCCTCACATGTGGCACGTCGTACTGCCCCAAACCCGAAAGTTCAAAAGGCAGTTCAAGACGGTCACATAATCGAGTTAAGGTTTGTTGTCTTCTAGAGGGTCCACCACAAAACTTGCACGCATTTGCGAAAGATTTAAACTCGAGAAAAGATTCAACACTTGAAATTTTTTTGTGTCGGGAAAATTGAGTTAATGATATCCGTTCGAACATTTTAACAGATTCTAAATATCCGGAAATAATAACGAATTTAAATTTTCCGATCGAATCTACGATTACAAAACAAACCCTAGAATTCTCAACACTTGAGTCCGATTAAAAATACCCATAAAAATTAAATCACAGAAAGAGGAATAACAGTGCAAAAACTAGTCCTTAATTCCTCAATACTGCCGCGGTTCCGCGGCCCAAGCTTGGTACGGCCGCGGTTCCGCGGCGGTTTGTACGGAACAGGGGCTCGTTTTTCACATAAGTGCTTATTTTTTCCTGCTGATATTTATAGGTATTTTTAATTCAGAAAAATCCCAGATTTTGAAAAATATCCAGAGAGGGGGTTAACTTTGTCGGTTCGGGTTCGATCGGAGTTTTAATTTCGTAAACACGTCGCCTAATACTCTAGCTTGGCTCTGATACCACTGTAGGGTTCCAAGGCACACTTGTGAAGGTTCATAAAGCATTAAACATGCCCGAATAAAATTTTACATGTGCTGAACAACCCAAACACGGGATCTTTGCTAGAATATTAGGGTTTAGCATACAAGATAACATCTTTAAAACTAAGTGTGAGGGATTACAACCTTTGTAGTCCGCTCCTTCGCTTCACAAGCTCCGAGTAGAAGTCTCTTCGCCGCGATCCACGATCTCCCGGACTGAAGAGAGGCTCCACAACTCGAACGATCCATGCTAGCTTGAAGTGTTCCGTTTCTCCGATGATCTACGTCGAAGTTGCTATAACCCAAGCTTTCTCACTCTAAAGAGATGAACACCCTAATTTAATGGGCTAGATTACATGAGGATGATGGAGTAGTATTTATGCTATCTTTTTAATTCACTTTCTCACAAGAAATCATCACAAAAAGAATTTCTAGTGAGCTCTCTCTCAAAAACTAAAGAGAGAAGAAGATGAAGAATGAAAAGAATAATCCTTTTGTGATGAATAGTAGTCAAGAATATATGATTGATTAGAGAACCATGGTCAAGGATGAGAGGCTAAAACTTGTAGAGAATTAACTAGAGTTAGGGTTTGGTTAGCTTAAGGATAAGTATCAACCATAATATCTTAACCAAGACAAAATAGAATCCTTCTAGAATGAACAAGAAGGAGCTAACCCTAATCAAACCCTAATCCCTTTTTATCATCTTTAAACATGTTTTATAATAAATCATATCATGTCACAATAATATATATCACATATATATTATATATTTGCAACAAAAGAAAGTAATACAATTAACATATATCGCATATATATCAATGTATTAATCCGGTGAGAAAATGAAATAATAAAGCGAGCCAATATTAGATAATGTAATACAATATATCATATATATCATTATACATTAAATCATCGAATCAATACCTGATCCAACGATCCGGCTATATCGAATATAACCGACCAATATATCATGTACCGATTCATCGAATCAACACTTGATCCGATGTCCCGATTCATATCTAAATATCGTGAGAATATAATACGGTATCTCATATTGCATTATCCTCGGTCCTGCACATATCACATATGTGCCTCTACTCCGTTTTGCCTGAGCCAAGAAACCTCTGTGTAGGACTCTAAAGAATCGTCAATACGCCGGTAGCAGGTGATGATCATATCAAACACCCACAAGCTGCAAGCGGTCAGCTAAACGTAACAGCCACCCAGGTATTGAGCGATCAGAAGATCAACAAGCTAGCCTGTCAGTTCTCCTGTGAATCCAATCAGTAACACTCCCGTACAGTCCGGTTTGTTCGTCTGATATGTCGCATATCAAGTCTAGGGGTGGTATACGTCAGACCCCAGTAACCGATAAGTCGTGTCGATGTGAGGCTCATAACAGGCCGAGAAACTACTAGTAACACTTACCATTATATCTCTATATCAGCCCTGGCCAGGGACTTCCAGTTATAGCCAATCGAACACAGCACAACATCAACTCCCTATACCGGGAGAGACGAATCCCCTCCTATCGCTCATTGCCTCCATGTGATTCGGGACTGTACCCAAAAGCCACCGTTTTGCATGCCCTCTTGGACGTGGTAAGGTGGAAATCAAAGCACAATGGGAATCACACAAGACTCTATGACGATCTCGGGTTTACAGACTGCCCTGTACCAGTGTTACCGGAGAACTGCCATCTGACGTGTGGTATATCACCATCTGGGAGTTCTCGGCGAGTCCGTCCAGTGTACCCAGTCTCCACTGAGCACCCATACACCATCTCTGATGTCAAACACCGATGGATATGGGATCATCCATCGCCCATCATATGGGTCAAGATGCGTATACGCTAGTCTACTCTGGTGTATCGATGCCCTGTCTCGATATACCCTCGACTAGGAACAATTATAGGATGTACTCATCGACTACTATGGCCCCACTAGTATGATCTCATCATAATCCCAGTAGTCGAGTACAGATCCTAAGGGCTTTATCAACATGTGAGAGTAAGACAGTAAACCAATACAAGTCAACATGTTAAGATAAAGTGAAACCAAATAGCATACTATCATGACGAGCAAGAAAGTCCTCTCTGTATATATCCAAGCATCCATCATAATATACATCATATGTACAATAATGGCCTCTAGGGCATATACATAACTAACACGATCAGAAGATCAACAAGCAAGCCTACTCATACTTCTACGAATCCAATAAGTAACACTACCGTACAGTTCGGTCTCTTCGTCTGATATGTCGTATATCACAGCCTGGGGGTGGTATAACGTTAGACCCTAATAGCTTGATAAGTCATGCCGATGCTGTTAGTTATATGTATGCCCTAGAGGCCATTATTGTACATATGATGTATATTATAGTGGATGTTTAGACATACATATGGAGGACTTTCTTGCTCAACATGATAGTATGCTATCTGGTTACTCTTTATCTTAACATGTACAATGATTGTCTCTATGTTACATGTTGATAAAGCCCTTAGGATGAGTACTTGACTACCAGGATTATGATGCAGATCATACCAGTGGGGACAGGGTAGTCGGCAAGTACATCCTTTAAATGTTCCTAGTCGTAGGTGTATCGAGACAGCGTGTAGCTTATCAACCCATGTAGATGGGCGATGGATGATCCCATATCCATTAGTGTTTGACACCAGAGATGGTATACGGGTGCTCAGTGGAGATTGGGTACACTAAACGGACTCGCCGAGAACTCCTAGATGGTATTATACCTATCGTCAGATAGCAGTTCTCTGGTGACACTGGTACAAGTTAGTCAGTAGACCCGAGATCGTCATAGAGTCTTGTGTGATTCCTACTGTGCTTTGATTTTCACCTTACCACGTTCAAGAAAACGTGCAAAATGGTGGCTTTTGGGTACAGTCCCGAATCACATGGAGGCAATGAGCGATAGGAGGGGTTTCGTCTCTCCCGGTATTGAGAGTTGATGTTGCGCTGTGCTCGATTGGCTATAACAGAAAGTCCCTGGCCAGGGCTGCTTCAGAGATATACTGGTAAGTGTTATCAGTAGTTTCTCGACCCGTTATGAGCCTCACATCGGCATGACTTATCGAGTTACTGGGGTCTGACGTTTACCACCCCTAGACGAGATATGCAACATATCAGACGAAGAGACCGGACTGTACGGTAGTGTTACTGATTGGATTCGCAGGAGTATGAGCAGGCATGCTTGTTGATCTTTTGATCGCTCAATACCTGGGTGGCCGTTACGTTTAGCAGACCGCTTGCAGCTTGTGGGTGTTTGATATGATCATCACCTGCTGCCGGCGTATTGATGATTCTTTAGAGTCCTACACAAAGGTTTCCTGGCTCAAGAGAAACGGAGTAGGAGCACGTATGTGATATGTGCGGCACCGAGATTAATGCGCATATGTGATACCGCATTCCATTCTCGAGATATGTAAGATCGGTCGGTTATATGTGATATAGCAGGGTTATAGAATCAAGTGTTGATTCGATAAGTTGTTGCATTTGATATTAATTGGTTATATGTGATATAGCCGGATTATTAAGTCAAGTGTTGATTTAATAATCTAATGTATAATTATATATTTGATATATTAATTTACATTAACTAGTATTAGCTCACTTAAGATTTCTTTTCTCACTAGTTTTGTGCACATTGTATATATGTGATATATATATATATACAAGTTTTTGTGTCATGCTTGATGATACATGCAAGATGGGTGTATGAGACACACATATGCTTATGATGATAATTAGGGTTTTTATTTATTTTGGCATTTACAAAATGGTGGGATTTTGTCATGGCTAGTAGCTTGTTGAAGCTTGTATTGTTCATTGACCAAGTCAACTCTTTTGTTTTGCCTAAGATATTTATCAACCTAACCAATTATCCTAACCATGGTTATGTCTCTACAAAGGTTAAGTATATGATACTAAACTCACACATGGTTCTCATTATCCACTTTATTTTATCATGAGAGTTTTCTTCTTCTTCTTCCTCAAAGCTTTCTAACTTCAATGGAGATGATGGAAAATGAGTGAGAAAATTATTTCTAAAGTGAGCAAAATTCCTACTTCATCATCCTCTACTAGTAGCCATTTAGTTTAAGGTGTTTGCTTCACTAATTCTACAATTAGTGAAGGGGTAGCTTGGGTTACTGTCTCCTCGACGTAGATCATCTTCGGCCTCGAAGACTTCGATGCAAGCTTGTTCATTTCTTCATGGGAGCCTCTATAGAGTCCGGGAGTTCATGATCGCAGCGAAGGGACTACTATACAGAGCTATTGAAGTGAAGGACCGGTCTACAAAGGTTGTATTTCTTATTCACTTTAGTTGCAAAGTTGTTTGCATATCGATTTGTCGCATTTTCTAGTATACGATTCTAGGTTAGGGTTAGCTAGTACGGCTAAAATTCTAATTTGGCATGGAAGATTCCTCCCGAAACTTTGCTACCATGCTAGACAACCCTGCAGTGGTATCAGAGCCATGCTAGAAAATTAGACAATATTTGTTAGATTACGAAACCGAAACGACTCCGAAACCTGAAACACAAAAATGTAGTTTCTGACGATTTTCAAAAGTCTTCAAAATTTTTTTAAAACGACTGCAGAATGTTATATGAGATATAACATGAACACGGACGAAAATTGAAGCAATTTTAGCAAACTTTGGCCGGCCACATGAGGCTAAAATCCGGCCTGCTCAGTTGGATAGGCAGTTCTGGGCTTCAATTTTTGTCTCTGTTCCAGTCTCTGGGTTTTGATATTTCAGGTGTTGTTTGTTTTTGCTAAGTTTGCATGTGATGTGATCTTACACTATAAGCAATTCGGAGTGTTTCGTATTCGTAGTTTTAACATTGTTTCGAGAATTCACATGTTGTCTAGACGAAGTTAAAAAGTTCGATCGAATGTCAAAAACCTATTTTTCCATGTTTAACGTATTCGGAAAATCATGCAAGTAATTCTGTGAACCCTCTAAAAGAATGAAACCCTAACTCGACATAATGACCATGGAAACACTTTCGAATCTTAGGGTTTGTGGCAGCTCCGTGGTGCCATTAATGAGGCTGGGGTCTGCCCTTCTACAGCTGGTGCATAGGTACCATGGCATGTTCTAGGTATTATTGAACTGTGCTTAAGTGTTGAGCTGTCGTGGAATTGTGGGACTTTGATGAATCGATCGAAAAGTTTAACGTCGTCCGGATATCATGTGATGGGATAAAATACTTGGAATCCTCAAGAAAACTAATTTGAATTTTATATTTCTAGCAATTTAGTCTCATTGATTGGTTGCCACGGGATTTTGATGTGATCAAAAGTCCGTCGCAATCACGTAGCGTACGCGGATACTCGCCGTGTAACCTTATTAGATAGCCATGTCCCATAGCCCCGACCAAGTGACTGTAGGAGAATCCCGTCCCCAAAAGTATCCGTTCCGGTGCTCGCGGCCGCGGTGTTCCGCCTTAGTACACTTCGTCGACGGCATCGGGGGGGTGCGGCCGTCTACTAAAGTTTCTGATGAGAATTCGATCAGGTTGTCGGGAATCTTGTTGAATTGCCCGACTTGATATTAAAAAGTGTTTTCAATATCGAGACTAAAATGCGGGTTTTATAATTGTTAGGCATGCGATGTCTAAGGAATTTATTTGGTTAGGCATGAAATCCGGAATATGAGATATTTCGGGTTTATGATGTCTAAGGGGGTTGCGGATTCCAATTGTTGTAGTTTTCACTTTCTTTTCTGCGATCGTAAGTGTAATATGTGGTGTATCGCCGGTTTCGTTACTATATGTCAACGACAATTGGGATATGCATATTTACTTACGTTGATGACATGTGATATTATGTGTTATTGTGATATGTTATATTGGATCGTCGTGTTTGAATAGCCGGGTTTTTTTTATGTGAGATGAGAGTTTTTCATTTTCATTCATGTAAAAACTTGTATGTAATATTCTTTTATTGGGGCACTTCCGGGTTGAGGAAGATGTCACCGTTGATGTATATTATTTATTTTTCCGCATTAGGATAGACCTAAGGCGGGGAGCACAAGTAACCGGGTTCTAGGGTCCAGTAGGAGACCATCTCGAGGAGTCAAGACCGGGTCTCTTAACTCTAGAATTGGTGGGGTTGCTTGCCGCTCTCGTAGGGGTCTAGGGATGTGTATTTGGCTATTCATCGCGACCATGGAATCCGTATTTTATATAGGTTTAATTTAAAACCCGGAAATCCTAATATATCCAATATTTCATATGTTGATTTCTGCTGCGATATTCTGTGATGTGATCACTGTATATGATAAGATAGATACAGTATATAGTATATGTGATATATTATATAGACGTTGCTTATGTTTTACATCCGCGCTAGCCCTACCCCGCTCTGCCGTTAGTTACCTAACCTAACGGTGCATGACGGGACATCGAAGCGAATGCGGATAGCATAAGCGTACGTTGTATTTATCTGTGATTTTTAGGTAACTTATATGATGGGACTTCATTAATGAGATTAAAGAAAGAAAATAAACCTAAAGATGTTGTAGATTCGAATTTCCAAAAACAGGTAGCTCTAGTTGTTGCTTTGCATAGCGGTATTCCTTGTAGAATATCCAACACCTTATTCGATAAGGAAAGAGCCAAGATCCCTTCACCGGGAGTGACCTCTTTAGCAATAACTGGCAGATGCTACAACACTCAATATGTCTTTTGATTGCTTCTATAGATTTTGCTTTGCATAATGGTATTGTGAATATCCTTCACCTTATTCGATAAGGAAAGAGCCGAGATCTCTTCACCGGGAGTGACCTTTTGAGCGAAACTAGCAAAAGCCTCAAAAACACTCCATTTAAATCATTTGATTCTACAACGATATCAAGTTCATTACGCAAAAGGTTTTCTTAAAAACCTGTCGTAGCCCTCCGTCATTTCAGATAAGTACTTCATAGTATTTGTGCTACGTTTGTTGGCCTTCGCCAAGGCGTAGTGTGCGGTAGCTATTTATGCTTATCTGCAAAAGCATATGATGCGATTGAGTTAGGCTAGTCGTGCGACTTTGTTGGCTTTTGTCAAGGGTCGTACGGGTGGGTTTAATTCAATTATGAAATGTACGGGTTGAACTTGACTAGCAGCCTATGGTTTGTTGGCTTTCATCAAGGTCATAGGATGTTAGGGGTAAAATATTATCGGGAATTTCAAGTGTTGAAATTTGCAATGAGATTACGTCCCTTCTATGAGATAGTTGGATCCTGATACCCACTGCGAGTAATTGTTACTCCTGGGAGAGTTTACACATTACAATCAGTCGATCAAGTAGGTGTCTAGAAAGGTGTCAACGGGGTTACGCCCTTGGGAAAATGAGGTTTATTTTAATTAGGTCCGTTCGAAAGCATAGGGAACCTCCCTCAATGTACCGGCACTGGCCTGGCTGAAAGATTGGCGAACTTGTAGGGTGTAATTAATCCCGGCTAGTCTTTCCTTTTAGGGTTTGGAGGAAGATTTGACAAAAACAGTCAGAGCCATCCTGATTAGATAAAATAATAACCTATCTAATCTTGCAAGAGCATACGCTGAGTGTTTTCTTCTCTCTTTCTCCAGGTAGCGACCATGTCACACCTTAATCAAGATAATGATATGGATGTATTGACCAAACCCGCTTGTTATACTGAGCTGGGGAACGTTGGTCCCGCTCCAACGTATAATTGTTATAAGACCAAGCAGGAAATAAGGGATTACCAGGATTCCCGTGCCGCCCAAATGAAGAAAGTGCATGATGATGTATCTTCTTCCGGTGTGTTCATTACAGAGAGCTGTTTCTCAGTATCCTTTACGTCTTGGGTATGAGATACCGGATCAGGATCCCACATATGTAATCTGTTACATGGGCTACAGATAGGTAGAGAACTGGGAAAGGGTGATAAGTTTTAAGAGTTGGAAACGGTGCAATTGTTGCAGCCAAAGCGATTGGCGGTTATCACCCTGTATTACCAAATACATTAATTCTGAACGAATGTTATTAGATACCGAACCTGATATACAACATCATATCAGTCTCTTTATTTAGTAAAGAAGGATATAATTTTATATTGTTGGATAATGTTTTGAACATTTCCTATATCAAGAGTTGATCGATTCAGGCACGTTATCTAAAAGTATATACGTTCTAAATCAAACCACAGTTCTTAATGTACAAAACACACACAAGAGGAAGAGTTCAGATATAAACGAATCCTTCTTGATGCATTGTAGACTAGGTCAAATCAATGCGACCCGACTAGCTAAGTTATATAAAAATGCATATTTAAATCAATTTGAATTTACATCTTGTGAAACTTGTCAGTCATGTCTCAAAGATTAGATGACCATAGCTCTATTTATTGAAAACAGAGAAAGAGTTAGTGAACTCTTGGGATTGATACATGATGATGTATGTAGGTCTCCTGTCTACACATGCCAGGACTAGTTCTTTGTACTTCATTACATTCACTGATGATCTCTCAAGATTCATATGCCTTTTGAGAAATTCAAAGAATATAAGTTAGAAGTAGAGAACCAAAATGGGTATAAGTATTATGTCCTGCGATGTGATCGGGGAGGAGAATACTTGCGCATGGAGTTCCTGGACTATTCTAAAGGAGAATGAGATTATCTCTCAGCATTACTCCTCTGTATACACCACAGTACGTCGGTGTATCAGGGCGGAGCTATCTCACCCTAAGAGATATGGTACGCTCTATGATGAGTACTACTGAGTTACCTATTTTCTTTGGGGTTATGCACTTGAGAAGCTGCATACCTATTGAATCGGGTTCCAACCAAATCGGGTGCCTACCATTCCATATGCGATATGGTATGGGAAGAGCCAATGTCTTAAGTAAGTTAAAATTTGGGGTTTTCCGGCTTATGTCTAAAAGCAAAATCCGGATAAGCTCGAGGCAAGGTCAGTTCTGTGGAAGTTTGTTGGATATCCCAAGTATTCGCAAGGGAATATCTTCTACCACACCGAGGAACAAAAGGTGTTTTATTTCCCGGCATAACCACCTTTTTACAAAAGGAATTTATTTTGGAAACAAATTTGTGGTCATGAGGTAGAACTGGAAGGAGTTCCGGCTATACAAATTGCAGCTGATAATTTGGTAGAACCGAAGGATTCAATAGTTCCCAACGAACCCCAGCCTCTCCGCCGATCTAGTAGGGTTCCTCATCCACTTGAGAGATACTTCAGTTTTCTCTATGATAGTGGGAGCGATGATTGCATCATGAGATGATGACCTAATTAGTTTCGAGCAGGCCATCAAGAGTGGGGACTCTGTTAGAATGGCTGGATGCTAAGCGATCTGAGATGGAATCTACGTAAACCAACAAAGTATGGACTTTGGTTGCAATATCTGAAGGGTTAAATTCCCATTAGGAGCAAGTATATCTTGAGAAGATTACTTGGTGTAGATGGAAAAGTTTAGACTTTCATAGCTAGACTTATTGCAAAAGGTTCTCGGCATCGACCAAGTGTGGATAATGATGAAACATTTTCTAGTGCCTATGCTTAAGTCCATCCGGATCCTACTTGCCATTGCTACATACCATGACTATGATATCTGGTGGTTGTGTGTCATGACTGCATTTCTAAATAGTGATTTAGAAGAGAGCGTCTATGAGTACACAGCCAGAGGGCATCGTAAACAGTGGGAGCAGCGGAAACCTGTGCAAGATGCTTTATGGGTTAAAGCAGGCATCGCGGAGTTAGAACATCTGTTTTGATATGGTAGTCAAAGAGTTTGACTTTATCAAAATGGTAGATGAACCTTGTATATACAAAAAGGTAGTAGAGAGTAAGGTGGTCTTCCTTGTATTGTACATGGATGACATACTCTTGATAGCAAAGGAGTTTCATATACTACACTCGGTCAATCTCCTCTTATCACATTGATTCTCCATATAGGATCAAGGTGATACCCCCTAAATCCTGGGTTTTGGATCTATGAGATAGATCTAAGTGGATCTTAGGATTCTCACTAGGTGTAGTGAGACGGTATCAATCGATCCTAGGGAGAATCACTGGATAGCTTCCATGGTGGTAAGGTTGACTGAATGTCAGTCACAGGCATTGTCTTTACCCTCAGTGGAGGGACGGTATGTTGCAAGAGTTCCAAGCTAGATACCGTGACAAACTAGACAATAAAGGCTCGATATATCGCTACCAACGATACTACCAAAGAGGGAGTCTGGGTGTATATTAGTTCATGAGATGAACTTCATTCCAACCATTGTGTGACAATGGAGCTGTGGCTTTGGCCTAGGAACCCCCTTCCCATCAGTGATCCAGACATATTCTTAGGCAGTATCACCTGATCATGGAGATGGATGATCTCCAGGGAGATCGAGGTTAGGAGAGTAGACTTAGAGGTTAACACGGCGGATCCACTCACAAGTCCTTTCCCCAATAGAGACACACACATGTTTATGATGATAATTAGGGTTTTTATTTATTTTGGTAATTACAAAATGGTGGGATTTTTTCATGGCTAGTAGCTTATAGGAGCTTGTATTGTTCATTGACCAAGTCCACTCTTTTGTTTTGCCTAAGATATTTATCAACCCAACCAATTATCCTAACCATGGTTATATCTCTACAAAGGTTAAGTATATGATACTAAACTCACCCATGGTTCTCATTATCCACTTTATTTTATCATGGGAGTTTTCTTCTTCTTCTTCTTCCTCAAAGCTTTCTAACTTCAGTGGAGATGATGGAAAATGAGTGAGAAAATTATTTCTAAAGTGAGCAAATTTCCTACTTCATCATCCACTACTTCTAGCCATTTAGTTTAGGGTGTTTGCTTCACTAATTCTACAATTAGTGAAGGGGTAGCTTGGGTTAGTGTCTCCTCGACGTAGATCCTCTTCGGCCTTGAAGCCTTCAATGCAAGCTTGTTCATTTCTTCATGGGAGTCTTTTTAGAGTCCGGGAGTTCATGATCGCAGCGAAGAGACTACTAATCGGAGCTATTGAAGTGAAGGAATGGTTTACAAAGGTTGTATTCCTTGTTCACTTTAGTTACAAAGTTGTTTTCATATCGATTCGTCGCATTTTCTAGTATACGATTTTAGGTTAAGGTTAGCTAGTACGGCTAAAATTTTAATTTGGCATGGAAGATACCTCCCGAAACCTTGCTGCTGTGCTAGACAACCCTGCAGATGCAAGGTCCATAACAGTTCGAGAAACTACTGATAACACTTACCAGTAGATCTCAACAACTCTGGCCAGGGATTTCCTGTTATGGCCAATCGAGCATAGCGCAACATCAACCCCCAATACCGGGAGAGACGAATCCCCTCCTATCGCTTATTGCCTCCATGTGACTCGAGACGGTATCCAAAAACCACCTGTTTGCACGAATCGGTAGAGCCATGGTAGGGTGGAAATCAAAGCACAGTGGGAGACACACAAGACTCTATGACGATCTCGGCTCGACAGACTAACCTGTGCCAGTGTCACCAGAGAACTGCTATCTGACGTGAGGTATAATACCATCTAGGAGTTCTCAGCAAGTCATATTCAGTGTACCCGGTCTCCACTGAGCACCCGTATACCTTCTCTGATTTCAAACACCAATGGATGCGGGATCATCCATCGCTCATCATATGGGTCAAGAAGCGTATACGCTAGTCTACTCTGGAATATCGATGCCCTATCTCGATACTCCCATGACTACGAACAATTGAAGGATGTACTCACAGACTACCCAGAACCCATTAGTATGATCTCTATCATAATCCTGGAAGTCAGGTACACATCCTAAGGGCTTTATCAACATGTAACAGAGAGACAGTAAGTGTAAATGTTAAGATAAAGAGTAACCAGATAGCATACTATCATGTCGAGTAAGAAAGTCCTCCCTATGTATGTCCAAGCATCCACCATAATATACATCATATGTACAATAATGGCCTTTAGGGCATACATATAACTAACAAGATAGTAGTTAGAAATTCGATCGTCGGAAAAATCCCAAATTCACGTTCGGAAAACCATGTTTCTGTCGATTTTCAAAACTGGTCTAAAAATCTTTGCAGAGGCCTTAAAAATACAAGCAGGGTTTTCTAAGAATATAGAAGAAAAATGATATCCTAAGTCCCCAATATCGCCGTGGAAACGCGGCCAAACAGTGTGTTTGGACACCATTCCGCGGCCGAGTCAAGGCCGAATCGGTTCGAGTTTCTTCAGTGGGTCTTATTTCTGGAATTGTGATTTTGGGAATATTTTAGTTCTGCCCAGAATTGTTTGTGTGCTAGATTGTGCTTGGGGTACACTCGGATTTGGTTAATCGATCGAAATTCTAAGATTACTTGGCTAATCGGGTTTTCTATGTTTGATATATGATGCTGAACGTCTGTTAATCGCTATACGTCGATTAGTGGGGGTTGCACATATCTGTGATGCTATTGTGGTTTATGTATATGGAGTATTGGATTGTCGTGGATGAATAGCCGGGGGATGTGAGAAGAGTGTTTTCTTTTCTTTCATTCATGTAATTTGTAAAAGTGATGTAATATTATTTTGCGGGGCACACCCGGGTTGAGGTTGGAGCCACCGTTGTATTATTTCTTTTACTGTTTTTTGCTCTTAGGATAGACCCAAGATGGGGTGCACAAACTACCGGGTTCTTGAAGTACCGAGTGGCCTACTCATTTTACTGAGGGAGTTTGATTCACTTCGAGAATTTGGCGGGTAGTTTTCCGCACCCGTAGGGGTCTAGGGTGGGATTTGGCTATTCATCATAACTGTGGAATTCGTCTTTCGTTATAGGCTTAAAAAACGCGGAATTCCTAGTATATCCAATATATTCATCTGTGATCTGGAATGCCTATTATTATGTGAGACGAATGGATATATATTATATATAGTAGGCGTTGCTTATGTTTTGCACCCACGCGAATCCAGCCCCCGCTCTGCCGGTAGTTAAGTAACCTAACGGTGCATGACGGGGCCCCGTTATGAATGCGGATGGCATAAGCATATGTTGTATTTTCGTTTCTTTTCCTGCAATGATAGGGTTAAATGATGGGACCGAATTAACTTTGATTAATGCAAGGAAAAACAAACCAAAGCTTAATCGTTGGAACAGTTTCAAAACCACTCGGTTTTCTTCAGAAAGCAAATTTTAAATGCGGAGCCTAAACCACTCCTTTTAAAAAGCTATCATGGTTCCTTCGACTATATCAAGTTTACTATGTTCACAGTTTTGCCAAAACCATTCGTAGCCCTCCATCATTTCATATGGGTATTCAGTAGTATTCAAGCTATATATTTTGACCTTAACCAAAGCATAGTGATTGGTAGCGCTGGGTATTCATATGTAGCATAGATAAATGTGTTGGTTTGGGACAGTCGTACTACTATGTTGGCCTTCATCAAGGGTATGTACGGCTGGGTTCAAATTAACCAGGACAATGACAGGTAGAACTTGACATGTGACTTATGATATATTGGCCTTCGTCAAGGTCATAAGAGCATGGGGAAAAAATCCACATCGGGAGTTTCAAATATAAAAGAAACTTGCAGTTTGAGCATACCTTCTGGAGTGTGGTGACTAGAGTGTAAGTCGACGTTAGACACCCCACATGATGCGGGGAGGCGGAATAGGTAAAACAATTATTTTGTTTAAACTAATATCGACTAACTTTACGGATCTTTGCTAAACCCTAACTAAAAACAACATAGAAGTGATTAGCTACTATGAATGATGATTATACCTAATGAATCAAGTCCTTCTTGTTCTCGTAGACCACCTCCTCATCGGCCTGCTTGATGTGATAGAAGATCCACCCGAGAGCTACTTCTCCAAGCTTTAACCTCACACTTGAGGTAACTAAGTGGCTATGAGTGCTAATCAAAGCAACCTAGAGGATATAGAAGAGGATTAGGGATCTATTAGTCTTGCTAACCCTTGGATCTCAACACATGAGAGGTTAGGGTTAGTTCTTGAAGAGAGAGAGCTTAAGGAGAGAGAAGGTGAGAGTGAGAATGATAATGAATTATAACTCATTTTAGAATATATATGAAGCATGAAAATTATTAAAATGAATAACATAATAATAATATCAACCATACTTCATTAACTCTCTTTGGGTGAATCATCTCATGAGTCATTAAGCAATAAATGTTTCATTAACTCATTTGATGAATCACACCATGAGTCACTAATCCATTTAATGCAAAATCCACCTAAGCCTCCAACTCATCAATCTTCTAGAAGCTTCTCGACTGATTACGAGAATACCCCTCCTATCCATGAAAACACGGAAAATCTGAGACTGTATAAATCCAATAATCCAATACTAGAATCTGGCTTAAACCAAAGCCTGCTAATATAAACTGTCCGAACATCGTACGTGCGTAAAAACACGTATGTGTCCGAACCCTGTCGTAAAACCATACGACCTCTATATCGTTTTGCCTGAAGCAGGGAAACTCTCTGTGTGGGACTCTAAAGACTCGACACTACGCTGGAAGTGGTTTTAACCATAGACCGCAAGCGACACTAGCTGTACGTAACAGTCCCCAGGTAGATATCGATAAGAAAGCCGATGAGGAAACCCATGTGAACTCCTACTGAGGCTAATGTGACAATCTCCGTACAGTCCGGTCTGTTCGTCTAAGACTATCGCATATCGGGCCAAGGGGGCGGCAAGCGTCCGTCCTCTAAAAGCGGTATAAGTCGTGTCGGAGTCAAGCCCATTACACCTTGAGAAGCTACTGGAAATCCTACCAGTATATCTCGCTTGCCCTGGCCAGGGACTTTGCGTAATGGCTATCCAAACACAGCGCGATATCAACTCCCAATACCGAGAGAGACGAATCCTATCTAACCGCCACTGCCTCCAAGTGCTTCGGGACTGCACCCAACTGCTACCTGTTTGCACGACTCCTTTGAGCCATGGTAGGGTAGCAATCTAAGAACAGTGGGAACACACTCGAGGCGAAGCAACAGTGTCAAGTCTGCGGACTATGCTGTAATCATGTCACCTGGGAACTGTTAACTGACGACGGGTATAATACCAACCAACAGTTCCCTGTGAGTCCTGTCCGGTGTACCCGTAACCCAACGAGCACCTGTATACTATCTCCAGTACAACATACTGATGGCTGTGGGACAGACCATCTCCCCAACTGGGATGAGAAGCGTACATACTAGTCAACTCCGGAGTATCGATGCCCTGTCTCGATAATCCTACGACTAGGGACCTGAAAAAATATGTGCTTGTAGACTACCCAGCCCCCACTAGTGTGACTGCCATCACAACACTGGTAGTCAAGTAAGATCCTAAGGGCTCTATCAATATGTATTCTCGATATGCTAACATATACACATATTAAGATAGAAATAAACCAAGTAGCATACTACCATGTTTAGAAAGACTGTTAATATAACTGTGAATATCCTAAGCTTCCATTAAGTAATATACAAGCTAGTATGATACAATAATGGCCCCTAGGGCATATACACTAACAATCTCCCACTTGCACTAGGGCCATGTACTGGCGTATCGAAGTCCTATCATCTCGAGTAGCCTCTCAAACTAAATTTAAGGTGAGGCCTTAGTGAATGGATCTGCAGTGTTCTCCTCTGTAGGAACTCTCCGGACCTCGATCTCCTGTCGATCTATGATCTCCCTGATCAGGTGATACCGCCTCAAGATGTGTCTGGACTTCTGATGGGACCTGGGTTCCTTCGCTAAAGCTATAGATCCGTTGTTATCGCAATATAGCGGTATTGGATCAACAATAGTAGGAACCACCTGAAGTTCTGTGAGGAACTTCTTAATCCAGACCGCTTCTTTTGCAGTATCGCAAGCAGCGATATACTCCGCTTCCATCGTCGAGTCAGCAACGGTGTCCTGCTTGGAACTCTTCCAGCACACCGCCCCTCCATTGAGGGTAAAGACATAACCTGACATGGACTTGGAGTCATCCTTGTCACTCTGGAAGCTGGAATCAGCAAAGGCCTCGATCTTGAGGTCTTTTCCGCCATAAACCAAGAACATCTCCTTAGTCCTTCTCAAGTACTTGAGAATGTTCTTTACTGCTATCCAGTGCTTCTTCCCTGGGTCTGACTGATACCTGCTTACTACGCTCAGTGCGTAAGCTACATCTGGTCTGGTGCACAACATCGCATACATTATAGAGCCTACCGCAGAAGCGTAGGGTATAACTGACATGCAATCCCTTTCCAAATCAGTCTTGGGAGACATCTCTTTGGATTGAGTGATTCTGTGACAAGCCGGTAAATTACCACGCTTAGAATCTTCTATACCGAATCTTTTCAGTACAGTGTTGATATACCTGGACTGCGATAGTCCCAACATCCTCTTGGATCTATTACGATAGATCTGGATCCCCAGAATGTAAGAGGCATCACCCAGGTCTTTCATGGAGAACCTGTGTGACAAGAATCCTTTGACAGATTGTAGTATAGGAATGTCATTTCCTATCAATAGAATATCATCCACGTACGAGACAAGGAATATGACAGTTCGTGCTACAATTTTACTATATATACATGGTTCATCTGGATTTTTGATAAAGTCATATTCTTTGACCGTTTCATCAAAACTGATGTTCCAACTCCGCGATGCCTGCTTTAGTCCATAAATGAACTTAAGCAACTTGCACACTTTCCCGCTGCTCCCACTCTGATTGAAGCCTTCTGGCTGATCCATATAGACGCACTCTTCTAAACTACCATTTAGAAAAGCCGTCTTTACGTCCATCTGCAATATCTCATAATCATGG
The DNA here is from genome assembly GCA_030015575.1 of Agapanthus africanus. Lineage (NCBI taxonomy): Eukaryota > Viridiplantae > Streptophyta > Magnoliopsida > Asparagales > Amaryllidaceae > Agapanthus > Agapanthus africanus. The sequence continues at coordinate 282,614,731 of JASDDO010000004.1, read as the reverse complement.
AAGGCGGCAATGGCAAGAAGGATCCGAATGGATTTGAGCATAGCCACTGGAGAAAAAGTTTCGTCATAGTTCAAACCGGGTCTTTGACGAAAACCCTTTGCAACAAGTCTAGCCTTATAAGTTTCCACCTGTCCATCTACACCAATCTTTTTCTTCAAGATCTATTTGCATCCTATGGGTTTTACCCCATCTGGAGTAAAGTCCAAAGTCCATACTTTGTGGGTGTATATGGACTCCATCTCGGTCCGCATTGCATCCAGCCATCTTACAGAGTCACTGCTCTGGATGGCCTACTGGAAGCTAGTAGGTTCATCATTATCAATGACGCAATCCTCTCTATCCCCATCTATGAGAAAACCGTAGTATCTCTCAGGTGGATGAGACGGCCTACTACTCCTGCGGAGGGGTGCGGGAATGTCCTGTTCTTCTTGAACTACTGGTTCTACCAAACTTTCAGTAGTAGTTTGTGGTTCTGGAATTTCTTCCAGTTCTATTGCGCTCCCACTTGTTTCCTTTTCTAAAAACTGATGTTCTAGAAAATGGGCATTACGAGAAACAAAAACCTTTTATTCCTCTGCGTAATAGAAGAAATACCTCTTAGAGTTCTTTGGATATCCCACAAACTTACACTGTACTGATCGTGCCTCGGGTTTGTCCACATGCTGCTTTTTAACAAAAGCTGGACATCCCCATATCTTTAGATACTGAAGATAGGGTTTCTTCCCACTCTACATCTGATATGGCGTGGTAGGCACAGTCTTGGTAGGATCCCTGTTCAAAAGATATGCTGTTGATTCTAGCGCATAACCCCAGAAAGATCGCGGTAACTCAGCATTACTCATCATGTAACGTACCATATCCAATAGGGTTCGGTTCCGTCTCTCCGATACACCGTTATGCTGTGGAGTGTATGGAGGAGTAAGCTGAGAGAGAATTCCTTTCTCTTTTAAGTAACCCAGGAACTCGGCACTTAAGTATTCACCACCTCGATAAGATCTCAGTGTCTTGATACTTTTGCTGGTTTGGTTTTCTACTTCATTCTTATATTCTGTGAATTTCTCAAAGGCCTCGGATTTATGTTTCATTAGGAAAATGAATCCGTACCTAGAGTAATCGTCCGTAAAAGTAATGAAATATGAAAAACCATCTCTTGCATGTATAGACATTGGACCACATACATCGCTGTGTATGAGTCCTAAGAGCTCGCTCGCTCTTACTCCATGTCCAGTGAATGGAGTCTTTGTCATCTTTTCTTTGAGCATGATTGACAAGTTGCATAAGATTGATATTCGAACGGATCCAAATATCCTTCTCTATGTAACTTAGTTAACCTTGTCTCATTGATGTGACCCAGTCTACAATGCCATAAGAAAGCCAGATTTATATCTGGAGACTTTCTTTTTAGTGTGTTCTGAACATTGAAAATCTGTAATTGGTTTAGCACGTATATACCATTATCTAGTATACCGGACCCAATCAAATCATGATTAAGGTGGATGTTAACAACATCGCTTACAAACGAGAAATCATAACCTTCTTTTGATAACAATGATACTGATATGATATTACACGTTAAACTAGGTACACAAAAACAGTTGCGCAAAACCAAAATATGTCCACTCGTCAATCCTAGGTGATAATCCCCTATGGACACAACACCCACGCTAGCTCCGTTAGCAACCTGGTGGGTCATATCACCAACCATCATCACTCTACGGTCTCTCAGTGCCTGCAACGAATTGCATATATGAGATCCTGATCCGGTATCCAATACCCAGGAAGTAGAGTTGATTGACAGAAAATTTTCAATTACAAACACACCTGATGTCGAAGCTACAGCTTGCTTCGGTTCCTGGTTCTTGGCAATCCATGCTTTGCAATCTTTCTTCCAATGGCCATTTCTATGATAGTGGAAGCACTCTTCCTTTGCCACTACTGGCATTGCAACCTTTGTCTTTCCCTTAGCTCCCACCTTACCAACACCTCTTCTAGGTTTGGTAGCGGCCTTCTTCTTCCTTCCTTTGGCCCTAGCCTTGGACCCGAAAGAGGAAATACCGCGAACAAACATAGTGGATGTTTCCCTTACTTTCTGCAAGGTGCCCTCTGCACTCCTCAACATGTTAAGGAGTTCTGGAAGTTCAACTTCTTTTCCCTGAATGTTGAAATTCAGAATAAACTGGGCGTAGGTGGAAGGAAGGGACTAAAGAACCAAGTCTGTATAGAGCTCGTTCTCTAAAGTCGTCCCGAGGTCCGTGTGCTCTTCTATATAGCTAATCATCTTTAGGACATGTTCTCCTACAGATGATCCGACGGCCAGCCTCGACTGAAACAGGTTCTTCGAGGTCTCGTATCTTGCTATACGAGATTGCTCTCCATACAGATCTTTTGTGGGGAGAAATATGGCTTCAAGATCCATATCCTCGTGCCTCCTCTGATGTTCATTATTCATAGAGGCAAGCACGATGCATTTGGCCTTCGCGCAATCTAACTCCCAGGTCTTGTGGATTTCCTTATCCGCAATACTGGAATCTGGACTAAGGACAGCAGGTGCCTTAGCAGTAAGGACATACCCCAATTTGTCATAAGTCAAAGCTATCTTAACATTCCGGAACCAATCTTTATAGTTTGGCCCTGTCAAAATATTTTTCTCTAATAGTAACTTAAGGCCTGTCATGTTTTGGGTCACTGCAATGAGAGAGAGAGGGAACACTTTAGCATGATTCTCTTGCAAGTTTAGAGTGGTTTTTAGTTTATCTAAACAGGATAGCTCCCACTGTTTTTCAAATCTCTCCTCAAACCAAAAAGGAAGAACTAGTCAGGACTATTCTCACCGTACAATACTTGCTTAACCGTTCAGCCAGGCCGGTATCGGTACTTTGAGAGAGGTTTTACGACGCTTTCGCGAAGTTCCTTAATTAAATAACTTCTTTTCTCTGGGGGCGTAACCCCGCTGACACCTTTCTCAACACCTACTTGGTTTATAGTATTGATCGTTAAGTGACGAATCTCCTGATGAGTAGCGGATACTCACAGGAGGATCGAGATCCAAATATCATCGTGTGATAAAGCTAAAGGAATCCTACCAAATTATCACACTCCAAATGGTATGCATCTCTTTGCAAATTTCAGTTTCTTTAGAAATTCCCGATATAAATTTCTGCCCCATGCTCTTATGACCTTGGCGTTGGTCAAAATGTCATAAGTCGCATGTCAAGTTCTACCCATCATTATCTTGTTAATTTGAACCCATCCATACATACCCCTGACGTTGGCCAAATGATAATACGACTGTCCCAGACTAACTCATCTATCTATGCAACAAATGAATACCCAGCAGCTACCAAACACTATGTCTTGGCGTTGGTCAAAAAACATAGCTTGAATACTACTGAATACCAAAATGAAATGACAGAGGGCTACGAATGGTTTTGGCAAAACCGTGAACGTAGTGAACTTGATATGATCGAAGGAACCTGATAGCTTTTTAAAAGGAGTGGTTAAAGCTCCGCAATTTAAAAAATATCCTCTGTTTTAAAATAACCGAGTGGTTTCATTTAAACTGTTCCAACGATTCAACTTTGGTTTATTTTCTTTGCATTAATATAATGCGTCCCATCAATTAACCTATCATTGCAGAAAACAATGAAAATACAACGTCCTCTTATCCCATCCGCATTCGCCACTGGGTCCCGTCATTCATCCGTTAGGTTACTTAACTAACGACAGAGCGGGGCTGGGCTAGCGCGGGTGCAAAATATAAGCGACGCCTAATTGCTATCATTTATAGATATTGTACATTCATCAGATGCAATAATAGGCATTCCAGATCACAGATGAACATATTGGATTTTCTACGAATCCGCATTCCTTTTGAGCCTGCAAAGAAAGACGGATTACACAGTCGCGATGAATAGCCAAAACCCCACCCTAGACCCCTACGGGTACGGCAAACTACCTGCCAAGTACCCGAAGTGAAGCGGTCTCCCTTAGCAACGTGAGTAGGCCACTAAACACTTCAAAGTACCCGGTAGTTTGTGCACCCCATCTTGGGTCTGTCCTAGGAGCAGAAAACAGTAAATGAAATAATACAACGATGGATACAACCTCAGCCCGGATGTGCCCTACAAAAGAATATTACAACAATTTACAAATTACATTTGAATGAAAGAAACACTCGTCTCACATCCCCGTGTTCCCCTCCGAACGACGGCCTGGACTCGGGCGTCCGTGCCTGAGGTTCGGGGCAGATGCTAATTGGTGTTATCCGTCTACCTCTCCGAAGATGCTAAGTTGATCCATGGCGCCGTGCATCGGAGGCTTAGACGGATGCGGCCGATGTAGCAGACTTCGTCAGATTCCCCCTCGTGGAGGGGTTTTTGATTGTGGGGACGCTCTTCCCTGCAGGCGCAAGCCCCTGCAGTTAATTACGCTACCACATCGCGGTAACAACTTTCTTCTTCTCCAGCTGGTCACTTCGTGTCGTGGGTGTTTGTTTCATGTTTTATTGCCCGTGGATTGTTTACGGGGACTGAGTTATGTCGTCGCCCGTAGGGCGTGGACTAGTCCAAATCCGTGTTTATCTTAGATTTGGGTTTGGGGGTTTGGTTTGAGGATACGTCAGCCATACTTGAGGCTAAGATCAACTCAAACGTTTGTTAAGGATACGTTAGTCTAATGTTGAGACTAAGATCAACTTAACGGGATCATTTAGATCCGACAAGGGAGTATTTTAGGCTCCATTGTTCCAGTTTAGGGACATGGTGGTCCATCGTATATGTGGCCGTCGGGACCCGTCACCTCTCTGACGACGTTGAAGGATTACAACGACGGATGTCAGAGGAGTTCAGAGATGTACCCTCGAGCCAGAGTTAATTTGGGGGATTCATAGTCCAGTCTGTTTGAAGGTTTAAGGATACGTTAGCCATCTTTGAGGCTAAGATCAGCTTAAACGGGACCGTTTAGACCCGACAAAAGAGCATGCGGGGCTCTATTATTCTAGTTTAAGGACATTGCGGTCCATGGGTAGTTTAAGGACATTGCGGTCCATGGGTAGTTTAAGGACATTGCGGTCCATTGTTAGTTTTAGGACATCTCGGTCAAGGTTAAAGACCTCATAGTCCGTGGATTTAAGGACTCCACAGTCCGGTATGTGCTCTGGATGCTTCACATGGGTTCACTGCCGTGCTTGGCGAGGACCAGGCTCCGCTCTGGGCGTTTTCCGCGGGGTCAAAGAGTGACGTTATCCACGTTCCACGTAACCAGGAATTTTGCACTAGATGCTTCACACGGGTTCACTGCCGTGCTCGGCGAGGACTGGGCTCCGCTCTGGGCATTTTCCGCGGGGTCAAAGAGTGACGTTATCCGCGTTCCACGTGACCAGGAATTTTGCATTAGACATGGGTTTAAGGACCCCACAGTCCATATCGATGTGTGGTCGTCGGGACCCGTCACCTCTTTGAAGACATTGAGGGATTACAATGCAAGTATCAAAGGAGAGAAGAGATGTACCCTAGAACCGGAATGGATTAAATAGTCCTTAGCCAATTTGGGATCAAGACCCATTAATTGTATTATGAGCCCATTGGCCCAGTTAATCACAAATTGAGGACTTATGGCCATCTTGGGCTAAGTCCAATCAGGAGAGGCTTTGCCTCCATCCACTTGGCCAATTGGGCCAAAGCCTAGTGTTAAACACTACAGGGCAATCAGTGTTGAACACTGGGAATGAGATTGACAGATTAGTGTTTAGCACTAAAGATAATTGGTGTCAAACACCAGCAACAGGGCTTTCAAATTAGTGTTAAACACTAAAACAGATCGGTATCAAGTATCGGAAACAGAGCTCTCAAATTAGTGTTAAACACTAAGGTAGTCAGTGTTGAACACTGCAAATAAAGTTCTTTGATTGGTGTTGAACACTAAGGCCCAACAGTGTTTCAATACTGGATTCGAGAGTTCCAATTTAGTATTAAACACTAAGGCAAAAGGGGTCACGTGGCAACACGTGAGAGCGCCCTCTCTCCATTCATTCTGCTAAGATCATCGCATCTTTCAGAGCATCACGTGACGGGAATTCATATGCTTATGTGTTAGAGCTTCTGTCAAGGGTCACGTGGGTCACGTGGAGGACTGCCTCAAAGGGCTTTCTGTAGATCTTTGGAGGGGGTCACGTGGTGGCACGTGACCCTGCCTTCATGTATGTTGTTTAGAGGCTTTGTTGATCTTTTTCAGGAATTAAATTCCTCGAGCTTTAAATTTCAGAGGAATTAAATTCCTACTTCCTTTTGAAGACTTATATTCTGGAGTAGAGTTGAACTCTGAATCTTCTGTAGGAATTAAATTCCTCGTATATGTGAAGAACTGAATAGGGTTAAACCCTAATAAAAACTTTTAAGGAATTGGACTCCCATTCTCTGTTAAATTATGATCAAGGGAATTAAATCCTCGCTGTTCCAACAGAACTAGGTTCTTAATTAGGGTTAAACCCTGTCTTTCTCTGTTCTGAAGGAATTAAATTCCCATGACACAGGGTCAAGCCCTAATTTTATTTTAAAGGAATTAAATTCCTATAGTTCTGTGAGAATTAAATTCACGTGCTTCCATTCCCTCTCTATGTTTTGGATCTGCATGGTAGGATCTCAACCCATTGAGAATTAAATTCTCAACCTAAAGGGGAGATGTGCACTTTGCAGACCCGCTATCAAAGAGAGAAGAAATGTGTTCTTCTGTTTTATATTATCAGAGTTAAACTCTGTTGATAATTAAATTCTCTTTCTTTCAAAAAGCCTTCCCTTTCTTACCTAGGGTTTTCTTTTGCAGAAGCTCCAAATTCCTCAAAATATCAAGGCTCTCTCCTTATTCTCTCCCTCTGCTTCCCTCTGCGTATATCCCTCTTCTTTTGTATCTCTTGGCTCCTATTTATAGGAGAAGCAGCCGAATCAATTAGTTTTTGATGAATCTTCATTAAGAGATTTGATTTGCATCCATCATTCGTTTTGGACCTTTGGATTATTAGGTGAATTTTATTCACCGTTGGATTTCAAATCACGGGATTCTCCTTTGTTATTTCGGTTAGATTTAAAGGGGAAATCTTTCCAAACTCGAGATTTTCCCATAGATAGATGATATTTAATCACTTCTGAATCTTTAATTCGATCTGCTCCAGATAATCACTTTCCTTTGGAAAGATTTGATTCTCCTTTAGAATTTAATTCTGTTGACAAAACGGGCTTTGAAGGCCGGTCACATGTGACCACGTGACCCATGGTCACGTGTGGACACGTGACTCTCTTGGAACGATCCTTCCTCTTTCTTTTTGCGCTCTGTCTTCTGGTTGCTTTCTGTTCTCTGTTTAGCTGTCACGTGCCACCACGTGACAACTGGTCACGTGTGAGCACGTGACCCTGGCATGGAGCCTTCTTCTTGATTCGATCAGGGAACCGTTGTGTCTTTGCCGTTTGCATTTAAATGTCACGTGTCGACACGTGACCCTGGTCACGTGGGAGCATGTGACTCTTTCTGAAGCCCCTTTTCTTCAATGTAGCCAGGAAACTGAACTTGCCTTGATGATGCGTTTAGGTGTCACGTGTCAACATGTGACCGCTGGTCACGTGTAAGCACGTGACCCTCTTCTGAAGCCTTTCTCAGAAGCTTTCCTGATTTTAAATCAGGAAACAAATGCCCCCACAGCGTTGTTCTCACGTGTCCGCACGTGAGTGCAACGCTGTCACCTCTTGTGACCGTTGGATTCCTCTAGGGATCTGGGGAGATGAAACGTTTCCATTGCCTTTTATAAATACCTCTGTCTCTTCATAGGAGCCTTCACTTTGCCCATCTTCTTCTTCTTCCTTGAGAATTTAATTCTCGCTTTCAGAGCTTAGTTCTCTGTCTTAAAACAATCTTCAGAGTTTAACTCTGTTCGAAAAGAACCCTTTTTCTCAGGTAATGTTCTTGGACAACGATGGACCTTCACATTTCTCTGGATTTTAAATCCAAAACAAGGGTTTTTACCCTTTTTTCTTCATGTTCTTTCATAAGAACAGGAAACCGCTTAACCTTCAAACTGTAGATCTCTTAGGATTTAGATGATCTTTGGGGAGATGATGATGGAGTTTCAACTCCATGGAATTTAATTCCATCCAAAAATGTTTCTGGGAATTTAATTCCCTTTCTTTACTAAGGAATTTAATCCCAATGAAGAACTCAGTTTCTTCACACGGAGGCTTCTTGGGGTTTCCTTGTCATTCTATGATTAGTGAAGAAAAGGAGGATTTGTAATAAATCGTCCTGATTTTTATTTCAGGTATCATGGACGCTCATTTGTATAATCTCAACGAAATCATTTCCTATGGGAATGTTCGTGCCCTGGGCCGTAGTCAGCATGAGGAGTTCACCAATGCTCAATGTGCTGAGATTATGAGCCGCTTTGACGAGTACAACCATCGGCTACTCCCCCGTCGCTCTTCTCTTTTGAGGCTCATCGTGCTGGCGATTTGGGAGGCGCTTCCTCTCTTCTGCGCCGGTGTGCCACTCAGGGCATTGGACGTTGCCGAGGACAAGATACATTCGGTGTATCTGATGAGTCTGATCTCGAAGAGAAGGCGTGACAACCTTATCGATCTTTTGCACCAGGCGTTTCAGCAGTCGGCCATACTTGCCGCCTACCGGAGGGTGGAGGACATCCGCGAGGACCCCGACGCCTGCGATCGTGAGAGAAAAAACATACTCGGGAGGTTCGAAATGCTTGGAGGATCTTGGACAAGGTTAAGCTTGAGTTTCTCAATCCGTGCCCCGCGTCTGAAGTCTTACCATTGTAAAAGTTTTCTCTTTATTTTGTATGACCTTCTTGGAGTCTAAATGATAAGTTCTATTATGTCTTTGTATGTTTGCATGCTTTTCTGTGAGATTTTATTATTTCACTATTGTTGTTGTTGGTGCTTCCAATATGCAGGGTGCTACTCCATTTTTTTTTGTGTACATTAGGTTTAGGCCTCACGTGTTCTGCACGTGGGGTCCCTTGATGGGGCTGTTCACAAAATCTTCCCATGCCCTATTTTCAGTGCACAATATCAGACACAGAAAAAAAGGCCTTGGAAATAGTTCCATCTCCTTGATTTTCGATGCCTTTCCTTTTTTGGGCCTTGGAAATAGCTTCACCATGCAAGATTTTCCGCGCACAACACTTAATGCACTTCTTTATATATGAGGCTATAGCTTTCTTTTCCTTTCACAAAGAGATTTATATTATTATTTTTTTTTATCTTGGAGTAACTTGTCTTGAGAAACAAACGAGCGCCATGGCCTGCAATCGTCCTCATGCTCGTCGACAGCCATGGGAAGTTCCTATTGAGGAGATGGTCCCCCGCTTTGCTGCTCGGTTGGTGGATCCCCTCCTTACCGACAACGAATGCGATTCAGCCATGCATGAACTCTCGATCCGTAGGGGGTCTCCCCTCCCGATGGGTTCTCTCTGGCTCCGGATGATTCTCACGGCCGTGCTTGCCGACATTCCTCCTCACCCGGCGGAGATGACCCTGGCGATGCTCGACGCGGCAGAAGAAAAGCTCGAGGGCTTTCATGAAGCGTGCCTGATTTCTCAGGCTTTGAAGGATTGCTCAATTCATCTGCTGGGCCAGATCAAGGCCCGGCGAGCTATTATGTCCGCTTTCGTGGACGAACACGGCGCCAATCGATGGGGAGCGACTCCTCGTGAGAACCGTCGCTTTGATGTGCTGGAGAAAGCAGAGAGAGAGATGGAGAATTTTGTCTTCTGCTTCATTAACCCTTGTGCCGTTGATCCCATGTTTGGTGACCTTTTCCGTTAGCGTAGAACATTTTTTAAATTAGTCCCTCCTTTTTTACGCTTTATGCCGAAATTCCATGTAGGCTTGGTACTAGCATGTATGTTTCTGCTTGCATAAGTAAACTTTGTATTCTTCTCATGGGAACTTTCTTTAATTGCAAATGCTATCATCACTTTCCTGCGCGTCAGACCTTTTTAGGCATTATGAATGTTCATGCGATTGCAAATGCTATTATTATTTTTTTTTGAATACTCATATGATTGCGAACGCATGCTTGAAATATGTCGGAGACCTTTCTTGTTGCCTTTCACGTCATGTGATGTGAGCGCGTTTTAGATCGATTATTCCCGTTGACTGGAAGCCCATTTATACGGTCTTGTAAATGTCTTGCTTCCAAGGCCGCGGTCACGAAAGCGAGCTTACGTGGCCTGATCGAGCGACACGTAGTGAACATTTTGTTGTGCGAGAAAAGGGCTCGGCCGTAAATTTTCGGAGAGGGAGTTGGCTTCTAAGGCGCTGAGCGAGTTTCGCGCCACTCTTACCGCCAAGGCCAACAAAGCATACGAACTCTGGAGGGTGCTTCAGGAGTCCATCAAAGAGGTGGTGGCTCTCGATAAAGCTGCCATGTTCACTCGTGAGAGGGTCGAGGCTCATAAGGCCACCGAGAAAGAGCTCGAAGCTCGGCTCGCTTCGTATCAGGCTCAGCAAGCTCAGGCGGAGGCTCGTCTTCTGGAGATCTTGCGTCATGAAGCCGTGGCTCAGCAACAGAATGAGGAGCTGGTAAAATTATTGCACCGCCCGCCGGCTTGAAGACTTGTATCTTTTTTCCCTTTTTGTGTACATACTCACGGATGAGAGTATCTCTTTTTTTTGTTTCTTTCATAAATTGTACTTTGTATCCATTTTGGTTTATGAATAAAAGATACAATTTTCCTCTCAATGGTGTGTCCCCTTTTTATTGAATGCATTCTGCGGATACTATATCTTGATCTCCTTGCAGGACAGCGATGGCTCAGGGTTCAGGGTTAAGATCTGCTTCCTAAGACTTTTGCATTTTATGAGCCACGAGGGTCTCATAAAGAGTTTTTCTCCCTACAGGTCGAGAGGACCCCATAGGTGTAAGTTCTTCTTAAGGATCGTGAGGATTCTTAAGCGGGTTTTCCCTTGAGAGTCGCAAGGATCTCACAAGAGAGATTTTTCTTCCTTACAGGTCGTGAGGACTTGTAAATGCTGGATGTGGTCGCCCTTGTCCGTATTTTACGGAGTCAGGGGTTTCTCTAAGTATTGTAGTTTAAAGACGTCGCGGTCAAGGTTAAAGACCTCATAGTCCGTGGATTTAAGGACTCCACAGTCCGATGTTAGTTTTAAGACATCACGGTCAAGGTTAAGGACCTCATAGTCCGTGGATTTAGGGACTCCACAGTCCGATGTTAGTTTTAAGACATCACGGTCAAGGTTAAGGACCTCATAGTCCGTGGATTTAGGGACTCCACAGTCCGGTGTTAGTTTTAAGACATCACGGTCAAGGTTAAGGACCTCATAGTCCGTGGATTTAGGGACTCCACAGTCCGATGTTTGGTTGCAGGGACCCGTCACCTCTTTGAAGACGTTGAAGAATTACAACGCCAGGTATCAAAGGAGTGAAGAGATGTACCCTTAAACCAAGGCAAAATCAGTAGGGAATCGGGGTGGTTGATCGTTAGTTTTAAGACATCGCGGTCGAGGTTAAGGACGTCATAGTCCGTGGATTTTAAGGACTCCACAGTCCGGTATTTGCTCTGGATGCTTCACACGGGTTCACTGCCGTGTTTGGCGAGTACCAGGCTCCGCTCTGGATGCTTCACACGGGTTCACTGCCGTGCTCTGCGAGGACCAGGGTCCGCTCTGGACGTTTTCCACGGGGTCAAAGAGTGACATTATCCGCGTTCCACGTAACCAGGAATTTTGCACTAGATGCTCCACACGGGTTCATTGCCGTGCTCGGCGAGGACTAGGCTCCGCTCTGGATGCTTCACACGGGTTCACTGTCGTGCTCTGCGAGGACCAGGATCCGCTCTGGACGTTTTCCACGGGGTCAAAGAGTGACATTATCCGCGTTCCACGTAACCAGGAATTTTGCACTAGATGCTTCACACGGGTTCACTGTCGCGTCAGGCGAGGACTAGGCTCCGCTCTGGATGCTTCACACGGGTTCACTGTCGTCCTCTGCGAGGACCAGGATCCGCTCTGGACGTTTTCCACGGGGTCAAAGAGTGACATTATCCGCGTTCCACGTAACCAGGAATTTTGCACTAGATGCTTCACACGGGTTCACTGCCGCGTTAGGCGAGGACTAGGCTCCGCTCTGGATGCTTCACACGGGTTCACTGCCGTGCTCTGCGAGGACCAGGATCCGCTCTGGACGTTTTCCACGGGGTCAAAGAGTGACATTATCCGCGTTCCACGTAACCAGGAATTTTGCTGATTGTATCCGCATTTCACGGGATGGAGGTTTGACTGTTGGCGATATGTATACTACCGAGCCATGGAACTAGGAGTTACCGCTGTTCCGTTTCGCTTGATGTTGTGTCTGCTGCGTCGAGATGATCTCCAGGCTATCCGTGAACTGTCGAGATTTGGCTTCCTCTCATGATGAAACCTGGGGGAGGAGTATGATCCCTTTTTGTTTGCGCCCCTGGATTGTATACAGGGATAGATGTAACATCACCCGTAGGGCGAGGATTTCAATTTTATTCTATTTCTTTTTCCGCGATGCTCTATCATTTCAGCTTTTATATCGCGAAGGTCGCGACTGTCCCATCATTTCGGCTATTTTTCACGCCTTCATTTTTTACTTGCTGCTTTTTATTGCAAGTTGCCCCATCATTTCGGCTATTTCGTAGGCATGTGTGGCTTGCTAGCTTTTTTGCCGCCAGCTTGGATTTTAGGCACCGATTTCGGCATCAGTACCGCTACAACTGGAATATTGCCAGGGGCGAATCATCATTTGCCTCTGTCGATGTCGAACAAAGGTGGCTTGGCAAACAGGGTTAAGGGTCCTGTCGACCAAGGCTTTTGACTTCATGAGCCGTAAGGGTCTCACGAAAGTATTTCTCCCCACAAGTCGTGAGGATCTTGTAGGTGTATTTTCTCCCTAGGGATCGTGAGGATTCCTAAATGTATGTTCCTCTGCAAGTCGTAAGGATCCTACAAGAGGGCTTTCTCCTTATGGGTCGAGAGGACCTACAAGGGTTGGACATATCCCTAGTCACGGGTGGGACTTTGCTGGGGAAATGTTTATTCGTGCCCGTGGATTGTATACAAGGGTCAGTATTGAGCCTCTTGTAGGGAAATATCGAAGGTTGTGGAGGATTTGCTTAAGAACAGGTTTAGGTTTCTGTAACTTAAGACTTTCAAATCTTATGAGCCGTGAGGGTCCCACAAGAGAATTCTCCTTACGAGTCGTAAGGATCTCGCAAGTGCATTTTCTCCTTAGGAATCGTGAGGACCCCTAAGTGTGTTGCTCCTTTGTGAGTCGTAAGGATCTCACGCAGGTGGTTTCTCCTTACAGGGTCGAGAGGACCCTATAAGTGTCTTTTAACGAGGTTGCGCCCTTTCGGGTTTTCACAAACACTCGCCGGTAGTCCTGCTGTTTTTACTCACGGAGCCCTTTCGGGTTTTCATCCGTGCCCATTTTGCTTGTGGACATACCGTCTTTTTTTTATTCTTTTTCTTTTCTTTTTTTTTATCTCGTCAGCCTAAGGATGCTGCGGTAGTAGTTTTAGGGACGTTTCGGTCCGTCGTTAGTTTAAGGACGTTTCGGTCCATCGTTAGTTTAAGGACGTTTCGGTCCGTCGATAGTTTAAGGACGTTTCGGTCCGTCGTTAGTTTAAGGACGTTTCGGTCCGTCGATAGTTTAAGGACGTTTCGGTCCGTCGATAGTTTAAGGACGTTTCGGTCCGTTGTTAGTTTAAGGACGTTTCGGTCCGTCGATAGTTTAAGGACGTTTCGGTCTGTCGATAGTTTAAGGACGTTTCGGTCCGTCGTTAGTTTAAGGACGTTTCGGTCCGTCGATAGTTTAAGGACGTTTCGGTCCGTCGTTAGTTTAAGGACGTTTCGGTCCGTCGTTAGTTTAAGGACGTTTCGGTCCGTCGTTATGGGAAGGCCGGCTGCTGCTTGTAAAGTCTGAGCCGAGGAAGATAGCAAGCGGACATAGTCGTCGTCATCTATCATTGACCCAGGCTGTAGCTCATTAAGCATAGTATTTCTTTAAGAAGCGGCCGTTTATTGGCCTGAAAGGCCTTTCACCGTGCATGTCCATGAGTAGATAGGCTCCACCCTGGTAGACCTTGTCTATGATGTAAGGGCCTTCGTAGTTTGGCTCAAATTTCCCCCGCTTGGCACGATTGGGGATCATAGGTCTTTTGACCACTAGTACGAGTTCGCCTTGGTGGAATGTCCTCGGCCTGGTCAATCTTTCGTATGAGCGCGTCATCTTTGCTTTGTAGGCTTCTAGATGTTGTTGCGCTATGAGCCGGGTTTCGTCGAGGGCATCAAGCTCCTCAAGCCGAAGGTGAGCATTTTCTTCGTCTGTCAGCTCGTGGTGGACTGCCACTCGCAGAGAGGGTAACTCTATCTCGAGGGGGAGTACTGCTTCCGTCCCAAATACCAACGCGTACGGCGTTGTGTTCGTGGCCGTCTTGAATGTAGTTCGATAAGCCCAAAGGGCCTCTTGCAGCCTCTCGTGCTAGTCTCTCTTATTCCGGGAAACGGTCTTTTTTATGATCTTCGTCAAGGTCTTATTGAAGGCCTCGGCCAGACCGTTAGCTCGTGGGTTGTAAACTGAAGAATATCTCCAGTCTATATTGTGTTGCTGCGCGAAGCGGCTAATCTTATGGCTTCTGTAGGCTGGCCCGTTATCGGAGATAATCCGCCGTGGGGTTCCGAACCGATAGATGACGTGCGTCTTGAAGAAATGGAGGATATTCTCCGTCTTCACTTCCCTCAGTGGTATTGCTTCTGCCCATTTGGAGAAGTAATCAGTCATCGCCAGGATAAAACGATGTCCCCGGGATGATGCTGGCTCGATGGGGCCGACTATGTCAATCCCCCACATTTCGAATGGCCAACTAGCCACCGTTGGATGTAGTGGATTCGGATGTTGGTGGATAAAGTCTCCATGGATCTGGCACGAGTGGCATTGCTTCGCATACTCGAGGCAGTCCTGGATCATCGTGGGCCAGTAGTAACCCATCCGTTTAATTTTTAACTTCATCTTTGGGCCTGCTTGGTGAGAACCGCAAAGTCCGTCGTGAACTTCCTGAATGACTCTTTCCGCTTTGTCAGGTCCTAAGCATCTCAGCCATAGAGAATCAAACGATCTCTTGTATAGAGTATCGTTGACGAAGGCGAAAGATAGAGATCGTTTCACGAGCTGATGCCTTGAGGATGTATCTTTGGGCATTCGGTGGGACTTAAAGTAGTCTATGAAGACTTCCCTCCAGTCCTCGGCCTTCTCATGGTCTTTTATTTGTAGGGTCGTCTGCTCAGTCGCTCCCTTTTCTTTATATAATTCCGGAGGTATTTCTGCCGGAGCAAGCACTCGACGGCTTTGTACCACGATTCTTACATCATCGAGGTTTTCGTCCGCCAGTTCTTTAGCAAGTTTGGCTAACGCATCTGCTTTACTGTTTTCCGCGCGCGGTATATTCTCCAAAGTATAGGAGGGAATTTGGGTCAATAGTTGTTGCACCTTTTCGCCGTACTTCACCAACTCCGGTTTGCACGTTTGGTAATTACCATTTACTTGACTAACAACCAGTTGAGAATCCCCGTATATAAGGAGGTCTTCAATTCCCAGGTCAACGGCGATTTCGAGGCCTGCTATCAGAGCTTCGTATTCAGCTTCATTGTTTGTCCTCGGCTCCGTTAAGGAGAAGGCGAAGCGCATTATCCCTCCTTGTGGAGTTGCAAAGATGAGGCCTATCCCCGATTTGATCATTGGGATACCTTGTTTCTGTTTCTTTACGGAGGACGCTCCATCGAAATAGAGTTCCCATCGGGTGCTTCCGCCGCCAATCGCATCAAATGCATGCTCGTCCGGCAAAGCACAGTTCAGAGAAGAATCGGCCGGTATCGGGTGCTCAGCGAGGAAATCGGCAATGGCCTGGCCTTTCACTGCCTTGAGAGGCTGATACGTTATCGAGAACTCCATCAAGAGCAGGGCCCACTTAGCGAGTCGTCCCGTCAATATGGCTTTCGACATCAAGTATTTAAGGGGATCCATCTTTGAAATGAGACGGACTTCATGCGCCAACGCATAGTGCCTGAGCTTTGTTATCGCGAAGATTAACACCAAGCAATGTTTTTCGATGGGAGAGTAGTTGATTTCTGCCCCCAGCAGAACTCGACTTAAGTAGTAGAGTGCTCTCTCTTTTCCCTGATCATTCTTTTGCGCCCATAATGCGCCCAAGGAACCTTTGAGGGCGGTTGTATAAAGAATGAGGGGTTTTCCTTTGACCGGCGCGGCCAACACTGGAGGGTTCTGCAGGTATTGCTTGATCTCGTCTAGTGCACCTTGGCATTTGTGATCCCAAACGAACGGAGTTCCCTTTTTCATCAGGTGGCTGTAAGGACGGCATTTGCCGGAAAGATTGGCGATAAATCGCCGGATGTATGCGAGCTTCCCTTGGAGAGACCGCAACTGTTTGAGGGTTCTTGGCGGAGGCATTTCCATGATCGCTCTAATCTTTGACGGATCTATTTCGATACCTCGGTGTCGAACGATGAATCCCAGGAATTTGCCCGAGGAGACTCCAAACGCGCATTTGAGGGGATTCATTTTCAAATTATATTGCCGAAGGCGTTGAAATACAGTCTCCAGATGGTTTAAATGCTCTTCGTATGACATGCTCTTTACTACGAGGTCATCAATATAGCACTCGACGACGTCATGTATGAGGTCGTCTAAGATCTTTGTCATGGCCCTTTGATAGGTAGCGCCAGCGTTCTTTAGACCAAAGGGCATAACCCTGTAGCAGAATATACCCAAAGGGGTCCGGAAAGCGGTGTGCTTCTGGTCTTCAGGATGCATCTTTATCTGATTGTATCCTGAAGAACCGTCCATAAAGGAGAAAACCTCGTGAGTGGATGTGTTATCTATCATCAGCTCGGTTACCGGTACTGGGAAATCATCCTTTGGACAGGCTTTATTGAGATCCCTGAAATCCACGCATATGCGTACCGTCCCATTCTTTTTCATTACCGGGACGATATTGGCGATCCAATCGGGATATTAGACTTCTTGGATAAATCCAGAATCAATCAGCTTCTTGACTTCGGCGTTGATGCTCATCTCAAGCTCGAGTCGCATCCTTCTTGGCGCTTGCTTGACTGGCTTGATATCTGGGGATATTGCTAATTTATGCACAGCAACCTCCGGATCTAATCCTGGCATCTCAGAGTAGTTCCACACGAAGCAGTCTTTATGCCGTAGAAGCACGTTCTTTAACGCGGCCACCCTTTCTTCAGAGAGTAGCTCGCTGACAAATGTCGGCCGCGGGTCATCTGCCGATCCCAACTCAATCTTCCTGAGGTTATCCGCCGTAGTATGTATACCATCTTCCAGTTCTTTCGGAGCTGGCAGAAATTCTTAGATCACCTCATCATCACTGTTCTCAAAGCACCGGGGAAGGTCATCCACGTTCTCGCGCCCTTCTTTTAATAACGCGATCGTATAACAGGTGCGAATCCGCTCCCAGGACTGAGGTGGATCCGGTTTTGCTCTTGCGGCCTTGGGTTCATGCTTTTGTGGCGGCGTTACCCTCCAGCTGTTGGATAAAGCGAATCTGCCCCGTTGGTACTGGTCCTCGACCCAGTTCTTGAAGGTGAAGCAGTCTTCGGTAGGATGTCCTATGGCCAGGTGATAAAAGCAATAGCTCGAACGAGAAGCCTTGTTAGCTTGCTCAGGGTGTCTAGACTCTGGAAGCGCGATCATTTGATGTTTTAAAGCGAGCTTGAGTAACTTCTCCGTCTTGTCTCGGGGGAAGGAGTACGCTCGACTCATCTTCTCCATGAGGGACGAATTCGAGCCGCGCAGTACCCGTAACCCTCTAATCATGCGTCGTTGTTGTCGGCTCCTCTTCCCACTTCTCAATTTATTTCCGTCTCTGCATCGGGCCTTTCGTACAACGGGTTGACAAAGATGAGCATCTTTGTCTTTTGTAGCCTGTTGAAATAGACGTTGCGTCCTGGCCTTCTCGTGGATGGCCATCTCGCGGTTGTGGTCTTCCCGAGCTTTCTGACCCATTTTCCTGATAGGCTTGTCCGTTCGTTCTTCAAACGACGGACTCGGCGCTTCAATTGCGGGGTCTAGTTTTGATGAGGGGTTGGCATCTCCTGACAGGGCGTCCTCCTCTTCATCAAAGGTATATATAGTGTAGCTGCTGTGAGCCCGTTCCCGTTTTCCGGCTCTCGCGTATCCAAGCCCAAGTGTTTCCATTTTCCCATTGGGCAATTTGCGTTGAGTCCTAGGGACATCCCAAATCCTGTTGTAGAACCGAGACTGCCGAACAGTCTGTTTTAAAGGTACTTCTTGGCGCTTCAATAGCTTCTTTAATCCATTTGTATAGTATCTGGGCAGACGGATGGGTTGGAGCCTGTCGAGTGTAGCATCCGCGCCATGCCGGATCTCTTTCTCTATTTTCGACTCTGAGGATCGGTAGAACAGGATCACCTTCTCACCCCTTTGCCTGGGAGGGACGTAAAATGTTTGCAGGTCCTGCACATTGTGAGCTTGAAGCGTGTCGAGATCCTTGTAGTGGTCTCGCGGTACCATGGTGATTTGCAAACTATGGTCATCGCCGGGGGGTGCTTTTATTGACAGCCGATTGGAGAACACGGCATTAACTTCATCTTCTGAATCACTTCCGAAGACCAACATGGGGGCGGGCGTCCCTAGGTTGTTGCGTTGAGATGGCCCTGCATAAACTATCTCTTCCTCTTCTTCGGTATCGCTCCCGAACACAGGGATGGTGGCGGCGGTTTTGTTCTCCGGATTGCGACACCTTTCTGTATCCTCGAAATCTGGCGAAAAGTACTTCGCATCTTCGTATTTGCGGACTTCGTTCATGGAAAATGGGTTCAACTCACCTGTTACAGTATACTCGAAACCATCCTTAAAGTACTTCATACACTGATGTTGCGTAGAAGGGATGATGTTGTACTCGTGTAGCCAAGGACGGCCGAGCAAGGCGTTGTAGCAGGTCTTGACGTCAATGACATGGAATTTGATGTCTGTGACGAGAAGTCCAAAGCGTAATGTTAGTATCACAGATCCGAGAGTCCGTGACGATTGTGAATCGAAACCGGAGATAGTAATTTTGTCACGAGCGAGGTGTTGCACACTCATGCAGATTTCCTTCAACACCCGAACATTAAGGAGATTGACGGAGGATCCATTATCCACCAGGATCTTGCCTATCTTGATATCATGGCAGTATCCGGAGACATATAGGGGACGGTTGTGGTCGCACGTCCCGAGAAGGAGGTCTTCATCACCGAAAGTGATATCGGCCGTATGCACTTCCTCCAGTTCATCCTTCATCTTTTCAGTGGCGAGGAAGGCTTGGAATTGCTCAGGTTCTTGTAACGCCTTAATTAGTGAGTCTCGCGCTTCTTTTGATAATAGGAGGGCATCGAGAATGCTAAGCTGAGAAGGTAGCTTCCTTAGGTGCGCGAGGATGTTATAGTCCACTTTACTCCTCTTAGGAGGGTCTTTGGCAGCCAGTTCTTTCATGACTTGGTCATCTAAAGTGATATCTTCAGTGACCTTTTCCTTTCCTTTATCTTTTCTACTTACGGGCCCGAGATTCT
The DNA here is from genome assembly GCA_030015575.1 of Agapanthus africanus. Classification (NCBI taxonomy): domain Eukaryota; kingdom Viridiplantae; phylum Streptophyta; class Magnoliopsida; order Asparagales; family Amaryllidaceae; genus Agapanthus; species Agapanthus africanus. Next base: position 282,595,076 of record JASDDO010000004.1, on the reverse strand, counting down.
TTTCCAGGAGCGTACGATTGCGCAGCTGAATGTTCTCGCAGGCCTCCGATTCCTCCTCTTTCCCTAACACGGATTCTTTAAAGAGAGGGCCCAGAGACATTTCTTCATCAGAGTCGCTCCCAAAGGTGAGAACTTGTGACCCCCCGATGTTAACCATGTCACAGCTGCCAGTAGTTCTGTTGCGCCCGTCGACAGTGCTTCTTCGTTCCCGACGGCTCTTGCGTTTCATGCGCTTAAAATGTTGCCGACGAGCAACATATGCTTGCCACCATATCTTAAAGGCGTCGCACTCCTCTGTGGGGTGTGAGATTTTTCGATGATATGCGCAATAATCAGGGTGCCTTTCCGCCCCATCATGTGTATTTCCTTCCGAGGGTGGTAGCTTCATTCCCATTGACATGGCTTTGGCAAACCTTTTCCTCGTCTTGAATATCTTCTTGTCTACTTCGGATGCCTTTTGATCTGGCGGGGGTAGTTCAACTCTTTCATTCAGTCGCCTGCATTTGGTTCCTTCTGACGTTGCCATCTCACGCTCCTGATCCGCTTTACTTTTTAGACGAATCTCGTCTAGAAAGGCATTGATCATTTCATTTGTCAGCCATGCACGCTCTGGTTCAGGTTCTGCCTCCAGCTTCTTAGTGCTAGGAGTTTTCTCATCATCGGTAAACGAGTGGGAGATCACGTTACAACTCGCCACATACTCTTCGGATTCATCCGATGAGCTCTCTTCATCATCTCCCTCTTGAAAGATGTGGTTGAGGAACCCTTGCAGTGTGACAGGAGTTCGCGCCCTTTGATTGTACTCTTCCAGCGCGTCGATTTGCTTCTGCAAGTTCGTGTGCTCGTCTCCAGGCTTCACGGGCTTCTTGGATTTCTTCTTCTTTTTCTTTGAAGATTTTGACGGTTGGGCGTGAGTATTTGGGCCATTATCGCGAGTCTTCATAGTTGGGCGGGGCTTCAACATCCCTTCGATAATTTGAGGTTCAAGAGGGTCCTCCCATCCGATCGCAGGGAACGCATGAAGGTCTCTCAGCATTCTTTTGGTTTTAGTTGATAGCACGACCTCCTATGGAGCTTCTTCAATAAAGGAGCAGGTTGCCTCCAGTATATCTGCTTTCTTAGGAGTATGCGGCTGTGGTGGGTTCACCTTCCACTTTTAGGATAGTACAAACTTCCCCTGGAGGTATTGATCTTCAATCCATCCTTTGAAGACGAAGCAATCTTCAATCGGATGACTTACCGTTTGATGGTAAGGGCAATAGTTAGGGTTATTCACCTCGGTGGGTTGCGGCGGTCGACTTGGATTTGGTAGGTTTATAAGTCTGTTGCGTATTGCCAGCTCGAATAACCGTTTCGTCTTGTCTTGTGGGAACGAGTAGGGACGCTTCATCTTCTCATTATAGTACCGACGTCTTTCTTCCAATTGATCTGCCGATTTCGGGGCGTTAGGTTGCTGTTGGGCATTTGCGATAAAGGTTGCCCTTCCTTTACCCTTGTCATTCCGAGGTTCCGACTTCGGAGCAGGTGGTCTATGACCCATCTGGTCCATCTGAGCCAACTTGTCGATTAAAGCTTGGAATGTGGTTGGATTAAAGAACATCATAAACTGGGAGATAGTTGCGTGGGGGTCTAGGGTTCCCACGAACATGCCCACTGCGGGTGCCTCCTCAATGCGTTGCTCGCATCTCGACCACAAATTCCGCCAGCGTATAGCATACTGGACCCAGGTTTCGCCTGGTTTTACCCTGGCGTTAATTAATGCAATTATTGGAGTGCGTTCGCTGGCACTTGCGAATCGCTGAGTGAATAACAACTCCATTTCAGCGAACGTTTTGATAGAATCGTTCGGGAGTTCCGAATACCATTCGAACGCTGTTTCTGATAAGCTACCCACGAATTGGCGAAGCAACAGTTTATCATCCCCGCCGGTGTTACCGCAGAGGGCCTGGAACTGGGCGACATGTTGATGGGGGTTGCCGGTCCCCTTGTACACGTGGAATTTTGGTATCGTATAGCCTTGCGGGTATTTGATTTGGTCGTACCAGCTCGGATACGGCCGCCCCGTTTTTACGACTTGACCAGCTGCCTCAGTCGCATGATGAACCCGGATTTGCTGGGCTATGTAGTCAACCAAGTCAGCCTTAGAGATTGCCTCCTCCTTGGCCGTTGAGAGGGCTGGTGGTGGATTTGACGTTTCTCCTCGGTCGTCTTTAAGAACGATTGGGGAATCCTCGGCAGGTGAGTCTTGCTGGATCATCATGCCTATCATATCTTGGAAGAGAAGGCCCATACGTTGTATGTTGGCCGCCTGTTCAGCAGCCTCTTTGTCCTTTTTCTCCAGTATCCGGCGAAGGAATTCAGCATCGGTTTCTTCCTCCTGGCGTGCGTCTGAGGACGTTTCCGGGCTTTCTTTTGGCCCGGTAAGTGCGGCCATAGCATTCATCATTTCTTGAAGCTTTTGTTGCTGCTCCTGGGCTTTTGTCACGGATCGGGTAAGCGGTCGATGGCCTGTAGAAGTGCGGCTTTCCACTTTTCCAGAGGCCATGTAAACAGTGTGCACCACCATGCCCCCAGACTTAGGGCGTCTGGGCTCAGTGCTTTTAGCCGTCGTTGCACGTTGGGGGGTCTTCTCTGGCATCCTCCTTTTATGAGCCATGGAGGTTGAGGGGGCCGTTGAGGTGGGCGTCCAGACAGCCTTTCGGGGTTTAGCCTGGTGACCAACCTCCGGTTGGATTTTCAGCTTCTTGTGCTGGCGGGAGAAGTTTGGATCGATGATCGAGTCTCGGGCCTGTCGCCAAACCTTATAGATTTTGGAAGACAGCCGTTGAGGAGATCGGGGCTGTTCTGATTCTATTTCCACAACCTTTTTTAATGGGGGAGGAGACCTCTTTAGCACTGCAGTAGGGGAATTCCTTCGCACCTTATTTAGCATTTCGAAGCTGTTCCCAGTTGGAACAGCAGCATTAACTTCTGCCATCGGGGCTGATGGAGTCAACCCGGAGGGGGAGTTGCCCCCAGCCTTCCTTACTCGGCGCCAATGGCGACGTCTAGCGTGTCGAGCGGTCGGCGTTGGGTCAGCGGTAAGAATGGTTTCGTCTTGCCCCCTGTGTGGGTGGGGGGTCGCTGTTGGTGTTAGCCTATCAAAGACCGACGTCCTTTGGGCAGCAGGAGCGGGAGCTGAAGCCGTCAATCTTGTAAAGACCGACTTTTTGGCCGGAGAAGCCGCCTTGGCGATTTCGGGGGCAGGAGCGGCCACTTTCTTAGAAGCAGCCTCCTCTGAGATTGTAGGCCCCATGACGAGTTCGCAGGATTTCTGGCCCAATCTAGAGAAGACCGAGGCGTTGACATTGGGCGACTCGTTGAGAGGATCCGCGGCAGGGGTAAGACGATCAAAGACCGACTTCTTGAGAGCTTCCTTTGTCAGCACCGGCGCCGCGAAGCTTGATGGTGGGAGTATAGTCCCAAAGAACAATCCGGTAGTGGCTTGAGCCACCTGGTCCACCGGCATTGTGAACAACGAAGCAGCTTGGGGTCCATAGGCTATACCTCCTGGCGAGGTAAAGCGTTGGTCGCAATTGCAGTCTGACCAGTTGGAGGATTTCGCAGAAGTAGAAGCCATCGATCCTTTGCTTTCTGCAATAAGCAAGACGCCAATTCTTAGTGTCTTGAAACCCAAGGGCAACCATTAGCGAACCGCGATTGGTTCGCGAATCACGACACACGAAGTGTGGAGTGGAAAGAGGAAAAGGTCCCACCGGGCGTGCCAGAATCTGTTCCCCTCCGAACGGCGGCCTGGACTCGGGCGTCCGTGCCTGAGGTTCGGGGCAGATGCTAATTGGTGTTATCCGTCTACCTCTCCGAAGATGCCAAGTTGATCCATGGCGCCGTGCATCGGAGGCTTATACGGATGCGGCCGATGTAGCAGACTTCGTCAGATTCCCCCTCTTGGAGGGGTTTTTGATTGTGGGGACGCTCTTCCCTGCAGGCGCAAGCCCCTGCAGTTAATTACGCTACCGCATCGCGGTAACAACTTTCTCCTTCTCCAGCTGGTCACTTCGTGTCGTGGGTGTTTGTTTCATGTTTTATTGCCCGTGGATTTTTTACGGAGACTGAGTTATGTCGTCGCCCGTAGGGCGTGTACTAGTCCAAATCCGTGTTTATCTTAGATTTGGGTTTGGGGGTTTGGTTTGAGGATACGTCAGCCATACTTGAGGCTAAGATCAACTCAAACGTTTGTTAAGGATACGTTAGTCTAATATTGAGACTAAGATCAACTTAACGGGATCATTTAGATCCGACAAGGGAGTATTTTAGGCTCCATTGTTCCAGTTTAGGGACATAGTGGTCCATCGTATATGTGGCCGTCGGGACCCGTCAGCTCTATGACGACGTTGAAGGATTACAACGATGGATGTCAGAGGAGTTCAGAGATGTACCCTCGAGCCAGAGTTAATTTGGGGGATTCATAGTCCAGTCTGTTTGAAGGTTTAAGGATACGTTTGCCATCTTTGAGGCTAAGATCAGCTTAAACGGGACCGTTTAGACCCGACAAAAGAGCATGCGGGGCTCTATTGTTCTAGTTTAAGGACATTGCGGTCCATGGGTAGTTTAAGGACATTGCGGTCCATGGGTAGTTTAAGGACATTGCGGTCCATTGTTAGTTTTAAGACATCTCGGTCAAGGTTAAGGACCTCATAGTCCGTGGATTTAAGGACTCCACAGTCCGGTATATGCTCTGGATGCTTCACACGGGTTCACTGCCGTGCTTGGCGAGGACCAGGCTCCGCTCTGGGCGTTTTCCGCGGGGTCAAAGAGTGACGTTATCCACGTTCCACGTAACCAGGAATTTTGCACTAGATGCTTCACACGGGTTCAATGCCGTGCTCGGCGAGGACTAGGCTCCGCTCTGGGCGTTTTCCGCGGGGTCAAAGAGTGACGTTATCCGCGTTCCACGTGACCAGGAATTTTGCATTAGACATGGGTTTAAGGACCCCGCAGTCCATATCGATGTGTGGTCGTCGGGACCCGTCACCTCTTTGAAGACATTGAGGGATTACAATGCCAAGTATCAAAGGAGTGAAGAGATGTACCCTAGAACCGGAATGGATTAAATAGTCCTTAGCCCAATTTGGGATCAAGACCCATTAATTGTATTATGAGCCCATTGGCCCAGTTAATCACAAATTGAGGACTTATGGCCATCTTGGGCTAAGTCCAATCAGGAGAGGCTTTGCCTCCATCCACTTGGCCAATTGGGCCAAAGCCTAGTGTTAAACACTACAGGGCAATCAGTGTTGAACACTGGGAATGAGATTGACAGATTAGTGTTTAGCACTAAAGATAATTGGTGTCAAACACCAGCAACAGGGCTTTCAAATTAGTGTTAAACACTAAAACAGATCGGTATCAAGCATCGACAACAAAGCTCTCAAATTAGTGTTAAACACTAAGGTAGTCAGTGTTGAACACTGCAAATAAAGTTCTTTGATTGGTGTTGAACACTAAGGCCCAACAGTGTTTCAATACTGGATTTGAGAGTTCCAATTTAGTGTTAAACACTAAGGCAAATGGGGTCACGTGGCAACACGTGAGAGCGCCCTCTCTCCATTCATTCTGCTGAGATCATCGCATCTTTCAGAGCATCACGTGCCATCACGTGACGGGCATTCATATGCTTATGTGTTAGAGCTTCTGTCAAGGGTCACGTGGGTCACGTGGGGGACTGCCTCAAAGGGCTTTCTGTAGATCTTTGGGGGGGTCACGTGGTGGCACGTGACCCTGCCTTCATGTATGTTGTTTATAGGCTTTGTTGATCTTTTTCAGGAATTAAATTCCTCGAGCTTTAAATTTCAGAGGAATTAAATTCCTACTTCCTTTTGAAGACTTATATTCTGGAGTAGAGTTGAACTCTGAATCTTCTGTAGGAATTAAATTCCTCGTATATGTGAAGAACTGAATAGGGTTAAACCCTAATAAAAACTTTTAAGGAATTGGACTCCCATTCTCTGTTAAATTATGATCAAGGGAATTAAATCCCCGCTGTTCCAACAGAACTAGGTTCTTAATTAGGGTTAAACCCTGTCTTTCTCTGTTCTGAAGGAATTAAATTCCCATGACACAGGGTCAAGCCCTAATTTTATTTTAAAGGAATTAAATTCCTATAGTTCTGTGAGAATTAAATTCCCGTGCTTCCATTCCCTCTCTATGTTTTGGATCTGTATGGCAGGATCTCAACCCATTGAGAATTAAATTCTCAACCTAAAGGGGAGATGTGCACTTTGCAGACCCTCTATCAAAGAGAGAAGAAATGTGTTCTTCTGTTTTATATTATCAGAGTTAAACTCTGTTGAGAATTAAATTCTCTTTCTTTCAAAAAGCCTTCCCTTTCTTACCTAGGGTTTTCTTTTGCAGAAGCTCCAAATTCCTCAAAATATCAAGGCTCTCTCCTTATTCTCTCCCTCTGCTTCCCTCTGCGTATATCCCTCTTCTTTTGTATCTCTTGGCTCCTATTTATAGGAGAAGCAGCCGAATCAATTAGTTTTTGATGAATCTTCATTAAGAGATTTGATTTGCATCCATCATTCGTTTTGGACCTTTGGATTATTAGGTGAATTTTATTCACCATTGGATTTCAAATCCCGGGATTCTCCTTTGTTATTTCGGTTAGATTTAAAGGGGAAATCTTTCCAAACTCGAGATTTTCCCATAGATAGATGATATTTAATCACTTCTGAATCTTTAATTCGATCTGCTCCAGATAATCACTTTCCTTTGGAAAGATTTGATTCTCCTTTAGAATTTAATTCTGTTGACAAAACGGGCTTTGAAGGCCGGTCACGTGTGACCACGTGACCCATGGTCACGTGTGAACACGCGACTCTCTTGGAACGAGCCTTCCTCTTTCTTTTTGCGCTCTGTCTTCTGGTTGCTTTCTGTTCTCTGTTTAGCTGTCACGTGCCACCACGTGACAACTGGTCACGTGTGAGCACGTGACCCTGGCATGGAGCCTTCTTCTTGATTCGATCAGGGAATCGTTGTGTCTTTGTCGTTTGCATTTAAATGTCACGTGTCGACACGTGACCCTGGTCACGTGGGAGCACGTGACTCTTTCTGAAGCCCCTTTTCTTTAATGTAGCCAGGAAACTGAACTTGCCTTGATGATGCGTTTAGGTGTCACGTGTCAACATGTGACCGCTAGTCACGTGTAAGCACGTGACCCTCTTCTGAAGCTTTTCCCAGAAGCTTTCCTGATTTTAAATCAGGAAACACCCCGGCTATCCATTCACGAAAATCCAACAAGTCCACAAATACAAACCAGTAAAAACCATTAAAGAAATGTGCAACCCCTGCTAACCGACATACTAGCAGTTAGGGGAGGTTTACGAACACATTAAACAAATCACAGATATAATCAAGTTAGCCATGAAAGGTTCCTAGGCACCCTAAAGAGGTCTCATGAGGCATCGGACATGCCATTTCAAAATTTTTGGTGCCGAGAAACCCTAGACTACGGATCATCGCTAGAATTCTAGGCGAAAAGAAAAAGCTAGTTAACAAATTAACTAAAGGTCGGAAGCTACAACCTTTGTATATCCGGATTTCCACCTCCTTAGCTCCACGTGATCATGCCCTCGCTGTCCATCACGAACCTCGGACTCTCGCGACGGCTTCATCGGAGAAGTGAGCGGAATAGTTCGTCGGCTTCGAGTCAAAGACGATCTACGTCGATGTTGCACTAGTTCAAACTCCGACTTCACCAAGTAGTGAAACTTGTGAAGAAAACACTCAAAACCACTTGGCAAGAGGTAGAGGATGAAGAAATAGGAGGTGGGTTCACTTTAGATTTGGATTTCTCTCACTAAAACTCAAGTTGCCATTGGAGTAGCAAGCTTGAAGAAGAAGAAGAAGATGAAGAAGATGATGATAATGTTATGATAAGTCATTGAAATAAAAAGGAAAATCAATACTTATCATAAAGTAAACCATGGTTATGTGTAGAGAATTGACCAAGGTTAGATTAGTGGTTAGGGTTAAGGATGAAGACAAAAGGGATGACTTTGGTCAAAGTTTCATGAAGCTTCAATAAGCTTCATGAAGAAAAGAAACCCTTTTTGTTTTCTTTCACCTAATTAAATGAATAAATAATGGATAAATAATTAAGTGAATAATCAAAAACCCTAACCCTTATCATAACCATGGTCCAATTCTTCACACAAAGCCAAGTTATTATGCATCATCAATCATGATACAAACAAGTGTACACAAAACATATCACATATACAATGTGCACACCAAGTGAGAAAAATCCGTTTAAAGTGAACCAATACTAGTTAATGTAAAGTAATATATCAAATATATAATTATACATTAAATCATTAAATCAACATTTGATTCAATGATCCCGTCATGTCGCACATAACCGACTAGTATTCAATGTATCGATTTATCGAATCAATGATTCGATAACTAGGTCATATCGAATATAACCAATCGAAAACATATATCGCGAGAATGAAATGCGGTATCACATACACGCATTATTCTCGGTCCTGCACACATCTCATATGCGCTCCTATTTCGTTTCGCTTGAACCAGGAAACCTCTGTGTAGGACTCTAAAGACTCGTCAATACGCCGGTAGCAGATGATGATCATATCAAGCACCCACAAGACGCAAGCGGTCTGCTAAACGTAACGGCCACCCGGGTATTGAGCGATCAGAAGATCGACGAGCTAGCCCGCTCACACTCCTGTGAATCCTACCAGTAACACTTACCATACAGTCCGGTCTCTTCGTCTGATACGTCGCATATCAAGTCTAGGGGTGGTAAACGTCAGACCCCAATAACCCGATAAGTCGCGCCGATGTGAGGCTCATAACGGGTCGAGAAACTACTGGTAACACTTACCAGCAAATCTCTGATCAGCCCTGGCCAGGGACTTCCCTGCTACAGCCAATCGAGCACTGCGCAACATCAACCCCCAATACCGGGAGAGACGAAACCCCTCCTATCGCTCATTGCCTCCATGTGACTCGGGACTGTGCCCAAAGACCACCGTTTTGCACGCCCTCATGGACGTGGTAAGGTGGAGATCAAAGCACAGTGGGAATCACACAAGACTCTATGACGATCTCGGGTCTACAGACTATCCTGTACAAGTGTCACATGAGAACTGCCATCTGACGTGATGTATAATACCATCTGGGAGTTCTCGGCGAGTCCGTCCAGTGTACCCAGTCTCCACTGAGCACACGTACACCATCTCTGATATCAAACACCAATGGATATGGGATCATCCATCGCCCATCACATGGGTCGAGAAGCGTATACGCTAGTCTACACTGGTATATCGATGCCCCGTCTCGATACACCCACGACTAGGGACCTTGAAGGATGTACTTATGGACTACCATTTCCCCACTAGTATTATCCGCATCATAGTCCAGGTAGTCAAGTACACATCCTAAGGATTTTACCAACATGTAACTATAAGACAGTATAAAGAGACTAGTGTACATGTTAAGATAAAGAGTAACCAGATAGCATACTATCATATCGAGCAAGAAAGTCATCTCTATATATGTCCAAGCATCCAATATAATATACAACATCTGTACAATACTGGCCTCTAGGGCATACATACAACTAACAATCTCCCACTTGCACTAGGGCCAGCTGCTGTAGTATCGCATACCGAGCATCCCGAAGAGTCTCTCAAACTGTGTCTGGGGAATGGCCTTCGTGAGTGGATCCGCCGTGTTGTTCTTCGTGTCTACCCTCCCAACCTCGATCTCCCGGCGATCAACTATCTCCCGGATCAGGTGATACCGCCTCAGAATATGCCTGGATCGCTGATGGGACCTGGGTTCCTTGGCCAAAGCCACCGCTCCATTGTTATAGCAATACAAAGGTATTGGATGCTCAATGGATGGAACCACTCCAAGTTCAGTAATGAACTTCTTGATCCAGACAGCCTCTTTGGCAGCATCGTTGGCAGTGATGTATTCAGCCTCCATCGTCGAGTCTGCCACGGTTTCCTGCTTGGAACTCTTCCAGCTAACCGCCCCTCCATAAAGGGTAAAGACAAAACCCGATTGCGACTTAGAGTCGTCCTTATCACTCTGGAAGCTCGAATCGGTAAAGGACTCCACTTGGAGTTCTCCGTTACCATACACCAAGAACATATCTCTAGTCTTTCGCAAGTACTTGAGAATGCTCTTCACAGCTGTCCAGTGACTCTCTCCAGGATCAGCTTGATACCTGCTCACTATACTTAGTGAGTATGCTACATCGGGTCTGGTACATAGCATCGCATACATGATAGAGCCTACTGCCGAAGCATAGGGTATCCCTTGCATGCGAGCTCTCTCCAAATCAGTCTTGGGAGACATCTCTTTGGAGAGAGTGACTCCAGAGATCGTGGGTAAATTCCCACGCTTGGACTCTTCCATACTAAACCTCTTTAGTATGGTGTCAATGTACCTGGATTAGGATAATCCCAAAATCCGTTTGGATCTATCTCTATAGATCCTTATTCCCAATATGCAGGAGGCATCACCAAGATCTTTCATTGAGAATCTTTGTGATAAGAAGAGCTTAACCAATTGCAGCATAGGAATATCATTTCCTATCAAGAGTATGTCGTCCACGTACAATACGAGGAAGACAACCTTACTCTCTGCCACCTTCCTGTAGATACAAGGTTCATCTGGATTTTTGACGAAATCAAACTCTTTGATAACGACGTCAAAGCAGATGTTCCAACTCCGCGATGCTTGCTTTAATCCATAAATGGATTTAAGCAGCTTGCACACCTTCCCGCTGCTCCCACTATCTACGAAGCCCTCTGGCTGAGTCATGTACACGCACTCTTCTAAATCACCATTTAGAAAGGCGGTCTTAACATCCATTTGCCAGATTTCGTAATCATGATAAGCAGCGATGGCAAGCATGATCCGGATGGATTTAAGCATAGCCACTGGAGAAAAGGTCTCGTCATAGTCCACACCTGGTCTTTGACGAAAACCCTTTGCTACAAGTCTAGCTTTGAAAGTCTCCACTTTCCCATCTACACCAAGTTTCTTCTTGAAGATCCACTTGCTCCCAATGGGTTTTACCCCTTCAGGAGCAACTTCCAAAGTCCATACTTTATTGGTGTACATGGAATCCATCTCAGACCGCATAGCATCCAGCCATTTCACTGAGTCCCCACTCGTGATGGCCTGCTCGAAGCTAATTGGGTCATCATCCTCCATGATGCAATCCTCGCTTCCACCATCAATGAGAAAACCGTAGTATCTCTCAGGTGGACGAGAAACCCTACTAGATCGGCGGAGAGGCTGAGGTTCGTCGGGAGCTACTGAATCCTCTGGTTCCACTAAATATTCAGTTTGAGTTTGTGTAGCCGGAATTTCTTCCAGTTCTACCTCATCGCCACTGATTTATTTTGCAAGAAATTCCTTTTCCAAAAAGGTGGCATGGCGAGAAACAAACACTTTTTGTTCCTCTGTATGGTAGAAAAGATATCCATGTGAATGTTTGGGATATCCCACAAACTTGCATAAAACTGACCGTGCCTCGAGTTTGTCCGGATTTTGCCTTTTGACATAGGCCGGGCAACCCCATATCTTAACTCGTTTAAGACATGGTCTCTTCCCACTCCATATCTCATATGGTGTGGTAGGTACAGATTTAGATGGAACTTGATTCAATAGGTATGCTGCTGTCTCCAGTGCATAACCCCAGAAGGAAATAGGTAACTCAGCTGTGCTCATCATAGAGCGCACCATATCTAATAGGGTGCGGTTTCTTCGTTCAGATACACCGTTGTGCTGTGGTGTATATGGAGGAGTCAGCTGAGAGAGAATCCTATTCTCTTTTAGGAAGTCCAGGAATTCATTGCTCAAGTATTCCCCTCCTCGATCAGATCGTAGGATTTTAATACTTTTTCCGGTTTGGTTCTCAACTTCTAGTTTATATTCCCTAAATTTCTCAAAAGCTTCTGATTTGTGTTTCATCAGGAACACATACCCGAACCTAGAGAGATCGTCAGTGAATGTAATGAAGTATGAAGAACCATCCCTGGCATGTGTAGACATGGGACCGCATACATCACTATGTATCAGTCCCAAGAGTTCGGTAACTCTTTCTCCGTGTCCCGTAAACGGAGTTTTGGTCATCTTGCCTTTGAGACATGACTGGCAAGTGTCATAAGATGAAAATTCAAATGGATTTAAATATCCATCTTTATGCAACTTAGCTAGTCATGTCACATTGATGTGACCCAGTCTACAATGCCACAAGAAGGATTCGTTCAGTTCTGAACTCTTCCTCTTGTGTGTGTTTGTTAAGCTCAGAACTGTTGATTGATTTAGAACATAAATGCCATTGCACAACGTGCCTGATCCAACCAACTTTTGGTTAAGGAAAATGTTCATAACATTGTTCTGTAATACAAAATTATATCCCTCTTTACTTAATAAAGAAACCGATATAATGTTGCATATCAGGTTCGGCATGTAATAGCATTCGTTCAGAACCAATGTATTACCAGTTGGTAATACAAGGTGATATTCCCCGACAGTTTTAGCTGCAACAATTGCACCATTTCCAACTCTAATGTCTTTATCACCTTCTCCAAGTTCTCTACCTTTCCTGAGACCATGCAACTGATTACATATATGGGATCCTGACCCGGTATCTAATACCCAGGACGTAGAGCAAATGGAGAAACAGTTCTCAGTAACGAACACACCTAAAGAAAATACATCAACATGTACTTTCTTCATTCGGGTGGCATGGGAATCCTGGTATTCCCCTATTTCCTGTTCATTCCTATAACTCTTATAAGAAAGAACGGAACCAACGTTCCCCAGCACAGTATAACATGCGGGTTCGGTCAATACATCCATATTATTATCTTGATTAAGGCATGAACTGGTCGCTACCTGGAGAGAGAGAGAAGAAAACACTTTAGCGTATGCTCGTGCAAGATCAGATTGGTTATTATCTTATCTAATCAGGATGGCTCCCACAGCTTTTTATCAAATCTTCCTCCAAACCCTAAAAGGAAAGACTAGCCGGGATTAATTACACACTACAAGTTCGCCAATCTTTCAGCCAGGCAAGTGTCGGTACTTTGAGGGAGGTCCCCCGTGCTTTCGCACGAACCTAATTAATGTAAACCTCGTTTTCCCAGAGGCGTAACCTCGTTAACACCTTTCTAGACACCTACTTGATCGGCTAATTGTAATGTGTAAAACTCTCCCAGGAGTAACTCTTACTCGCAGCGGGTATCGGGATCCAACTATCTCATAGAAGGTATGCAATCTCATTGCAAATTTCAACACTTGAAATTCCCGATAATATTTTGCCCCTAACCTCCTATGACCTTGACAAAGGCCAACAAACCATAGGATGCTAGTCAAGTTCAACCCGTCATTTCTTGATCGAAATAAACCCACCCGCACGGCCCTTGACAAAGGCCAACAAGGTCGCACGACTACCCTAATCCAATCTGCATCATATGCATAAGCAGATAAGCACCAGTTAGCTACCGCACACTGCGCCTTGACAAAGGCCAACAAACGCAGCACGAATACTAACTACTACTTATCTGAAATGACGGAGGGCTACGCAGGTTTTTCATAAAAACCATGAGCGTAATGAACTTGATATCGTTGTAGAATCAAATGAAGTTTTGAAATGGAGTGATTTTGAGGCTTTTCTAGTTTTGCTAAAGGAGTCACTCCCGGCGAAGGGATCTCGGTCCTTTCCTCGTCGAATGAGGTGCGGGATATATCATATATATCGCTGTGCAAAGCAAAAACTCTTAAAAGCTATCAAAGCCAAACCGAGTGTGTAGCATCTGCCAGTTACTGCTAAAGGAGTCACTCCCGGTGAAGGGATCTCGGTCCTTTCCTCATCGAATAAGGTGCAGGGTATATCATATATACCGCTGTGCAAAGCAAGAACTGTAGCTACCTGTTTTATTTTAAAATTCGATTCTACAACATCTTAGGTTTCTTATCTTTCATTAATCACATTAATGATGTCCCATCATTTAAATACCTAAACATTACGGATAGATATGACGTACACTTATACCATCCGCATTCGCCTCGATGTCCCCTCGTGCACCGTTAGGTTAGGTAACTAACGACAGAGCAGGGCAGGGCTAGCACGGGTGTAAAACATAAGTAACGTCTATATAATATATCATATATACTATATACTATATCCATCACATAGTCGCAACACAGATATCGCAGCAGAATAAACATATGAAATATTGGATATACTAGGACGTCCGTGTTTTCAATACGAGCCAGTATAAAACACGGATTCCACGGTCGTGATGAATAGCCAATCCCACACCCCTAGACCCCTACGAGAGCGGCAAGCAACCCTGCCAATTCTAGGGTTAGGAGACCCGGACTCGACTCCTCGAGTTGGTCTCCCACTGGACCCCAGAACCCGGTTACTTGTGCTCCCCTCCTTGGGTCGATCCTAATGCGGAAAAGTAAATAATATACAAAGGGTGACAACTTCCGCTACCTGGAAGTGCCCCAAAGAAAAGAATATTACATACAAGTTTTTACATGAATGAAAATGAAAAACACTCATCTCACATAAAAACCCCCAGCTATTCGAACACGACGATCCAATATAACATATCCAGCAACACATAACATCACATGTCATCAACGTAAGTAAGTATGCATACCCCAATTGTCGTTGACGTATAGCAACGAAACCGGCGATATGAAACATACTACACTTACGGTCACAGAAAAGAAAGTGTAAAACTACAACAATTGGAATCCGCAACTTCTTTAGACATCGCATGCCTAATTGAATGAAATACTTAGACATCACATGCCTAACAGATATAAATCCCGCATTTAGTCTCATTATCGAAAACTCTTTTCAATATCGTATGGGACTAAAGTGCTAGATTTATAACATTCATCCAGTTATCTCATAACTGTTTGTGATTCCAATTATTGTATCACATTCCAGATAAACAGATAATGTTAAACTTTCCGATCGAACAGTCGAATACCCAAGTTTTCCCGATACAGTCCAACACATGAAATAAGTCTAACAACATTTAGTTCATGCCTCAGTATCGACGGTCCAGCCGTAGAAGGGTCAAGCCAACGCCTCACATGTGGCACGCCGTACTGCCCCAAACCCGAAGGTTCAAAGGGCAGTTCAAGACGGTCACATAATCGAGTTAAGGTTTGTTGTCTTCTAGAGGGTCCATCGCGTTACTTGCACTACTTAGAACGTCGTTAAACTACGGAAAAATCCAACACTTGGAAATTTCCCGACAGGGGAAAAGTTGGGTATTTATATCCGGTCGAACTTTTTTAACATATTCTAAAATTTATCCGGAAAACCAAATAGACAAAATTTGATAACCCGATCGAAACACCGAATCCCCAAAACAACTGCAGAAAATTCAACTCTTGAATAAAAATTAAAAATTCCAGAAAATCCAGCACCAGAAATAATGAATTACAGTACAAACAGTGAATGATGATGTCAACAAACTGCCGCGGAACCGCCGCACAAGCTGGCTTCTGCCGCGGTTCCGCCGCCGTTTAAATGAATCATGGGCCTGAGTTTTTACCGTAATCCTTAGAATTGATCTTCTAGAAATTTTTAATACACAAAAATCCACATTTTTAAAATCTGGACAGAGAGCATTTTTGTGATCGGGATTCGGGTTCGTTCGGACTTCAAATTCCGTCTGGACTTCGCCTAAGGCTCTAGCTAGGCTCTGATACCAGTAAAAGGTTCCTAGGCACCCTAAAGAGGTCTCATGAGGCATCGGACATGCCATTTCAAAATTTTTGGTGCCGAGAAACCCTAGACTACGATCGTCGCTAGAATTCTAGGCGAAAAGAAAAAGCTAGTTAACAAATTAACTAAAGGTCGGAAGCTACAACCTTTGTAGATCCGGATTTCCACCTCCTTAGCTTCCACGTGATCATGCCCTCGCTGTCCATCATGAACCTCGGACTCTCGCGACGGCTTCATCGGAGAAGTGAGCGGAATAGTTCGTCGGCTTCGTGTCAAAGACGATCTACGTCGAGGTTGCACTAGTTCAAACTCCGACTTCACCAAGTAGTGAAACTTGTAAAGAAAACACCCAAAACCACTTGGCAAGAGGTAGAGGATGAAGAAATAGGAGGTGGGTTCACTTTAGATTTGGATTTCTCTCACTAAAACTCAAGTTGCCATTGAGTAGCAAGCTTGAAGAAGAAGAAGAAGATGAAGAAGATGATGATAATGTTATGATAAGTCATTGAAATAAAAAGGAAAATCAATACTTATCATAAAGTAAACCATGGTTATGTGTAGAGAATTGACCAAGGTTATATTAGTGGTTAGGGTTAAGGATGAAGACAAAAGGGATGACTTTGGTCAAAGTTTCATGAAGCTTCAATAAGCTTCATGAAGAAAAGAAACCCTTTTTGTTTTCTTTCACCTAATTAAATGAATAAATAATGGATAAATAATTAAGTGAATAATCAAAAACCCTAACCCTTATCATAACCATGGTCCAATTCTTCACACAAAGCCAAGTTATTATGCATCATCAATCATGATACAAACAAGTGTACACAAAACATATCACATATACAATGTGCACACCAAGTGAGAAAAATCCGTTTAAAGTGAACCAATACTAGTTAATGTAAAGTAATATATCAAATATATAATTATACATTAAATCATTAAATCAACATTTGATTCAATGATCCGGTCATGTCGCACATAACCGACTAGTATTCAATGTATCGATTTATCGAATCAATGATTCGATAACTAGGTCATATCGAATATAACCAATCGAAAACATATATCGCGAGAATGAAATGCGGTATCACATACACGCATTATTCTCGGTCCTGCACACATCTCATATGCGCTCCTATTTCGTTTCGCTTGAACCAGGAAACCTCTGTGTAGGACTCTAAAGACTCGTCAATACGCCGGTAGCAGATGATGATCATATCAAGCACCCACAAGCCGCAAGCGGTCTGCTAAACGTAACGGCCACCCGGGTATTGAGCGATCAGAAGATCGACGAGCTAGCCCGCTCACACTCCTGCGAATCCTACCAGTAACACTTACCATACAGTCCGGTCTCTTCGTCTGATACGTCGCATATCAAGTCTAGGGGTGGTAAACGTCAGACCCCAATAACCCGATAAGTCGCGCCGATGTGAGGCTCATAACGGGTCGAGAAACTACTGGTAACACTTACCAGCAAATCTCTGATCAGCCCTGGCCAGGGACTTCCCTGCTACAGCCAATCGAGCACTGCGCAACATCAACCCCCAATACCGGGAGAGACGAAACCCCTCCTATCGCTCATTGCCTCCATGTGACTCGGGACTGTGCCCAAAGACCACCGTTTTGCACGCCCTCATGGACGTGGTAAGGTGGAGATCAAAGCACAGTGGGAATCACACAAGACTCTATGACGATCTCGGGTCTACAGACTATCCTGTACAAGTGTCACATGAGAACTGCCATCTGACGTGAGGTATAATACCATCTGGGAGTTCTCGGCGAGTCCGTCCAGTGTACCCAGTCTCCACTGAGCACACGTACACCATCTCTGATGTCAAACACCAATGGATATGGGATCATCCATCGCCTATCACATGGGTCGAGAAGCGTATACGCTAGTCTACACTGGTATATCGATGCCCCGTCTCGATACACCCACGACTAGGGACCTTGAAGGATGTACTTATGGACTACCATGTCCCCACTAGTATGATCCGCATCATAGTCCAGGTAGTCAAGTACACATCCTAAGGGCTTTACCAACATGTAACTATAAGACAGTATAAAGAGACTAGTGTACATGTTAAGATAAAGAGTAACCAGATAGCATACTATCATATCGAGCAAGAAAGTCATCTCTATATATGTCCAAGCATCCAATATAATATACAACATCTGTACAATACTGGCCTCTAGGGCATACATACAACTAACAATCCAAACATCTTAGAATTTCGATCAAGCAAACACAAATGATTCTACTCCAAAAAATTCTCTGTGCACCTGAAACTTGAGCAGAAACAAAACATCCCAGAAAGAACAAAATCAACACAGAAGAGTTACTGGGGAAATTTGGGCTAACTCGGCTTCAACTCGGTCGTGGATCCGCGGCGGATCGCTTTGAATCGGCCACGGTTCCCCAGCGGTTTGGCCGAATTACGATCCTAAATATCTCCAGTAACCTTATAAGGGTCCCTGAAAAATTTTTAGACCCC